>JAYESA010000012.1:24631817-25231817 GCA_036927795.1 Iris macrosiphon
AAATATGTCCAGTCAGGACTGGAGCAAGTACACCTCTAACAGCAGTTCCAGTTAAATGATAAAAACTATAAAACAGTTGTAGCAAGTAGCAAGGAGAATAAAATAAAGTATGAACAAGAAATATATACATATCACTGGTGCATAAAGGTAAAGATGCATGAATATCAGAAGCAAGATAGTAATGACTGCAAGATGCAAGAAATCTAAACTAAGACCAAGTATGTGCACAAGAACGTGTAGTGAGTCCAGCAGGAAATACATGTAATGATTCAAGTCCAGAAACTATAAGTGAGACCAGCAAGAAATGCAAGAGAGTCCAGACTAGAAAGAATAAACTCGTGTCTTTGAAATACCTGTTTCGACATGTAAACGGCTAGGGGTAAGTACGGCTCACCGCACACTGGGTGTGCGGCTGCTATCATTCCAGATTAGACCAGAGGGGGTGATTCCAGTTGGGAATGTTTACATGTCTACTCGAGTATTTTCCCGTCCCGACTAGTACAAGTGAATCCAAGACCCGACACGTAAATCAAGTATGAGTCCAGCCAGAAACATGAGTGATGTCTGTAGTGATGCCTGTAGGTGATGCCAGTAGGTGATTCCAGAATAGAGGTCAGAAACATGAAATATACATGCCGCAAGTAAATAAATCCAGAAATACCAATCCGTGTCATGCCAGAAAATCAGATGATACTATACTAGAAGCTGAATCATAATAATCATCAGATAATGAAAACTATCAAAGAATGTACTCGCTTGACGTCCTGAGCAAGTGGCGATCCGAACTGGTGTCGCAAGGACCTATTGCGAAAATCAAGGTTAAACATGTTTCTAATGAGTTAAACAGATATAAAATAACTAAAAATAGGCTTCTAGGGTCGTTCTAGGTCAAACAGGTCAAACAGGTGAAATCTGGGTAAAAAAGTCAACTCTTGGTCTTAGAAGTCAACCCTGGGTCAAAACTAGGTCAATAGTTGACTTTGGCGGTCAACCAGGTCAACTACGGTCAACTCTAGGTCAAACTAGGGTGCCCCTAAAATTCTAGGTCAAAACTAGGTCATTAAGCTAATAAACCCTCAAACTTGCCTTCTTGAGATACCGGGATACCCTCGGTATCCAATACCTCGACCTAAGCTATACGTCCCGTCTATACCCTCTAAAATATATACTAGCACGCATAAATATATATAACTATATATATAAAAGCATCTCTAACCTCAATCCTAGGCTAAAACTCAATACCTTGCCCCGACGCTCAATACCTTGAGTATCTCAAGGTATTGAGATACTCAAGCCTTACCCCTTACTAACACTAGCTAGCTAACTAACTATCTATATATATATATATATATATATATATATATATATATATATATATATATATATATATATATATATAATCTAGTGCATAGACAAATACCTCATTTCCGATACCCAATCTTACCTCAATACCTTGGTATCTCAAGGTATTGAGATACCTTACCCTCTAATTCTAGGTAACTTAGCTAGCTAGCTAGCTATATATATATATATATATATATATATATATATATACATATAACCTAGTATTAGGCTACCTTAATATCTTACCTCTCTTACCTTACTACCCTCAATACCTTGGGTATCTCGAGGTATTGAGATACCCAACTATTCCTCTCTCTAACACTGACCATAGCTAACTATCTAACACATATACTTAAACACCTACATATCTATATATATACATATCCACACATACACACATATACCCATATACCCATACTCATATATATATATATATATATATATATATATATATATATATATATATATATATATATATATATAGATAGATAGATAGATATATCTAACTAACTATATATATATACATACACATAGGCATATAGCTACATAACTATATACATATCCACACAAACACAATTACATATAACCCTTACCCGATACTCATGTATATATCTAACTATATAGATATATATATATATATATATATATATATCTATCTATCTATCTATCTATCTATCTATCTATCTATCTGTCATACCCCAGTCCCAAAATATATGGAACCAGGCCACGTGGCATTGGCCAGCTGACACGTCACTAAAGGTTTACCCAATTTAATGGACCCAAAGGAACGTGCTACGCTGTCCTAAAATACTACAAGTTTAATACAGGTAAATCTAATCTCATCCACAAAAATATCAATGAATATGGGAATAAGTGCTGAATATATATAATGCTAAGTCTGAAATGTTATAGTACAAATCAGATAAGTCGGGTGGGAAAAAACCCACTACAAAAGATAATAAAAGTACTGAAATAAGATAGACTAGTGTGTCGTCTATCTATGTAAGTAGCTCCAGCTCCAGGTGCACTAAAAGATCAGGCAGACTCTGTTGGCAGCTCTTCTAGCTCCTCCTCGGTGGCATATCTAGTCTCCTGTCCAGGTCCATACACCGTGGGGTAGAAGGCCTCATCTAAATCTGGAAGGGAACCAGGTCCTCAGTGGGACATAACAAGATACATAAAAACATGCCATGTATGTAAATACTGAATACATAAATAAATACAGGGTGTGCTAACTATCTAAGTGAATGCAATATAAAGACCTTATAGTACGTATGAAAAAAATGTAGGCTAGACATATGTTGACTTAATTCACCAATCGTGGTGACTGGCTAGTATATGTGTCATATGCCCCCAGACACATGGGTAGCTCTGCAATCGGCCATCTCTAAGGAGCATGGTATCCGAAGGTATAACATTCAAGGAGGGGGGTGTCTCATACGCCTACTAGTTATCTTTCTCGCCCAATGTAACTAATGCCAAGTCATAGCTTTCCTGAATTTTCCTGAGTTCGTGCTAAGCCGTGATGCACATCACACGCACCGGTAGCTAATCGAGTACGTAAAATCGCATCCCAATATGTATTGCAACCTTGTTGCGTGTACCCGTGTCAGGGTCTAGGAGGATATTAGGATACCCTCGCAGCTTGTTGAAAAGTCTGCTAGAGTCTAAGTTAGTTACACTACGTGTCAACATATTTGTTGACGGTACCCGAGGTAATCTCGGACACATACAGTCATATGAAGTTCAAGAGAAATAGCATACAACAATTTTATAATTTAAACAGTAAACTTGGCAAGGTATACTTGCCTACGTCCCTGTGCTGTAAGTGCCAAAAACCTGTTCTCGCAGTCAAGTCTGAGGGGTCCTGTGACTGAGGGTCACTGACTGGGTCGTAGGTGCACTCTGTTCAAGATGTATAGGGTTCGTGAATTTAACATTTAATTAAGGCGTAATAAGTATAGTACACATATGTACATATATAAAAGACATAATAATATATATTTATAGCATAATATAATTATAGTATTCATATAAATATAGGTATATCTATATAATAATACATATACTTATATAATATTACATATATTATATGTAAACAGAATATACATAAATATATATATATATATATATATATAATGGTACTTAGGATAATATATATAAATATTACATATATATATATACATATAAGTATACATATATACATATATATAAAATAATAAATATAAGAACATATATATGTATATATATACATATATAGATATAATATATATAATACAGTATGTATTTATATATGATATATATAATATTTATAAATAATAATATATTAATAATATATATACATAATATAATAATAATAACTCATGATATATATATATATATATATATATATATATATATATATATATATATATATATATATATATATATATATATTCATATATATATACTATATATATATATTTACATATATAAAAGGAAAAATAAAAATATAACTTACATATATATATTATTAATATATATATTAAGTGTATATATATAAATATAGTATACTTATATATATATATATATATATATATATATATATATATATATATATATATATATATATATATATATATATATATAATATAACTATATATAGTTTAGTATATGTAAATATAAAATAAAAAGATGCATATATATATACATATAATAATATAGTATACTATATATATACTGTATACATAATATAATTATATAATATATATATAATTATAATAATAGTAGATATATATATATATATATATATATATATATATATATATATATATATATATATATATATATATATATAAACATAAGTATATATACATATTTAAATAATAACATATATAGTAATATGTAGATATATACATATTTATTATATATATACTAATATTATATATACTGTATAATAATATATAGATTATTATATATATAGTAATATATATATAAATATATATTTATATAATTACATATATATATATATATATATATATATATATATATATATATATATATATATATATATATATATATATATATATATAGATATATACATACATATATACATATACATATATATATATAATAAAAAAAACTGAAATACATATATATAAATACATATTTATTATATATACTAATATTATATATACTGTATAATAATACAATAATTTATATATAATATATAAAATACCATATATAATAGATATAAATATATATAATACCATATATATAAATATATATATATATATATATATATATATATATATATATATATATATATATATATATATATATATAAATATACATAAATATACTAAATATATATTTATATAATATATAATATAATATACTTATATACTGTATGTATATATACTGTATATATACAGTATTATTATTATATAATAATAATATATATTATATATTATAATATATTAACATATATATATAAATATACATATATATATATATATATACATATTTATACATATATACATACATATATATATATATAACTATGTATATACGTATAGGAAGGGGGTATATTATACCTGCCACGTAGAGGGGGGGCCCACGCCTCGTCGCCGGCGGGAGGACGGCGGCGGTCCGGCAGGCGGCTGGCCGGAACGGCGGCTGCAGCAGCAGCTGTTGTTAGCAGCAACAGCAGCAGCGGCAGCTGCGGGGGAGATGACGGCCGGGGTGGTGGTCGTGGGGCGGCGTGATGGTGGTGGTTCGGTAGAGGGCGTCGGGGCGGAGTGGATGGGGTTGGTGGCGGTGGTTCAAGGCGGCGGGTGGTGGTGGTTGGAGGTGGTCGGGATGGAGGAGGTGTTGCTGGTGCTGGTGGGGAGTTGGTTGCTACGGGGGCTGCCGGCGGCGGGTGCGGTGGCCAGGGCGGTGCTCCGGCGGCTGGGGAGGAGGGCAGGGGGTGGCGAAGGGGTAGGCGGAGGTTCGACGGAGGTGGTGGCTGGAGATGGGTGGTGTGGGTGTTCGGGAAGGGGGGGGTCGGGTTTTATAGAGTTTAGGGTTAAGGTTTATTTGTAAATAGGTTTAGGATTTAGGGGTATTTAGGTAAATATGGTTTAAATATCTAGATATTTTAGGATATTTATATGTAGATATTTTTGGATGGGGTCCACTTCCAAATGGACGGTGTAGGTTCACCCTCCAATGAGGGGGTGACACCTCATACTGGAAATTTGCAGAATAAACCCTGTAATTTTATAAATTGCACAAAGGTCCTATTAATTGGAAAATTACGCAATTACGTAATTGTCTGGGAAAAACACCATATTCCTGAAAATGCTAAAATGTACAGAAATGAGAAGAATTGCTGTGTGAGGGCCCTGAGGGGGTGGGGTGAGCCTGGGCAGGGGCTGGGCCTAGTTTTTTGGGTGATACGGGTCACCTTATTAATTAATTAATAATTAATGCGCACGGTGTTCTCTAATTAATTAGAGGCAGGTAGGGCCATAATTTTAGTGCGGTGTCAATATACTAAATGTAGTATACTCAATGTAGAATAATAACGTATTTTTGTTTGGGCAATACAGGTACCTGTTGGGCCTCTAATTTCTATTGGAACAGGGAAGGGTACAGGTCTGGAAATTAAATAGAAATTAAATACGGACGTTTGTAATGATATTTGTGCGACTAAAACGAGACTCATGCCAGCACATCTGGGAGTTGCACAAAGTGCAGGATAGTAGACTGGCATGTCTAGTAGGGGTATGTGAACTTTGTTTGGGGATAACAGTCAGTGTAATACTCTAAATATTTGTGTGATGGACAGGTGCACAAATCAATAGGATATGTAAGCAAAATAAATTTAAAAATATTGAAAAAATCCTAAATTGCTGAAATCTGGTCGAGGGAGTTTACAACCTACCCTCCTTAGAATATTTCGTCCTCGAAATTAAAACAGACATATAATGAGAACGAAAGATTGATTTGAAATATTAGGACATACCCTGGTCTGGGAATAGATGGGGGAAACGCTGTCGAATATCCTCTTCTCGTTCCCAGGTTGACTCGCCTGGTGCATGATGTCTCCATGCAATACGAACTAGAGGGATAGTCTGGCCTCGCAACACCTTCTCGCTTCGATCTAGGATCTCTACGGGTTCCTCCTGATACGATAAACTCGGGCCGACAGTGATCTCTGAGTGGTCCAGCACATGACTCGGATCTGGAATGTACCTCCTCAGCTGAGATACGTGGAAGATGTCACGTACTCCTTCCAATGTCAGAGGTAGGGCTAGCTTGTAAGCAACTTCTCCGATGCGTTCCAACACATCGAAGGGTCCGATGTACCTCGAACTCAGTTTTCCTCTTCCTCCAAATCTGATGGTCCCTCGGGTAGGTGAGATCTTCAAAAATACATGTTCTCCCACTTGTAACTCTAGAGGTCGTCGATGTATGTTTGCCCAGTGCTTCTGTCTATCCTGTGCTGCTCGCAGGTGCCCTTGGATCTTCTTTACTTTCTCCGCGTACGAACGACCAATTCTGGTCCTAGGATCTGTCTTTCGCCTATATCGCTCCAACATACTGGGGAACGACATTTCCTGCCATACAATTCTTCAAAGGGAGCCATTTGGATGCTCGCTTGATAGCTATTATTGTAGGAAAATTCTACCAGATGCAGATGATCTTCCCATGATCCACTGAAATCAAGCATGCATGCTCTCAGCATATCTTCTAGGGTCTGAATGGTGCACTCTGATTGGCCATCTGTCTGCGGATGATACGAGGTGCTGAACTTTAGACGGGTACCAAGACTCTCTTGCATACTTCGCCAAAAGTAAGATGTAAACCTCGTATCCCTGTCAAACACTATGCTGACTGGTACTCCGTACAGACGTACGATCTCCTTCATGTACATGTCTGCCAAGACTTCTGTAGATTGTCCGACTCTAAAAGGTAAGAAATGAGCAGCCTTGGTGAGTCGATCTACGATCACCCATACAGCATTACGACCATTGGGACTTCTCGGGAAACCCGTAATGAAGTCCATCGTAATGTGTTCCCATTTTCACTCAGGTATTGGGAGGGGTTGAAGTAGACCGACGGATCTCTGATGTTCAGCCTTGACTTGCTGACACACCAGACATTTTTCCACAAAGTGGGCAATCTCTCTCTTCATTCCATGCCACCAGTAGTATTGCCTCAGGTCTCTGTACATCTTTGTGCCTCCTGGATGGATAGAGTAGGTTGAGCTTTGAGCTTCTGACATCAGCTCTTCACGAAGTTCTCCATTTGGAACATAAAGACGATCTCCACATCTTAAAGTCCCATCTTCGTGTATGTGACATCCTGTCTGGATTCCATCCTCTGTTCTTTGTCGAAGTATCTAGAATCTAGCATCTGTTGGCAGTGCAGCTTTGATCCTTTCGACCAATGTTGATTGCAACTGGTAGTTTGACAATTGGCCGTCAATTCCTGGCATAATGACCTTTATACCCAACTGTTCTAGATCTCTCAATAGATCTGGTTGGGTGATCATGAAGAATGCCAATGGTCTTCTGCTTAGAGCATCAGCTACTACATTAGCCTTCCCTGGATGGTACTGCAGATCAATCTCGAAGTCTGTCATCACTTCGAGCCAGCGTCTTTGTCTCAGGTTCAAGTCCTTCTGGGTGTAGACATACTTCAGGCTCTTGTGATAAGTGAATATCTCCACTCGTTCGCCGTATAGGTAATGTCTCCAAAGCTTCAGGGCAAAGATGACTGCGGCAAGCTCCAAGTCGTGCGTTGGGTAATTCTTCTCACGAGTTCTCAGTTGTCTAGAGGCATATGCTACAACCTTCCCATGTTGCATTAAGACACAACCTAATCCTTTTCCGGATGCATCGCTATATATTATGAATCCTCTGGATCCAGATGGTATGGTCAAGAAGGGGGCTGTAGTCAGACGCTTTTTCAGCTCCTCAAAAGCTATCTGACATTCCTCGGACCAGATGAACTCCTGCTCCTTGCGGGTAAGATAGGTTATTGGCTCTGCTATTCTTGCAAAGTTCTCTACGAACCTCCGGTAATATCCGGCAAGTCCTAGAAAACTTCTCACCTCTGAGACGTTGGTAGGGGTTGGCCATGTCTCTACATATGAGATCTTTGCTGGGTCCACCGAGATGCCATCTCCTATGATAACGTGTCCAAGAAAAGCGACACGATCAAGGAAGAACTCGCACTTGCTCAGTTTGGCATAAAGGCTCTCACGCCTCAGCATCTCTATCACCAGTCTCAAGTGCTCCTCGTGGCTCTTCGAATACACCAAGATGTCGTCGATGAAGACTACCACGAACTGGTCCAGATATTGGTGGAAGACTCTGTTCATCAGGTTCATAAGTACGGCAGGTGCATTTGTCAGTCCAAAAGGCATCGCCAGGAACTCGTAATGACCATAACGAGTCCTGAATGCTGTCTTTGGAATGTCATCTCTCCGTACTTTGACCTAATGATAGCCTGATCTCAGGTATATCTTTGAGAATACCACCGCTCCTGTCAGTTGGTCGAACAGATCGTCAATCTGCGGCAGGGGGTACTTGTTTTTTATTGTCAAAGCATTAAGGGCTCTGTAATCAATACACATACGATATGTTCCGTCCTTCTTTGGTACAAACAACAATGGTGCTCCCCAGGGTGATGCACTAGGACGAACAAATCCCTTGATCTGCAATTCTTCTAGTTGCAGCTTCAGCTTATCAAGCTCCTTCTTTGCCAGCCGGTACACATTTGAGGATACTGGTGCAGCTCCGGGTATTAACTCAATAGTGAACTCCACTTCTCTGTCAGGAGGTAGGCCTGGCAATTCCTCCGGAAATACATCCTCGAACTCTGCAACGATTGATGGGGGTGCTGTCTCCATCGCCATGTAAGCTCTAGGAGTCTGGCCTACTCCTTGCTCGATGGTGCCTCGTATGTACTCGAACTCCGGGTGACCTGGTGGTCTAAAGATGATGCTTCCCTTCCCGCAGTCTAATATGGCATTGTACTGGATTAACCAGTCCATACCTCAGACAACGTCGAAGTTTGGCATCGGAAGTACCAAAAATTATGCTCTCAGCTCTCTACTACAAACGACTATCGAGCATGTTTCAATAATGCTGGTAACCGGCACGATGCCTCCTCCGGTAAGAATTTTCCAGCATTTAGGCAGTGGGGAAGTGGCTAGTTTGTGCATGGCTACGAAACTACTAGCTATGAAAGACAGTGTAGCGCCAAAATCAAATAATGCGGTTGCAGGTAATGATGCAACTAAAATGGTACCTGTAATGGTTTCACCTTCCGGCTCTTCTGCAACTGCAGCTAGTGCAAAGGCCTGCCCGTACCTTTGCCCTCCAGACTGTTGTCTGGCTTTGTTGAATTGGGTCTCCTGCGTAGCTAGGGGTGCTCCCCTCTGATATCCTCCAGATGTTGAGGGATGTTGACCTCCAGTTGAGGGTAACATCCTCTGGGCTGGTGCTTCTGGTCTTTACCCATTCTGAGGTGCTGCAGAATCAATTAAATATAAATATAATTAATTATAAACAATACATAATTTACTAAATTAAAATAAAAAATACCCAGCTCTGGAAATGGGGTAGTGACAAGCCTATCCTCCTTAGAAAATTTTGTTCTCGAAATTTAAAGTCAATCGCACTCCCTCTAGGTCAAACCTCCAACAATCATAGTCAAGAAATTCTACCTAAACAACATGCAAGATCATGGTCATAGTGGTCGTGTTATCACAGTCTCAATCAGGGTCACTACACTATCTACCACAGTACAAAGAAAAGTCTAACAGGTACTAATGAAGCATACCACAAGGAATAGAAAAGGTCAGAAAGAAGAACAAAGAGACAGACCTGCTAACCCGACACCCGTAGCATCGGCCTCCTCGACCGTCAACGCAAAAGCCCTGCCCTGCTGGGGTATATCCCTCTGCTGGTGCGGGGCATGATGCTGTACCACAGATGGCCTAGCTCTAACTCTCCGATCCTGTGCTCCACCAAATGGAGGTGCAGTGGGGCAATCTCGCATCTGGTGAGCAGCAGACCCACAAAACAAACACACCTTCAGCCTCCTCCTACAAATATCCCAAGTGTGTCCTGCCTTCCTGCAGTAGGCACAAGTGGGCACTCTCTGATCCTGACCCTGCTGCACTATCTTCTGCCCATAGGGACGCTTAGCCGGTCCCGCACTACCACTTGCACTACCTGAATTATCCCTGCCTCTCTTGGACTTGAGCTCCAAGTCATCCTCTGCTCTCTGAGCGTCTCCAAATATCTGCTCGAAAGTCGCCTCGCGGTCGCTCCTAGTCAAAGACTTGACCGCCATGACCAAGCCCTTGCGAAACTTCCTCGCCTTTGCTGCCTCACTCAAGCCCTCTACAAATTGGCCCAGACGGCAGAACTCCGCTGCGTACTCGTCCACCATCATGCTCCCTTGGACGAGTGCCTCGAACTGGCTCTCCAAAGCACTGAGCGCCACATCTGGAAAAAATTTCTTCTTAAAAAGCCTCTTGAAAGCCTCCCAAGTAAGCCCTAGTGCCGCAATCCTCGTATCAGTGCGATACCACGTCAAAGCGAGGTCGAACATCTGACTGCCTGCTGCCTCTATCTGCATGCTGTCTGGAATCTGTGCCAGCCTGAAGATGCCCTTAATCTGCTCTATCCAGTCATCCGCGTACAGGATCCCTTCTGTACCCCGGAACTCCTTGGATCGCATCCTCTGGAAGTTAATGATGCTGCCCGGCCTCGGATGTTGTGCCTGATCTGCTTGTGGCTGAATCTGTGCCACTCTGTCCACTGCCGTCATGGCCACCTGGTGGGCGTTCTCAATACCCAGTCTCATCACATCCACTTGACGGTGCTGCGCGTCCATCATCTCCCTGAAGAACGCAAACAATTGCTCGGCATCCACTGGTACAGGAGGTGGTGGAGGCACCACCAGAACGACTGGGGTAGTCCTCGGATCGACAAGTGGAGGAGGATTCCCGAGAGAAGCAGATGCTCCCTCGACCGCAGGAGTGGTGAGTGGAGCGAAAGCAGCTGCCTGAATACGAGCTGGACGAGAGGTAGCAGACCTCTCGGTAGTAGCTGCTGGAACGGTACGATGGGATCGTGTCTTCGGAGGTATCCTGAACACAGATCAAAAGAAGTCAATACGGTGCAAGATACGATATCATCAAAAAAAGACAGTAATATTTCAAAAGAAAGCAATTTCAGAATAATTAGATTGGAATTGTTCCTAGTCGTGATTGAGTACACTCTCATCCTAGATCCTATATCCTAGAGCAAGCTCGCAGCAGTACAACTAAATCATTGTACTACCACGACATCGCACTAATTGCGAATTGAGACCTGCATGGGCCACCACCAAAAATGTGTCACGACCCGCACCCAAAAAATTGGGCATGAGTCGTGGGTACGTCCAGCCTACGCCGCAGCATCAGCGGTAGAACGCTGTCTAGGTCTACTAACAATCTCACACAATCAATATATATACCTCTCAAGATCTCAACTCTAAACTGAGGAGCAATATCATAATGATAACACAAGTACTCAATCACGAATCTAAGCACGATAAGATAACACAGAAATTTAACAACTACAAACTTTAAATAACTGCAGCTAAAAACAACCACAATAATAATAATACAACAATATCCAAAATCATATACAATACAAGGTCTCAAACCAAAACCGAAGACAAATCCGGTACCAAAGGCTAATAAATACATCAACTGAGGTCTTCGTGATCCTGGCTACCAACCTAAAAACTACTCCTAAACTAGAGGGTCCCTGTCTGCACCATCGACAGTCTGAGGTCCATAAAACATCGGACACCAATCCTCCGGATACTCTAGAAAAATATGTCCAATCAGGACTGGAGCAAGTACACCTCTAACAGCAGTTCCAGTTAAATGATAAAAACTATAAAACAGTTGTAGCAAGTAGCAAGAAAAATGAAATAAAGTATGAACAAGAAATATATACATATCACTGGTGCATAAAGGTAAAGATGCATGAATATCAGAAGCAAGATAGTAATGACTGCAAGGTACAAGAAATCTAAACTAAGATCAAGTATACGCACAAGAACGTGTAGTGAGTCCAGCAGGAAATACATGTAATGAGTCAAGTACATAAACTATAAGTGAGACCAGCAAGAAATGTAAGAGAGTCCAGACTAGAAAGAATGAACTTGTATCTTTGAAATATCTATTTCGACATGTAAACGGCTAAGGGTAAGTACGGCTCACCGCACACTGGGTGTGCGGCTGCTATCATTCCAGATTAGACCAGAGGGGGTGATTCCAGTAATTCCAGTTAGGAATATTTACATGTCTACTCGAGTATTTCCCCGTCCCGACTAATACAAGTGAATCCAAGACCCGACACATAAATCAAGTATGAGTCCAGCCAGAAATATGAATGATGCCTGTAGTGATGCTTGTAGGTGATGCCAGTAGGTGATTCCAGAATAGAGGCCAGAAACATGAAATATACGTGTCGCAAGTAAATGAATCCAGAAATACCAGTCTATGTCGTACCAGAAAATCAGATGATACTATACTAGAAGCTGAATCATAATAATCATCAGATAATGAAAACTATCAGAGAATGTACTCGCCTGACGTCCTGAGCAACTGGCGATCCGAACTGGTGTCGCAAGGACCTATTGCGAAAAGCAAAGTTAAACAGGTTTCTAATGAGTTAAACAGATATAAAATAACTAAAAATAGGCTTCTAGGGTCGTTCTAGGTCAAACGGGTCAAACCGGTAAAATCTGGATCAAAAAGTCAACTTTTGGTCCAAAAAGTCAATCCTAGGTCAAAACTAGGTCAATAGTTGACTTTGGCGGTCAAACAGATCAACTACGGTCAACTCTAGGTCAAACTAGGGTGCCCCTAAAATTCTAGGTCAAAACTAGGTCATTAAGCTAATAAACCCTCAAACTCGCCTCCTTGAGATACCGGGATACCCTCGGTATCCGATACCTCGACCTAAGCTATACGTCCCGTCTATACCCTCTAAAATATATACCAGCACGCATAAATATTTATAACTATATATATAAAAGCATCTCTAACCTCAATCCTAGGCTAAAACTCAATACCTTCCCAACGCTCAATACCTTGAGTATCTCAAGGTATTGAGATACTCAAGCCTTACCCCTTACTAATACTAGCTATCTAACTAACTATCTATATATATATACCATATACTAATATATATATATAACATATATCTAACTATATAGATATATATATAACCTAGTGCATAGATAAATACCTCATTCCCGATACCCAATCTTACCTCAATACCTTGGTATCTCAAGGTATTGAGATACCTTACCCTCTAATTCTAGGTAACTTAGCTATCTATCTATAATATATACTTATCTATATATATATCAATATATATATATATATATATATATATATATATATATATATATATATATATATATATATATATATATATAAAACCTAGTATTAGGCTACCTTAATATCTTACCTCTCTTACCTTACTACCCTCAATACCTTGGGTATCTCGAGGTATTGAGATACCCAACTATCCCCCTCTCTAACACTGACCATAGCTAACTATCTAACACATATACTTAAACACCTACGTATCTATATATATACATATCCACACATACACACATATACCCATATACCATACTCATATATATATATATATATATATATATATATATATATATATATATATATATATATATCGAGCTATATCTATGCATCTATCTAGCTATATGTATATATATATATATATATATATATAGATATATCTAACTAACTATATATATATACATACACATAGGCATATAGATACATAACTATATACATATCCACACAAACACAATTACATATAATCCTTACCCGATACTCATGTATATATCTAACTATATAGATATATATCTACACTTATACATATATATATATCAAACTAACTATCTATCTATCCATCTATCTATCTATCTATCTATCTATCTATCTAGAGTCCTCTCGCTACTCCGCTAAGCTAGGCTCGCTGCGCGGCGCGCAAATGCTGCCTTTGCTGCTGCTACAGTACTTGCTGTTGGCAGCTGCTGCTGCTGGAGGCTGCTGCTGCCCCCCTCGCTGCCGCATCGCCTCGACATACCACACACACACACAAACACGCACACACACACACACACACACATATATATATATATATATATATATATATATATATATATATATATATATATATATATATATATACACACAACTATATATATACACACACTTATACATATATACTTACACACATATACATATAGGTACACACACATATATACACACACATTCACACATATAATCACACACACATGTATATACAAACCCATATCTATATATATATAAGCACACATATTTTTATACACATACTCATATATATATATATATATATATATATATATATATATATATATATATATATATATATATATATATATATATATACATACACACACACACACACACACACACACACACACACACACACATATATATATATATATATATATATATATACACACACACACACACTCATAGATATATACATACACAAGCATATATATATATAAATACACACACTCATATAGATATACAAACACATATATATATATATACATATATAGAGACACATATACATATATATATACTCATACATACATATATACACACTCTAATACACAACACACAACACACAACACAACACTCACAACACTCACCAACGTACGTCCAACGACCCCTACACGCACAAACACACACACATATATATATATATATATAAAATATAATCCGAGAACTCTAACACACACTCTCCGAAGCTAACCCAACGCGCGCACAAGCCCAAAACTAAGAAACCAAGTCGAAATGGCCGTTCGGTCATTTCGACGAATACGTGGTATGCGGTTCGCAAAACCTCCTGAAACGCACACCAAACCTACTCGGAATCGGCCCAAAATTTACCCACGGGTTTTAAACGATGTCTAGATCCTAGAAAAAAATACTAAGTCGTTGATTCTAGGCCCGTGGCAAAAATGCGCACGCACATAGAACCGGCGACGACGAAAACCCCCAAAATGCCCGAAACGCCCATTTCTTCGTGACACGACTTCACGTGTCCGAACGGAGACATGTACTAACTCTCAAGACACCCAAGCACGTCTACTTAGGTCTGTCTAACCTAGGACATTACCCAAAATTGGGTTAATCTCGGATTTTACCCAAAATTGACACAAAACCTAATGTCAAAGTCTCCAAACACAACCAAACTAGTTCCAACTTCCTCCCACGGGTAGCCTTAGGGTCTAGGAAGGTTATAAACTACTAATTATACTATATTAGAGCAATTAGTAAAAGGAAAGTTAGGGTTTACCTCTTGGGAGTAGGAATCCCAAGGCCAAAGTCTCCAAAACTCTTGAAATCACCACCCTCAAGCTTCCAAGCCTCCAAATCAAGCCTCCACACTAAGTCTAGGCTCTACACACCTAGGTTAGAGAAAAGTATAGGGTTAGGGTTCAAATAAATAGGAGAAATGGAAGAAGGAAGGAAAGAAAATAAGAATACTTACTTGCTTGGAAGTGGGAAGAAGAAAGGGAGAAGAAGAAGAAGGAAAGAGTGGAGAAGAAGAAGAATAATAAGTGAAGAATGTGTGTGTGGGGGGGGGGGGGGGGGGCTGTGTTCGGGTCTGGGAAGGTTGGGGGAACCGGCCATGGCAAGTAAAAAGGGGTTTACATGGATGGAAAAAGACCAAAATGCCCTCTCCTTAAGTCATTCCAATTGGGATTGGGTTTGGGGTTTCCAAATGCACTCAAATAAATTCCTAATCCCTCAAACTAACTAAAATAAAATATAATAATTATTCTAAACCCAAAAATAGGTCTCACAAGGGTGTTGGTTGGGTCAAACATGGGTCTACTAGGGTCTGACATGGGTCCAGACTAGCCAAAACCCTAAAATAATCAATAAAAAAATAATACAACCATCAATTAAATATAAATATAATTAATTATAAACAATACACAATTTACTAAATTAAAATAAAAAAAATATCCTGCTCTGGAAATGGGGTAGTGACAAGTGAATCGTGTCACTATGGGCCCTCACAGTGGTAGGGATAACCCCGATTGACGTGGGCCCCTGACCACTCTAGTTAGCGTTTGTTGATTGCGGAGGGGATGAGATGTTCTTCAGTAGGTAGAGATGAGATGTTCTTCAGTAAGAAGATTTACCTTATTGTTTCTATTTTGTACTATGAGTTGTTCTTCGAGGTTATTCGAGTTATGAGACTTGCCCTTCTAATCGTCGCCCCCATGGCCACACGTGTATCTGCAACTAGGTAGTAGCGAAGTTCCTCAAATTATATTTATTAGTAACTAGGACTTGTGATAACCCTTGCTAGTTAATTTGTAGCAAGCCGTAGGAAATGCTTGGCCGTGCTTTTTTGGTTGAGCGTACTTATTTGCTCGTGCTCTATCTTACGTGTCGGTGAGTGGCAAAGGACTAAGTTCTGTTCGGAAAAAGGTCTTCAACCACGGTCCTTGTTTGGTTTAAGGGTTGTGGCTCCGACTTTGAGTAGTTCCTAAGTTTCCTTGTCACTTGCCGGCTTAACTTTTTGATAGCTATGATTCCTTCTCTTGTTCAGTCTTTTATATTCTTGAGATGAGTGCATTGGTACCGCACGAATCTCGTTATACTTATATTTATTGTCATTGATTGTTTTGTTTGTGTTGTTCACTTTGGACTTTCTTGTGGTACTTGTTATTTGGAGTCTGACCCCACTGGTTTTGTTTGGCCAGATTTACCGATTGAACCCGAGGATACCCCCTATCTATTGTTGGATGGCTCGTACCCGTAGTTCAACAGTCCTGTCACACGAGTGGATTTCCTTTTCCTTATCACTTGTAGTCTACTTCTTTTTTGGTGGTGTTTAGCTAGGGCTAGTGTTCGCCCTTTATTTTGAGACTTTTTCTCTGACTTCGATCAACTTGATGTATATTATTAGACCATGGCTGGTATATGGATCATGTATATTTGTACTTTTTCTCTGACTTCGATCAACAATAAGTAACAAGATTATATCATACACTAGCTTCATGATTGTATATGATATATATTTTGGGACGTCTCTTTACTTTCATGTATGATATAATCTTGTTACTTATTGTTGCTCGATTGAGATACTAGAATTTGTCAGCCTTAGGACTGGCGTCATAGCATGTTAAAGTTCTCTCACTTATATTTAGACAGTCGTGACCGTATCTTGGGGTACTTGTGTACTATGATATACGTAGTTGGCTTTGTTAATGCTCCCTTTCTCCAATATTATGGTTCTGGGACGTGATATCGGTAACACAATTATATATTTCAATATATATATATATATATATATATATATATATATATATATATATATATATATATATATATATATATATATATATATATGGTTCGGATCTAAGTACCCGCGGGGGGAGCCTCGCCGAAGCCCCGCTCCCCCTGTACCAATGGATCGGGGGGCCCTCGCGGGGTCCTTGTGGGGCCCGCACAGATCCAACGGCTGAGGGGAGAGCGGGACTCCTAATCCGGACCCATATATATATATATATATATATATATATAAATGGGTCCTTCTACAATACAAGAATTTTATCGATACATCACATACAATTGTATTATAAAATTATGAAAGTACAAGAAATTCCTTCTAATCTGAACCATTGGATCAGCAATCAATGGTTCAGATTTTGCATGTATTGATACAAAGTTTGTATTTTAAAAATTTCATATATATATATATATATATATATATATATATATATATATATATATATATATATATATATATATATGAGGAGCATAACTATGAGGAGCAAGGCTAAAGCTAAGCTAAGCTGACAAGGGTTATCTACTCTGGGAGCAAACTAGCATTTGGCATGATTCGTGGATCAAATTGATGGGAAATTTTTTTATTGTTATCATTTAATTTTTTTGTTATTTTAGATAGAGAGTATCTTTTTATTTTATTAGTTAGGATTTAAGATAAGCCTTTAAAGATTGGCTTTATCTTCTTTTGTTTCTTGAGAGCCTATAAATAGTTTGTATCTTCATAAGTTATGCATCGAAGAATTGAGAAAGAAAAATTTGTTTTGAGTTGTATTGTGCGATGCCAAAACTTTAAAGTGGATCTCTCTATCTTATTTGCTTCTCTGCTCCCAACGTTGACGTCTCTAACGGTCATCCTAATTATTATTTTACATTTCTATTATAATTTTTGTGATAAATTTATAATAGTTGTTGTTCACTCTTCAAGTAAAGCTTCCGCACCCAAAATTTCATAAATTCCTAATTTCATAATAATCATTTCTCCTTTAGGTCTACGTCCTGCGTCAACCTGGTATCAGAGTTAAACCCTGGTTTAGGAATATTTTAGGTAAGACCCATACAAGAATGTCTACACAAAATTCTTCACAATAATTTTGTGCAATAATCGATGATATTTATGATAAGATGCTTGCTGAAATAAAAAAGGTGTTTGAAGAATTTTACAATCATAATAAAGTAAAAAACTATTGTTAACGCTGATTATATGTCCTCACAAAATTTACTAGTATAGCCTCACGAGTCTATCGTAGATGAGTCAGAAGTTAAATCCAAATCCGAGTCTAAGTCTAGATTTAAACCAGTTATAAATCTTGAGATTTATGCAATGCCCCGCTCCTAGAGGGTTACGTATGGAACACTTGTTACTTTGACTCGGTTGAAAATCGAGTCTCGGAGAAACCTTACCGCCAAATCAACACGGATGAAATGCAATAAACCCTTCAATTGATGGAACAAATTCTATTGAAATAAGTCCAAGGGTTTTCGTTGGCTGTTTTGCTGCTTGGTTTTGTGTTGCTTTGTGTTTTGTCTTGCTTTCAATGACTTGGTTTTCATGATCCGTTTTTCTCGCTTGCGCATTCTTTTCGAATCGTAAGAGAAAGAGATCGAAGGATGCTAACTAAGTGTTGTTGCAATTTCCGGACGCATAAATAAGGAGTGACCGTTGCATAAGGCTTTTCCATCCTCTCGTTCGATTCAATCGGTGAGTGGCTTTGTCCTTTGATGAATCTTTTAGTCTGCACATCTAATAAAATGATCGCTAGCCTACTCAGTTGCATGCTCCTTAGTTCTATGTTAATTCACTACAAGTTATGCTAAAAGAAATGAACTGCATGCAAAATATACAAAAAGTTACTACTTTACTTCAATTAATGTTTGTCTCTTACTTACATGTTGCCACTAAATCGTGTATCGAACCTTTTATGGTTAATGATTGTGTTCTATGTAAAAGATTGAAAGAGAAGAGTCTAGTAGCCCGCCCTGATATTTCGGTCCTATGGGATCTAGGGGGTGTGGCTATTAGATTGTGATATGCTTGTTCATGTTTGGTGCATCCTAATAGTTTTTATCTGATAGAATGTTGCTTGTCATGCATTGGTCTCGGATAACTTATGCACAAGGTAAATAGTCTCTCGAACGATTCTTGGGGCACTGGAAATCAATTGGTCCGGAGGAGATTGTGAGAGCACCCTGATGTTCCGGTCCCATGGGATCTTGGGGGTGTTGTTGCCCATCAGTGGGGCAACTCATGGGCCATTATATAGTTAGGTCGCATGCTAGGTTTACCTTCTTACATACCTATTATTTGATACCAAGATTGATATATAAGTTAGCTTTATATATGCAAATTGTTGTTAACTTGTGTGTCTGCTATAGGGATAACTGCTCGACCGTGGGTAAGAATTATCATATGCATAGTCTATCTATTATTTATCTTTTTCTTACATGAATTTTTCAAAGAAACTAGACAACTAGAAAGATCACCTTAATAATGCTAGCTTCACATGTTTACTTAGTGTGGATTTTCTAGGTGAGTTTGTGTAAACCCCCTCGACCAGATTTCAGTATTTCTAGGATTATTTTAACAATTTAGGATTTATCGCAATATTTTAATTTATTTTTCCTACATATCCTGTTGATTTGTGCACATGTCCATCTCCTAATTATTTGGAGCTTTACCTTGACTATTATCCCCCAATAAAATTCACATACCTGTCATAGACATGCTAGACTATTTTCCTAAATTTTGTGCAACTCACAGATGTGTTAAAATGAGCCTCGTTTGAGACGCACAAATATCGTTACCAAAGTCTGTAATTATTTCCTATTTTATTTCCTGCTCTTTACCCATCTCTGTACCCCTAGAGATTGAGGCCCAACCTGCACCTGTTTTGCCCAAACAAAAATACGTTAATTTTCTATACTGAGTATACTACATTTAGTGTATTGACACCGTAGAAAAATTATGACCCTACCTGTCTCTAAATAATTAGAGAACACCGTGCGCAGTATTTATTAATTAATAAATACGGTGACCCGTATCACCTAGAAACCAGGTCCAACCCCTGCCCAGACTCACCCCCATTCCCCTCGGGACCCTCACACAGCTTTTTCCTTCAATTCGGTGAATTTTAGCATTTTCAGGAATCGGGTGTTTTCCAGACAATTTCGTAAATTGCGCAAATTCCCGAAATATGACTATTATGCAATTTATGAAATTACAGGGACTTTCCTGCAAATTTCAGTGCGAAGCGTCACCCCCTCATTGGCCGGTGAACCTGCACCGTCCATTTGGACGCGGGACCCACCCGAAAAGATCCCGAAAAGATCCCAAAAATATCCCGAAAATATCCCGAAAATATCCCAAAAATATCCTAAAAATATCTATAGATATTTTTACATATTAAATTATTATAATTTTCTATAAAAGAAAAATAAAATAAAATAAAATAAAATATAAAAAAAAAGAAACCCAAAACCCTTCCCCCCCGACTCTGGCCGCAGCCACCCCCCCCCTCTCTCGACCCCTCCGCCGGAGTCGCCCGCGAGCCCCGCCGCGGCGAGCTCCCCCCCCCCGCTGGCCGACTCTTTCCCCCCCGACCCCTCGGCCATCTCCTCCTCCTTCCTCCTCCTTCTTCCCCGACGCAGCGGCCTCCTCGAGAAGCAGCAGCAGCGGGCCAGAGCTCCGCCGAGCCCCGGCCAGCCTCGACCCGGTCGCCGTCGCGCCGCCTCCGGCCTGCCCTCGCTGTCCTCCGGCGACGTCCCCAGCAGCCGAAACCCTAACCCTAGGTGGGATCCGACTCGGACACGCCGTGTCGTGTCGGCTCGGACACGAGAAACGCAAGTTTCTGGAGCCCTGTTCAGGTAACGATTTCTCTCACCTCGTAACTCTATTTTCAATTCTGTCAGTTGCGTCGTGTAGACTGTGTAACCCTCTCGGTGCCCGTGCAACTCGCTCGGAGCATCGCGTCCTGTGGCGATCGCGAACCGCGATCCAAAAACAGGAAAAACAACGACCCGATTCACCCCAGAACTGGGTACGCCCCGCCAAACGGGACGACTTGGTCGCACGCGGTCTTTACCGAAACGTGCGCGACGTTGATACGGACGTGTAGGAATTCAGAGAAGTTGATTTGGATGTGCGTGCACACCGGAATCAACGCGTATCCGCCGACACCGCCCCGTATCCGTCAGTTCTGGAACACGCTGCAACTTTGTGTACACACGTCGGATCGAGACGAAACTTGCGCCATCGGACTCGTAGCGATACGCTGGTCCTGTGAGCCAAGTTTGGTTCGATTCTGAGAACGTTGACAAAATCGTGTATCGTGGGCCCCACCGGCTCCACTTGACGGGTGATTTTGTGACCGGCTCACCGGAATCCAATTCTGAAAGTTCCGTTGGGTTCGTATCGACGTTCTGGACTTGTGGACACTAAGTTTGGCGAATTTGGAGACCTTTGACCCTGACACGTTTTTCGGTGCAAAGCGGCCCACATGTGGACCCCGCTTTGACCGGAAATTGTCATTTTTGCCCCTGTGTCCAAATTGGACTTAAGGACAGGCGTTTCTAGCTATTTGATATTTTCTGAGACTGTTAGTGATGTTTATTTCAGCATCCGGAGACTTTCCTTCTGAGGTCATAGTTTCTGGCTTTTGGCATTTGACACCTGGACGTTATATTTTGCAGCTCTCTTGCTAGGCAAGTATACCTTGCCTTGTTGTACTGTTTAAATTCAGTTATTGATAGTTACATGTTTATTCTTTATATAAATGTGCGCGTCCGAGAAAACTCGGGTGCAGTCAACGAAGGCGTTGATGTTAGGATTGATGTCTGACTTAGTGTCTAGTAGACCCACCTAAAGTTGTGAAGTTATTGGTATGACTTCCCAGGCCTTGACACGTATCAGTACACGTCACAGAGTGAGTTCATGTAGGGACGCGTGCCTCATATTCGACTGGCCATCGGTATGAGCAACACGTGTAACGGTGTCTAGCTTAGTTGTTTATTTTATGGAGACATGCATCATTATACGAGATGTCCACGTCGTTTTCACGACTTGTATATCTCCATTGGGCGAGGAAGACATCTAGTAGGCATATGGGACATCCCCTCCTTATATTCCTGTACCATACTCTTCGGAGATGGGGTTTTCCTGTACCATGCTTCTCGGAGATGGGGTAGTGGTTTTTCTTGTTCCCGTTACTGTGCTCCGAGGAGGATGGGGTATTCCTGTTATCCGTGCGTCCGGGGGCATATGACACATATACTAGCCAGTCCCGACGATTGGTGAATTACGTCAGCATATGTCAGGCCTACACATCCCCATGCGTACTACAAGGTCTTTAAATTGCATTCACTTAGATGGTTAGCACACCCCATTTATTTATTCAGTATTTACATTATGGCATGTCATTTTTCTGTATCTTGCTATGTCCCTCTGAGGACCTGGTCCCCTGCCAGGTGTATATGTTCTTGAGTATTCGCAGGAGCACAGATCCGGACATGTTACGTATATCCCGAGGAGGTCTTCTCTTCGAGCCTCGTGATTGTCAGATGTTGATCTTATATGGTGTGTATCTGGTTCATTTTTATATTCTATTTCGGCAGTAGATTTGTTTTCATCAGACTGTCATTCTTTAGATACTTATCATTGAGATCTAGTTACATGGTTGTTGTTTATTCATATTTGATTCTGTGGATGAGATTTAGATATTACCTTGTGACTTGTGATTAATTATACCACTGGTGAATTATTGTTCATTATACAGCATACGCACGTATATATGGTTTCCATATATTGGAGTTGCCATATATACGGGCGGCTGGCATAGTTACGTATCCTAGTCCTACGTATTTTGGGACTGGGGCGTGACAATGTTTTTAGTGGTGGCCCATACAGGTCGAGAGCATATTGTCTCGGTTACGTTACTGTACCGAGCAAGCCTGCGTCTCAGAGCATATTGTCTCGGTTACGTTATTGTACCGAGCAAGCTTGCACATAGGATTAGAGGATAGGATCTCATCCATAATTGACTATGACTTATCTTCTTCCAGTCCGTCCTACTTACAAAATTGCATCCTGCTTGATTTCTGTGCTTCCCTGATAATTCCTTGAGTTTAGCCCCTGTTAGAATATAGGAATCCCTGTTAATAGAATGATAATTAGGGTAATATTCCTACTTAGAATACAACTAGGCATTGACATATCATTAAGTTCTGACTACTTAATGAACCCTAGTCTTCCTTATTACCTAAATGAACCATAGTCTTCCGTATTACCTAATGAACCCTGGCGTCACTTACCTATAGTTAACTTATCCTTATCCCTTGATGTATTTATATATGACTTGAGAGTAGTATAAACACTACTAGGATTAGTTAGAGATAGGATTATTAGAGATTTGACTATAGTATTGACCCTAGTCTTGAGAAACCCATAGAAATCTAAGATTGAATACTAGGACTGAAACCCCATCCTAAGTTTGGATAAACCAGAGTTTTACGCCAGAGACTCTTTACCCTTGTTGGCGTAAAACCCATTTGACCGTTGTTAGCGTAAGAGCCAAACCACTGCCTAGTTGGCGTAAAAGCCAATTCATGTAGAAGTTTGTCCCCTTTACGCCGCCCTTAGTCTTCCTTATCCTGCGTATGACGCATCATGCCAGCCACTTAGGTAACTGCCCTGCGCAAACCTGATGATAATAGATAACCAGCGTAGAGTAACCTGTTTAGGCGTAACATAAGAATAGGATGTTAGCGTATTTGTTACAGCCTTAGCTTTTCCCAGACTCGACCAAATCCTGCTCAGAGATACGCCTCGAGCCCTGTGCAAAAAGAGACAGCTTTTGACGGGACATCTGGTTTATCTCACCACGAACGTAATAATGACTTGTATCCAAGCTCCCTAAACGACAACCTAGATCTCCGTGCAAATTTATCACCATAACTATCCCCTCGATTGTTGTACAAGTACTTTTGTCAGATGTCAGGATTCATTAATTTGACTGACAAACTCATGAGTTACTCGTACAACTTTACACTGCAACGAATGTTAGACTTTACGCAGGAGATATTTTTGCGCAGATTTTAGCGCAAAATTTTTACGCTCAGACTTTCACCCAGACTTTTACGCGCAGATTTCTACGCACGGACTTTTTACGCGGACAGCTCTGAAGCTCTACCTTATGCTTCTCTGTTTTACGCGGATAGCTCTGAACCCATGCGTTACGCCAAATTATTTTATCTTTGCTTGACACAGACAACCTCGAACCCCTACTTTACGCAGACTTTCTTGAATCTCTGTTTTAGGCAGACAACCTATAGTTTATATTAAGATTGTAGAACTTAGAAGGCCATACCTCTTTTAGGTCAACTAGCGACTTAGACAAGGAATTAGAATAATAACTGTAGATATTGTAGAGTCTTGTCTTTTTGTGAATTTGAATTGTTTTATTTATTCTCATATCATAATCTAGCGTACTTATATTTGCTATACTACCTTGACTTATACTGCTACTATAGCCTAGTTTTGCAAGCTTATTCCTTATCAAGCTTGTTCATGACACATGTGTTATTGGGGCCTGATCCACTCCACTAATACAATTGTCTATTCAGAATCAGTGTATTACGGTCTGATCAACCTTAGTGCATTTTGATTCGCCCGTCGCATAACTACTTTACGTGGATTGAGATATATAGTGATTAGTAGACAAATATATTTACCCTCTAGATATGTCTGAGCATATTGTATCAGCTACATGACTGTACTGATACGAGCATGTGAATAGGAATTACCAAAAATAATACTTCAATCCACAACTGCTTTGACAATTCCCATTGAATTCTTTAAACGCCTTGATCCCCACACTTCTAATCTATTACCTTCCCCTTGAACTCATGATTACTGTTTTCCGTCTTCCCTTATCTCGGAAAGACGAATCCTCGTACTTAGTATAAATACGAAAGTGTATTGTTTCTGAAGCCATTTCTGTTTGTTTCATGGGTAATTATCAAACCCTATTATTAGATTAGATTACAGTTTAAAACGGTGCTATCCCTAGAATGACCCTTGACTACCTACCTACGTTCCTGATACGTACATCCCTATGACAGCAAAATTTTATTTTTGCCTCATAACTTGGAGCAAGATTCAGAACTCAAGTATTACGAAAAAGGATGTATCATTTTGCTGTCAGGAGTCTAAATGGATTTTTCCTGGATGAACAATTGACTAACTCCTGAATGGATAGCAGCACCTATGACTAGGTTGACTTATAAGGATTAAGAATTCCTATGGACCAACGAGTGTTAAGCCACTTTCGAGGAGTTGAAGAAGCGACTGACCACAACAACCGTATTGACTATTCCATCCGGATCAGGCGGTTGTGATCTACAGACGCATCAGGAAAAAGTTTGGGATGCGTATTAATACAGGATAGCAAGGTAATGGTATATGCATCTAGACAATTATGAGTACATGAGAAGAATTTGGAACTTGCAACCGTCGTAATTTCTCTGAAGCTAGGAAGACATTACTTATATGAGGCAAATCATAAGATTGCATGGCATACCAGTCAGCATTGTACCAGACAAGGATTCACGTGACCAGAGTTGGTGGTCAACACCGTAGAGACAGTTAAGTAATACAAGGACACTTGCGAGCAGTGCAAGACAGACAGAAGCAGTGGGCAGACCGTCATCATCGTCCCTTGGAATTCAAAAAGGACGATCATGTCATCTTGAAGATCTCACCTACTAGAAGCACCATTCGATTCGGAGGACGCGGCAAATTGAGTCCAAGGTATATTGGACCATTGACGTGCTAGAAAGAGTGGGAGTAGTGACATATCAATTTGCGCTACCACCGTCACTTGAGGGAGTACTTGAAGTATTCCACGTGTCGCAACTCAGGCGATATGTGACAGACAGCAGTCATGTTTTCAACCATCCGGAGATCACCATTAGGACGAGACCTGTCGTATCAAGAGCAACTCGTGGGAATCCTCGATCATCGAGAAAAGATATTGAGGAATCAGCCTATTCCCTTGGCCCGCGTAGCATGGAAGCATGACGCGCCAGGATAATCAACTTGGAAGTGCGAATACGACATGCGTAAACGCTTTTCGAACCTATTCGTAAACCGAGATATAAATTACTTTGTTAAATTATATCTTATGCCGTCTTTGACTTCTATCCCGGCTTAGTTTTAATTTTGAGGACGAAATTTTTATAAGTTGGGTAGATTGTAAACCCCCTCGACCAGATTTCAGTATTTCTAGGATTATTTTAACAATTTAGGATTTATCGCAATATTTTAATTTATTTTTCCTACATATCCTGTTGACTTGTGCACATGCCCATCTCCTAATTATTTGGAGCTTTACCTTGACTATTATACCCGAATAAAATTCACATACCTGTCATAGACATGTTAGACTATTTTCCTAAATTTTGTGCAACTCACAGATGTGTTAAAATGAGCCTCGTTTGAGACGCACAAATATCGTTACCAAAGTCCGTAATTATTTTCTATTTTATTTCCTGCTCTTTACCCATCTCTATACCCCTAGAGATTTGAGGCCCAACCTGCACCTGTTTTGCCCAAACAAAAATACGTTAATTTTCTACACTGAGTATACTACATTTAGTATATTGACACCGTAGAAAAATTATGACCCTACCTGCCTCTAAATAATTAGAGAACACCGTGCGCAGTATTTATTAATTAATAAATACGGTGACCCGTATCACCTAGAAACCAGGTCCAACCCCTGCCCAGACTCACCCCCATTCCCCTCGGGACCCTCACACAGCTTTTTCCTTCAATTCGGTGAATTTTAGCATTTTCAGGAATCGGGTGTTTTCCAGACAATTTCGTAAATTGTACAAATTCTCGAAATAGGACTATTATGCAATTTATGAAATTACAGGGACTTTCCTGCAAATTTCAGTGCGAAGCGTCACCCCCTCATTGGCCGGTGAACCTGCACCGTCCATTTGGACGTGGGACCCACCCGAAAAGATCCCGAAAATATCCCGAAAATATCCCAAAAATATCCTAAAAATATCTATAGATATTTTTACATATTAAATTATTATAATTTTCTATAAAAGAAAAATAAAAGAAAAGAAAAGAAAATATAAAAAAAAGAAACCCAAAACCCTTCCCCCCCGACTCTGGCCGCAGCCACCCCCCCCTCTCTCGCCGCCGGCGCCGGAGCCCGCCCGCCGGAGCTTCCCCTCCGCTCGGCGAGCCTTCCCCTCCCCTCCCCCGACCTTCCCTCTCTCCCTCTTCTCCTCCGCCAGCTGCCGCGGCCGTCGACCCCTCCGCCGGAGTCGCCCGCGAGCCCCGCCGCGGCGAGCTCCGCCCCCCCCCGCTGGCCGACTCTTTCCCCCCCGACCCCTCGGCCATCTCCTCCTCCTTCCTCCTCCTTCTTCCCCGACGCAGCGGCCTCCTCGAGAAGCAGCAGCAGCGGGCCAGAGCTCCGCCGAGCCCCGGCCAGCCTCGACCCGGTCGCCGTCGCGCCGCCTCCGGCCTGCCCTCGCCGTCCTCCGGCGACGTCCCCAGCAGCCGAAACCCTAACCCTAGGTGGGATCCGACTCGGACACGCCGTGTCGTGTCGGCTCGGACACGAGAAACGCAAGTTTCTGGAGCCCTGTTCAGGTAACGATTTCTCTCACCTCGTAACTCTATTTTCAATTCTGTCAGTTGCGTCGTGTAGACTGTGTAACCCTCTCGGTGTCCGTGCAACCCGCTCGGAGCATCGCGTCCTGTGGCGATCGCGAACCGCGATCCAAAAACAGGAAAAATAACGACCCGATTCACCCCAGAACTGGGTACACCCCGCCAAACGGGACGACTTGGTCGCACGCGGTCTTTACCGAAACGTGCGCGACGTTGATACGGACGTGTAGGAATTCGGAGAATTTGATTTGGATGTGCGTGCACACCGGAATCAACGCGTATCCGCCGACACCGCCCCGTATCCGTCAGTTCTGGAATACGCTGCAACTTTGTGTACACACGTCGGATCGAGACGAAACTTGTGCCATCGGACTCGTAGCGATACGCTGGTCCTGTGAGCCAAGTTTGGTTCGATTCTGAGAACGTTGACAAAATTGCGTATCGTGGGCCCCATCGGCTCCACTTGACGGGTGATTTTGTGACCGGCTCACCGGAATCCAATTCTGGAAGTTCCGTTGGGTTCGTATCGACGTTCTGGACTTGTGGATACTAAGTTTGAAGAATTTGGAGACCTTTGACCCTGACATGTTTTTCGGTGCAAAGCGGCCCACATGTGGACCCCGCTTTGACCGAAAACTGTCATTTTTGCCCCTGTGTCCAAATTGGACTTAAGGACAGGCGTTTCTAGCTATTTGATATTTTCTGAGACTGTTAGTGATGTTTATTTCAGCATCCGGAGACACTACTAGAAAAAGCGCTATTAGCGACGTATTTTAGCGACGTCAAAAGAAACGTCGCTAATAATATATAATTAGCGACTCCTTATTAAAACGTCGCTAGACGTCGCTAAATGGCGACATTTAGCGACGTTTAGCGACTTTTATTAAGATTTTAAAAGTTAAGTCGCTATAAGTTAAATAAAGGTCGCTAAACGTCGCTAATATGTCTAATTTAGCGACGTTTAGCGACGTATATAGCGACCTTTTTATTAAAAATATTTAGCAACGTGTTTAGCGACGTCAATGACGTCGCTAAAATTTAAGTTAGCGACGTTTTACTTGGACGTCGCTAAACGTCGCTAAAATTTGGTTAATTAGGGCTCGGTTTCATTTTTCCCCATCTGCTGAAAATTCGAAAAGAGAAAAACTCCCCCCCCCCTCCCCCGCGCTCCGTCGACCGGCTCTCCATCCTATTCCGGTAAACCCTACTCTCTCTCTCTCTCTCTCTCTCTCTCTCTCTCTCTCTCTCACAGGACACATGTGACATTGACACAAACACTACACACACAGACACTGACACAGACACAGACACGGCACACACACACACTGACACAGACACTGATGAGGACCTAGGGTTAGGGTTAGGGTTAGGTTTGTTGACATGGGGTTAGGGTTAGGGTTAGGGCCGACTGGCCCAAGTCTACGAGAGAGGTAACAGCAGCAGTGAGCACTGCTTACTAGCTTTGATTATCAAATAAAATAAATTGATTATCAATTCGGTTCTGTTTCGGTTATAGATAATTTATTTCAGCTTTGGGTTTTTAAAATTTTTACTTATTCGATTTTTATTATTTCGGTGTTGAAACCGAATAACCCGAACGCCCACCCCTAGCTAGACCTGACAATTGGACCGGGATGACCAGCCCGGCACGAATCCGGCCCGCAAAACCCTGTCCGAATTATCGTGGGCTCGGCCCGGCCCGACCCAATATATAGGGACGTGTCGGACCTCACATCTCGGCCCATAAGAGAGGTCCGGCCCCGAAGCTAGACTTTTCTTCTGAGGTCATAGTTTCTGGCTTTTGGCATTTGACACCTGGACTTTATATTTTGCAGCTCTCTTGCTAGGCAAGTATACCTTGCCTTGTTGTACTGTTTAAATTCAGTTATTGATAGTTACATGTTTATTCTTTATATAAATGTGCGCGTCCGAGAAAACTCGGGTGCAGTCAACGAAGGCGTTGACGTTAGGATTGATGTCTGACTTAGTGTCTAGTAGACCCACCTAAAGTTGTGAAGTTATTGGTATGACTTCCCAGGCCTTGACACGTATCAGTACACGTCACAGAGTGAGTTCATGTAGGGACGCGTGCCTCATATTCGACTGGCCATCGGTATGAGCAACACGTGTAACGGTGTCTAGCTTAGTTGTTTATTTTATGGAGACTTGCATCATTATACGAGATGTCCACGTCGTTTTCACGACTTGTATATCTCCATTGGGCGGGGAAGACATCTAGTAGGCGTATGGGACACCCCCTCCTTATATTCCTGTACCATACTCTTCGGAGATGGGGTTTTCCTGTACCATGCTTCTCGGAGATGGGGTAGTGGTTTTTCTTGTTCCCGTTACTGTGCTCCGAGGAGGATGGGGTATTCCTGTTACCCATGCGTCCGGGGGCATATGACACATATACTAGCCAGTCCCGACGATTGGTGAATTACGTCAGCATATGTCAGGCCTACACATCCCCATGCGTACTACAAGGTCTTTAAATTGCATTCACTTAGATGGTTAGCACACCCCATTTATTTATTCAGTATTTACATTATGGCATGTCATTTTTCTGTATCTTGCTATGTCCCTCTGAGGACCTGGTCCCCTGCCAGGTGTATATGTTCTTGAGTATTCGCAGGAGCACAGATCCGGACATGTTACGTATATCCCGAGGAGGTCTTCTCTTCGAGCCTCGTGATTGTCAGATGTTGATCTTATATGGTGTATATCTGGTTCATTTTTATATTCTATTTCGGCAGTAGATTTGTTTTCATCAGACTGTCATTCTTTAGATACTTATCATTGAGATCTAGTTACATGGTTGTTGTTTATTCATATTTGATTCTGTGGATGAGATTTAGATATTACCTTGTGACTTGTGATTAATTATACCACTGGTGAATTATTGTTCATTATACAGCGTACGCACGTATATATGGTTTCCATATATTGGAGTTGCCATATATACGGGCGGCTGGCATAGTTACGTATCCTAGTCCTACGTATTTTGGGACTGGGGCGTGACAGTTTGGCCATAGTCGCTCACCAGTACATGTTGTAGTACTGACTCATGTTTGTGGGCAAATCTCCAGATTCTGGTAGCGAGAGCTTGGCAAGCATTTTGAACCAGTACTAGCGCATCCATCCAGTGGAATCGTGCTTGTGCTGCTTCCTTAGCTTTCCGCTCCTATGTGCAACTGCTCTTCTGCTAGTTGTTTTGATTTTGGTCATACTAAAAGGATATAATATATGGGAGCTGTGGTTAGTTTTGGGATTGTAAAAAGAGTTGTAAGCCATCTATGGCATATTTTGTAACTCAGCCAAGCAAGTACTTGTAATCCAATCTTCAAGTTTTCAATAAAGAAAGAATTTTGTGTTCCTATCAAATGTGTTCAACTTTGGTTCTCTGCATTTTGAATCTTGTGCCTATATATATGTATATTTTTGTCTAACTTGTGTCTTGTGCAGGTACTATGCCTGGTACAAAAGGAAATTAGGCTTGCACGGCATTGCGCCCAAACGAGGACGGGCGATTCCGTAGGGACCAAGCGAGGACGATCGGCCCTTACGGGACCGGAACATGACAGGTGGTATCAGAGCACGGATTTACGTCCTTGGCCTCTCCAAATATCGTTTTCAAAAATGATATAAGTTTTCAAGCAATTTTAAAAGTCCCATATTTCGAAAATGGTTGCGAATCTATATAAGTAAATCGAAGGTGTTAATGTCCCGATCTTGTAAAGTATAAAAATCCAATATCCCATACAATAAGTCCATAATACATTATGAGACTAATGCAAGATACTCTATTTTGCAGCAAGATGACTAAAATAGGTAACCAAGGGACATCGCGCACAGCGAGCGTGAGCGATAACCAAATCGATAGGCTGATTCCTATGTTCGAGAATCAGAATGATCGATATGAGACCCAACAAGAAAGGTTCGATGCTCAACAGAAATGGGCTGATGCTAGAGCCTTGGTTCAATAACAGCAGCTTGACTCACTGACTCAAATAGTGACAACATTGGTGGCCAACAGTGGTGCATCAGGAACTGCCGTGATGCATATGGCAGCCGCACCCGCGCCTCGAGAAGCTGGCCTAGCAGGAGCAGATGAACCTTCATAAGCGGTTAAAAAGTATACCTTTAAAGGCACCGAGTTCCTGAAATTGAACCCTTCATAGTTCGAAGGCAGGGCCACGACGGATAAGGTGATGGACTGGGCTGCCAAGTTGGAGGGTTTATTTGAGTTTGCTAGGATTCCTACGAATAAGAGGGTGGCATGTGCAGCCATGCAGCTGCAGTTACGTACACACAATTAGTGGCAGATCAAGAAGATAGATCTTGCCACAAGGCGCAGCGACTGAAAAATCACTTGGGGGATGTTAAGAGATGCATTCCTTGCACAATATCTCCCGTCAGCTGTCAAACAGAGAAAATAATATGAGTTTACCGAACTTAAGCAAGGGAGCATGTCCGTCGAAGATTATGAGTCAAAATTCTCCAAGCTTGCTAAGTTCGCTAGCTCAATGATTCCTAATGAGAGGGCCCATACACATCGGTTCATAAGAGGCCTGAATGACAACCTGAGAAAGGATGTTATGAACCGAGAGTGTATATCGTACATACAGGCTTTTGAGGTAGCAGTACAAAATGAGCAGTTCACACCGCATAATGCTCAAGAAAAGGCATCGGCTCCTCGGAATCCTCCTGCAAAAAGATATCGCGATGGCGAGAAGAAGATCGATACAGATGAGAACCCTGGAAAAGTGTACAGTTACTGCGGCCGTCACGGTCACACTAAAGAAGCTTGTCCTTTCCTCAACTGGTTGTGCTTTAAATGTGGATAACCAGACCATGAACTTCGAGATTGTCCAACTAGGAGGTCTGCACAGCTGAATCTTAATGACAATACAGAACGTGGGCATAATCAGAATCCTGCCCCAGCTCAAGCCAATAAGCAGAGTGAACAGACGGGAAGGGCTAGAGTGTATCAGCTGAATATTGAGCGTGATGCGAGCGGATACGATGTTGGTGAGTCCGATTCCTTTGACCTCTTGATTCCTTGATCTTTGACTCCTTGATCTCTTAAGTTTCGAGGACAAAACCTCTTCTCAATGGGATATTATGTAATGCCCCGCTCCTAGCGGATTACTTATGGAACACTTGTTACTTTGACTCGGTTGAGAATCGAGTCTCGGGGAAACCTTACCGCCAAATCAATACGGACAAAATACAATGAACCCTTCAATTGATGGAACGGCTTCTATTAAAATAAGTCCAAGAGTTTTTGTCGGTTGTTTTGCTACTTGGTTTTGTGTTATTTTGCGGTTTGTCTTGCTTTCGATGACTTGGTTTTCATGATTCACTTTTCTCGCTTGCATATTCTTTTCGAATCGTAAGAGAAAGAGATCGAATGATGCTAACCAAGTGTTGTTACAATTTTAGGATGCATAACCAAGGAGTAACCGTTGCATAAGACTTCTCCATCCTCTCGTTTAATTTAATCGATGTGTGGGTTTGTCCCTTCGATGAATCTTTTAGTATGCACGTCTAATAAAATGATCGCTAGCCTACTCAGTTGCATGCTCCTTAGTTCTATGTTAATTCACTACAAGTTATGCTAAAAGAAATAAATTGCATGCAAAATATATAAAAAGTTACTGCTTTACTTCAGTTAATGTTTGTCTCTTACTCACCTGCTGGGCCACTAAATCATGTATCGAAACTTTTATGGTTAATGATTGTGTCCTGTGTAAAAGATTAAAAAAGAAGAGTCTAGTAGCCCGTCCTAATATTTCGGTCCTACGGGATCTAGGGGGTGTGGCTATTAGATAGTAATATGCTTGTTCATGTTTGGTGCATCCTAATAGTTTTTATCTGATAGAATATTGCTTGTCATGCATTGGTCTCGGACAACTTGTGCACATGGTAAATAGTCTCTCGAACGATTCTTGGGGCACTGGGAATCAGTCGGTCCAGAGGAGATTGTGTCAGCACCCTGATGTTCCGGTCCTACGGGATCTAGGAGGGTGTAGTTGTCCATCAGTAGGGAAACTCAGGGGCCGTCATATATTTAGGTCGCATGCTAGGTTTACCTTCTTGTATACCTATTATTTGATACCAAGATTGATACATAAGTCAGCTTTATATATGCAAATTATTGCTAACTTGTGTGTCTGTTGCAGGGATAACCGCTCGACCGTGGATAAGAATTATCATATGCATAGTCTATCTATTGTTTATGTTTTTCTTACATGAATTATTCAAAGAAACTAGACAACTAGAAAGATCACCTTAATAATGCTAGATTCACATGTTTACTTAGTGTTGATTTTCTAGGTGAGTTTGGCCACGGTCGCTCACCAGTACATGTTATAGTACTGACCCACGTTTGTGGGCAAATCTCCAGGTTCTGGTAGTGAGATCTTGGCGAGCATTTTGAACCAGTACTAGTGTATCCATCCAACGGAACCGTGCTCGTGCTTCATCCTTAGCTTTCCTCTCCTGTGTGCAACTGCTCTTCTGCTAGTTGTTTTGATTTTTGTCCTACTAAAAGGATATAATGTATGGACATTGTGGCTAGTTTTGGGATTGTAAAAAGAGTTGTAAGCCATCTATGGCATATTTTGTAACTCAGCCAAGCAAGTACTTGTAATCCAATCTTCAAGTTTTCAATAAAGAAAGTATTTTGTGTTCCTATCAAATGTGTTCAACTTTGGTTCTCTGTATTTTGAATCTTGTGCATATATATATATATATATATATATATATATATATATATATATATATATATATATATTTGTCTAACTTGTGTCTTCTGCAGGTACTATGCCTGGTGCAAGCGCAACTTAGGCTTGCACGACATCGCGCCCAAGCGAGGACGAGCGGTTCCATAGGGACCAAGCAAGGATGATCGGCCCTTACGGGACCGGGGCATGACAATTTATAAGTCTAGATTTAAACCATTAATAAGTTTTGAGCGTTATATATCATCATTAGAAGAATTAAATATGTCATTTGATGAAACCAATAAATTTAAAGAACCTATTAAGTCTTCTAAATATTTTGAACATATACCAATAATAAAACCTGTGAACAATTTCTATTATATGTTTGTTGAAATAATTATAATAGTTTGCAGAAAATAATAATTAATTGTAGGGACGATCATTTTGCTTTTCTAGAGACACCGAGACATCTGCAGGTTGTTGAAGTGCTTGATAGGTCCATGTTGAATATTTTACTCTTCCCACTTCCACAACTGCCAGTACTTTCATAGAGTTTTGTCGACTTGTCAGAAACTTCAGTGATGACTTGCTTGTCAAAGCAAAGGCCTCCGCCATGGCCAATTTGGAGGACATCACCAGGAGCATAGTTCTTGGATTCCATACTTAACGATTCACCAGGAGGTGAATTTTTAAGCCGAGGAGAATGATAGAAAACAACTTTATTGTTTTCGTTTAGTTTTTCTGTTATTTTAGATAGAGAGTATCTTTCTGTTTTATTAGTTAGGATTTAAGATAAGCATTTAAAGATTGGGTTTATCTTCTTTTATTTCTTGAGAGCCTATAAATAGTTTGTATCTTTATAAGTTATGCATCGAAGAATTGAGGAAGAAAAATCTATTTAGAGTTTGTATGGTGTGATGCTAAAACCCTAAAGTTGATCTCTCTATCTGATTTGCTTCTTCGCTTCCGACGTTGACGTCTCCAACGGTAAATCTAATTATTATTTTGCATTTATATTATAGTTTTTGTAATAAATTTATAATAGCAGTTGTTCACTCTTCAATTAAAGCTTTCGCGCCTAAAATTTCATAAATCCCTAATTTCATAATAATCATCTCTCATTTAGGTCTGCGTCTCGCATCACAAGCACTCCGGTCTGATCAAGATGAAGGGTTGACAAGATTATGAGCTTATAGGATCCACTGAGTTGGTTGGTTGTCTTATACAAGAAGTGGACTGGGAGCTTCAAGATCGTATTATTGAGGCAACCTATATGGAAGATATTTGTACGGTCGAGATAGATATGGAGCAGATGGAAAACTATTGGGTCTGAAAAGACATGAAGAGAGGCACACTCAATTTTCTGCTGACTGTGAATTAAATTAGGACCACTCATGAGGAGGTGGACTGGACGAAGGTGATGTAGATGAAAAGGGCGACGATCGAGACTCGTTGTGCCTCGTCTCTATAAAATGATTAGGAATAGACTTCTTACTCTCAATAGACTCACCATGTTTGGGTTTTCTTGTACGGACAAGAGGTGTTCTAGAGTATCTGGAGCACCCAACGCTCAAAATTTTGGTCTTCCTACTACACATAATAGAGATATGTCCTCTGTATTGGATGAAGTAAAAACACAAAAAGGAAAGGAAGCGGGGGCTATCGAAGGCTAAGGTTGATTTTTTGGGCGATGGTTTTACACATGTGGATGGAACACAATCAATGTAACTTCAAGTGCCTTTCCCTCAGTATATTTGTTGTAGACATAGAAATCATTGATCTCAGGTGGCTCATTTTGTAATCTGGACTAGATTATAGTTTGTAATTTTGGTGATTATCAATAATATTTGCCTTCTTCAAATATATATGGATTATTTACACTAACTACTCCTAAGTTTTTAGTTTATAATAAGGGGTACCCCTGATTTTAAATTATTTACACTGACCATCTCTCCTTTTAGTAAAAAAAATTAAAAATATGGATAGTTAGTATTATAAATTTTTATTTTTATCTTAAAGTAAGGGTACCCCGCGTAATAAACCAAAAAAGTAGGGGTGGTCAATGTAAATAGTTTAAAAGTAGGTGTACCCCGTGTAATAAACATAAAATATAGGAATAGTTAGTGTATATATATATATATATATATATATATATATATATATATATATTGGTGGGTTAGAGATGGAAGCACAATTAATTTTTGGAAGGATAATTGGTTGGGATATAAAATAATGGAGAAACTTCAAATTCCCGAGCACATTTCAAAGAAATTATCAACCTCTGTTGCAGATTTTTTGTGGGAAGGGGAATGGTCTCTACCTACATCTTTCCAACAATGTTTCCCTCAAATATCAGTAGATATTATAGCCACTGAACGAGTCCAACAAGATACCCTCATATGGTACCCATTTGTTACAGGTGACTTCACTTTAGCCTCCGTTTATAATATTTGTAGGCATCGGGATGGAGTTAACTTCCAGCAGTTCAAATTTTTTGGCAAGCGTACATCCCCCCATCCAGATCACTTCTCATATAGTGACTCCTCCACAATAAACTACCCACAGGAGATACGCTCAGAAAACTCGGTATGCCATTGGTCTCTATGTGCTCAATGTATTATAATAAGTCCGGTGAGGATGCACATCATCTATTTCTCAACTGAAGTCTTGCCAGGGAGTGTTGGTTATGGCTGTTCTCTCTATTCGAAATTAGCATGGAATGGCCGGACAGTGTTCGGGGTCTTCTCCAGCATGTAGTAGCAGCCAGGCTCTGTCCCCAACTCTACGAGCTGTGGCTCGCATCGTGCACGCACATGGTCTGGCACTTATGGAATCAACGCAACAAACACAAATTTTAAGACAAGGAAGTTTCGATTACAGCTATTAAAAGGATGGTCCTTGCTGTTATGTCTCACACTGATCTCATTTCCAAAGGTTGTATGTTTAACACAACTCAAGAACTTTGCGTACTCAAACCCTTGGGTATCAGAGGCAAACCTCAAGCTGCGCCCAGAGTGATTCTGGTTACTTGGCTTCCCCCTCCAGCACCCTGGGTCAAGGTGAATACTGACGCGCTATCTAAGGGAAACCCGGGCATGGCGGCATGTGACAGAGTTTTTAGAAATCACAGAGGGTTTGTTAAGGGCCTATTCTGTTATCGAATAGGTTTGCAAACGACATTTTACACTAAGTTTTTAGCTGTTATAATGGCAATTGAGATTGCGTTTGAAAAAGGATGGCATCTATTATGGGTGAAAGTGGATTCACGTTCGGTCCTGGAATGTTTCATGAATCTGTCATACTCTCCACCATGGCAACTTAAGAGAAGATGAAATCGCAGTCACAAACTAGTTGAGCAAATGACCATTCATTTTTCTTATATTTACAGAGAAAGGAATACTATGGCAGATAAGATGGCTAATAAGGCTTTATTGGGACAAGGATTCCAATGTTGGAGCGCCCAAGAAAACTTTGTCCTTGCAGAAATTCAAAGAGATGAGATTGGCTACACTTCATACCAATTTGCCTCTTAAATGATTCTTTTTTAGATTTTATAGAGTCTTTGAGTTGTACGTATATTGAGGTTAGACATACCTTTATTGCTTTGTAATCCACAAGAAGGGCTATTCTCCTCATACTCTTCTATATTTTAATAAAGCTAGTTATATATATATAGCCAATGAGCCTCTAGCCTAGCACGACGGTCCGGGGGGTGTATTCGAGCCTCGATAATATATATATATATATATATATATATATATATATATATATATATATATATATATATTACCTCTAGCCTAGCACGACGGCCTAGGGGGTCGAGTATTCGAGCCTCGGTAATGTGGAGTCTTGGTAGTGTGTGTGTGTGTCTATATATATATATATATATATATATATATATATATATATATATATATATATATATATATAAACTGAACTCATTCCACTGAGCTCTAACTTTTTGAATTGGTAAATAGAACCGAACTCACCCCACTAGGGCTCGAACTCCCGACCACCTGGGTCGCATGCCTCCTATATTACCAATAGGCTAGAGTCTCATTGGCATATATATATTGAAGGTAGCCATCCTAATGGGTACGCCCCTCAAGATAGACGAACATACAACTTCTCTATCTAGATTGGAATATGCAAGGGTGTTCGTTTAAGTTACCGCTGCAGAAACTATGCCTTTCTCGGTGCCAGAAGAGCTTCCAAATGGTGAATACATCAAAAAAGTCGAATATAAGTGGGTACCATCTGTCATGCCCCAATTCTGTGGAATCGATAGTCGTCCCCCGGGCATGACGTCGTGCGTGCCTAGGTTGTGCATCGCACAAGGCCAAGATATTTTTGCATAACGAGCACATATTCAGAGTACACAGATAATTGAAACACAAAGTTAAAACATGATAAAGTTCTCTTTATTGATAATGAACATATTTTACAAACTCTTGAATGAGTCAAAGGATTACCTCATGGGCTTACAAAAGTGGACTCAAAATGATATAGCCGTCATGTACATTACATCATTTACTAAAACTTCAAAGAAGAGACCTCCAGGCGGGACTATTGACTTTCCACGGAGCTGCATGAGTTAAGTGTGCTAGTTCTTGGGTCTTTAAAATGCTTCTACTGAGGCACAATCTAGGTGTGCCAGTTGGTGGATTGGGATGGGAAGTAGCTTTAGCTCCTTGCAGGATCTCCTTGGTGCGGGGAACCTGTTTCAACGAGGGTCAGTAATCGAAATGCACTGGTGAAGGCGAGCTAACCCAACTATACCAATCAACATGTTGTTTATATGAAGCATGCAAGTTATTATATGGTATTTCTATCTTGTCTTAGTTTATTTTACAAGCAAGTAGTAGATATGGAAATTACTAAAATAAACTTGTCACCGTTCGGTGACTTTTACCTGCCCGTCTGAACCACTTGCACAATACTTGCCATGTCCTTCCCTACCACGAAGATACAAGTTAGCTTGCACATGTTTAAATATACGTGGGAATCACTGGCATGATGCCATAATGGACGAGTTATAGTCTTGGGGCACAGATGACGGAGGTACATGTGTCGCTGCCAACCATCCTGCCATGTCTGTGAGACTATCTTGAAGTTTCGTCCAAATTGGATAGGTGCATGTGCCCCAGCGACCGTCCGTAGGAACCATTGACCTTGTGCACAAGTTGTCCGTGATCAAATAATGTCTATTCTAAGTTATCCATTGATGCAGTTTGAGATAATAAGATCAGGAAATAAGTAGCATGACATGATTCATTTTACGTAGTCTCCCTTATCATATTGTTTCACGGCAAGGTATGTTATGTACATAGCACATTTATGGAAGAAGTATAGTTTCTAACTTAAATTGGAAGCACTATGAAAGAACATTCAAATGAACTAGTATGCAACAAAGTAACCATTTCTAAGTGTTATGACAAGCACAAGTATTCCAAGTCTAATCCTTTTTATCTTGACATCTTTTAATTATTTTGTTATCGTTTGATCGGAACAAGCAAGAATGCAAGATTTTAGATGTGAAGACTTGGAAGAACGGTCAACTGAATTGAATATAGCCACTCACAAGTTGGTTGGTGAAAGAAAAGGAAAGAGGAGCTTCAGGACTTCGCCTGCACGTCATCTACTGCACGATCACCTGCATTGCCACTAACAACTGATTAATACCTCTTCGCATTGCCACTAACAACTGATTAATATCTCTTTTACTCTTTTCAAGCTCAGAATTAAAGTGCAGTTCAACGAATAAAAATAATAAAATCCATCAAAACCGTTCAAGAAAATGCAAACAATCCGAAAACCAACTCAAAGCACGAAAGCAACAAAGCGATAACAAAAACTAGGCAAGAAAACTTGCAACGGAGATGTCCCTATTGACTCTGCCGCTAAGTCCATCCTCAGGGCACGATCCACTGAATATGGGAATCGATTCTGAAGAATTAAGCAAATCAATAATGAGGATAAGATCTTGTTTCAATCTATCCCGATCAAACGATATCGATTTGTATTTCTTAGCCGCGCTCCCCGAATAGGGGGAACGGGGCATCACATCCTAACCAACTAATAGAAAGTTTCGTCCACGAAACTTAGGAATAGAACCTACCACTATGAAACAATGAAGGTAACATTTCCCGTATCTCAAACTCAAGATCCCAAGTCAATTTTTCGACCAAATAATTTTGCCAAAGCACGTGCACGAGAGGAACCGAACGACTTCGAAGCAGCTTCTCTTTGCCATCTAAGATCTGCACAGGATGTTCAACATAAGTCAAGTCTGCCCTTATGTCCAGTTGATCTAGATCTACCATATGACTCAGGTCGTACTCGTACTTCCTAAGCTGTGAAACATGGAAGACATCGTGTACTTCAGATAGTGATGTTGGCAGGGCAATCTGATATGCGACTGGGGCGACTCGCTTTAGTATCTCGAACGGGCCGACGAATCTTGGACTTAGCTTCCCCCTTGCTCCAAATCTGGTAACTCCTTACATGTGCGAGACTTTAAGAAATACACTATCGCCTTCTAGAAACTCTCGGTGCATGTCTGAGTAGCTTTTTTGGCGACTCTGTGCTACCTTTGGCCGTTCACGGATTAAACGAATCTTCTGGACGGTTTATTCTACAATTTCTGGGCCAAGAATTTGCCGTTCACCAACTTTATCCCAATAGATCGGGGATCAGCACTTCCGTCCATACAATACCTCATACGGCGCCATTTGAATGATGGATTAATAGCTACTATTGTATGCAAATTCGGCTAACGGTAGATGCATGTCCCAACTAGTCTTCAAGGCCAAGGCGCAGAGTCGTAGCATATCTTCGAGGATTTGGTTAACCCATTCTGTTTGGCCATCTGTCTGAGGATGGTAGGCAGAGCTGAACTTCAACTTTGTCCCCATTGCTGACTGAAGGCTTTTCCAGAAGCGCGATAAGAATCGTCTATCTCAATCGGAGACAATAGATACGGGCACACCGTGGAGTCGAACGATCTCGTTGAGGTAGATCTGGGCCAGACGGTCGACACTCCAAGTACTTTTGATAGGCAGAAAGAGAGCTAACTTGGTGAGTCGATCGACGATGACCCAGGTGACATCATTTTCTAATTGCATCTTTGGCAAACCAAAAATAAAATCCATCGTTATATGTTTCCATTTCTACTCTGGTATAACAAGATTTTGCATCACTCCGCACGGCTTTTGGTGCTCAACCTTTACCCTCTAACAAGCTATGCATTGTGACACAAATATCGCCATATCTCTTTTTATGCCGTGCCACCAAAATATCGTACGGAGATCTCGTTACATCTTTGTGCTACCCGGATATGAAGTATAACTCGCATAGTGGGCTTCGATGAGTATATCTTTTCTGAGGTTTGCATCGGTAGGAATGCACAATCTTTCCTTCACCCACATTATTTCATTCGGGCTTATCGCAAAGTCGGTTGCCTTTCCAGCTGAGATAAGACTTTGCATCTTTTGCAGGAATATGTCAACCTTCTGAGCGGACTTAACTTTTTCTAACAAGTCTGGTTCGAGGCGCAGCTGAGCCACTTGCTCCCCCTTTTTGTATCTGGTTTTAAGTGTAATGCCCAAAGCTTCAAGATCCCGATGCAGCTTGTCATCGATAGCCAAGCTCCTAACGAATACTCGACTCAGCGCATCAGCTATAATATTATCCTTGTCCGGTATGTATCTGATCATCAAGTCTAAGTCACTATGGAGTTTAAGCCAACATCGTTGACGTAGATTCAAATCCTTTTAGCTGTAAAGATATTTTAGACTATTATGATCCGTATAAATCTCGTATGACACACCATAGAGGTAATGCCTCCACAACTTCAGTGCGAATACCACCGTCGTAAGCTCCAAGTCGTTCGTTGGATAATCTTCTCGTGAGGCTTCAACTACCTCGACGCAAAGGCTATTATCTTGTCCCTCTGTATAAGGACACATCCCAAACCCTTTTCTGAGGCATCGCTAAATATCTTAAAGTCTTTGGGTCTGTCCGAAAGGGTAAAAATTGGTGCTGAGATATGTCGCTGCTTTAACTCCATAAATGAAGCTTCATAGTTGTCCGTCCACACGAACGTTACTCCCTTTCGAGTGAGCTGGGTCAGAGGCGAGGTGATTCTTGCAAAATCCTTTATAAATCTTCTGTAGTAGCCTGCTAAACCAAGGAAACTCCTAATGTCGCTAGCTGACTCAGGCCTTCTCCAGTTCACGATGGCTTCTATTTTCTTTGGATTAACTGAGATACCCTCTGCAAAAATAATGTGCCCAAGAAAAGATATGATATCCAACCAGAACTCGCATTTACTTAGATTCATGTAAAACTTATTGTCTCAAAGAGTTTGAAGCACCATCCGCAGGTGTCCTGCGTGTTCATCCTTATTCTTCGAGTAGAATAAGATGTTATCTATTAAAACCACCAAGAACTTGTTGAGAAAGGGTTAGAATATATGATACATCAAATCCATGAATGCAGCAGGAGCATTCATCAGTCCAAAAGGCATAACAGAAAACTCATAATGTCCATAACGGGTTCGGAATGCTGACTTAGGCAAGTCCTCGGGCTTAATCTTCAACTGGTGGTAGCCCGAGCGAAGATCAATTTTTGAAAACATCGATGCTCCCTGCAACTGATCAAAGAGGTCGTCTATCCTGGGCAGGGGATACTTGTTTCTGATAGTGACCTTGTTTAGCGCCCGGTAATCGATGCAGAGTCATAACATTCCGTCCTTTTTCCTTTATGAAGAGTACAGGCGCGCCCCATGGAAATACGCTAGGATGAATGTACCCACGATCTTACAGTTCTTGAAGTTGGCACTTTAACTCCTTTAGTTCAGCATGGGCCATTCTGTACGGAGTCTTAGAAATCGGCTGAGTATTTAGGAATGTGTCGATGGTGAACTCGATCTCCTGGTCAGGTGGCATGCCGAGTAGTTCGCTCGGAAATACATCAAGGAACTCCGCCATAACGAAAGAAGACTCAACGTTTGCGTAATCCTGCTGCATGTCACGAACCGACGCTAAGTATCTCTCGCATCCAGAATATAGCATCCGCCAAGCAGACATCGCAGAAATCACCATGAAGGCCCTGGATGCATCTGTTGTCGGACTACTCGTGTAGCAGAATTCGGCTTCTCCAGGTAGATGAAAGATGACTCGTTTCTCTGCACATTCGATAGTTGCCGAGTAAGCGCCGAGCCAATCCATCCCCAAAATGATGTCGTAATCCCAAACATCTAGGACTAACACATCGAACGAGAGTTTTCTTCCTCCGATACAGATGTGACCACCTTGACATACTGAACGGACAGGTATTTTTGTACCTGATGGGGTGCTAACACTAAGGTCTAGATACAATAGTATCATTTTATTATTTTTCTACGGCAAAAGTTGTAGATATAAAGCTATGTGTTGCACCAAAATCAAATAGCATACTTGCAGGTATGTTATTAAAAAGTAATATACCTGACACAACAGTGTCTGATGCCAGGGCTTCTTCCCGTGTCATAGTATACACCCGGCCCTGAGCTTGACGAGGCTCTTGCCGTGGCGTGGCTCGATTGTCTTGGGGTACTAAGGCAGGATTTGGATGTTGAGAGCGGCGTTCAGAGAAGCTTGGACAGTCACGAAATACGTAGTTTGGATCTCCACATATGAGGCATAACCCGAGCTTCCTACGGCAGTTTTTTGTTGTGTGTCCAGTCTTTCTACAATGATTACATCTTTACCCTGAGTTGGGACCCTGGTGACCGTCGTTATTTGGACCCTTCGAAGTGGTGTTTCCTCCCGTATTGCTATGGCGCTTGTGATTGGAAGTATGCACAGTGCCGGTAGTAACTGGAGGATACTGTAGTTCCAGAGAAAGGGCATGATTGAGAACTCCCCGCATAGTCTGGTACTGAGGAACGACCACGTGCGCATGGATGACAGGTCCCAAGCTGCCTTCAAATCTTCTAGCACAACTCATCACATCAGGTAAATATGAGCTTACAAATTTGGCGAGCCGGTTGAATTCGGGAGAGTAATTCTTTACGGTCATACTGCCTTGATGTAACTGCACGAACTCGTTCTCCTTCTATCGATGAATGAGAGGGGGTATGAACTCCTCTTCAAACGCACCACGAAAGGTAGCCCATGCGATCATCTCGCCTTCTTCATCTACGAAGAGAGACCTTCGGTGCTGTCACTCTCCAGTCCCAAAAATATACAAGACCAGGCCATATGGCAATGGCCAGCTAATACGTCTTCGAGGGATTACCCAATTTAATGGATCCGATGAAGCGTACTCCGTTGTCCTAAAATACTAACAAGTTCATTACTAACATCCAACAGGTTATGTCTAATCTCATCCATACTATAAACAAGAAGTACTGAAATAAATACTAAAAAATAAACGTAAGTCTGAAATATCATATTATAATCCAAATATGTCTGGTGGGAACAAACCCACTACAATAACGAAATAAGAGTACTGAAAGGTAGATAAAAGAGTAATGACTAGGCAACGGCTAACTAGATAAGGATGCTCCAGTCCTAGGCGGAAGACCTACCAATGATCAAGGGAACTCTGATGGTAGAACCTCTAGCTCCTCCTCGGATGCGTACCTCGTCTCCTGCCCAAGTCCGTACACAGTGGGAATACATACCATATATAAATACTGAATAAAATAAAGGGATGTGCTAACCATCTAAGTGAATGCAATGTTAGGACAACCTTGGTACGTATGGGTAGGCGTAGGCATAACGTTTACACTCCGAAGAGCGAGATATCTGTATATGTAACGTCCATCATTCTGAAGAATGATATATCTGCAAATATATATACGTCCGTATCGCTCCAAAGAATGTAGTATCTGTATAAAGAAAGTGATCCGTGGCTCCTTCGGATACTATGGATTCCAATGTGTGTATCCCATACGCCTGCTAGTTGTCCTCCCCGCCCAATACAGTTATATAAGTCGAATACACGACGTGCATACCACGTAACTATATGCCAAGTCTCAACTATTAGATAACCATGATTACGTACTAAACCATGATGCATGTCACACGCACCGATATCTAGTCGGGTACTCAAACTCGTAACCCAACATGAGTTTGTCGCTGTGAAGCGTGTAAGAGTGTCAGGTCTGGAAAGATATCAGAATATCCTCACAATGGTGGGTGAGTCTGCTAGTGACTAAGTCAACTATACTACACATCGACATACTCGTCGACTACACCTGAGTCAATCTCGGACGCGCACAGTTATATAAAATAATTACAACAAGATATCATACAACATTGCATAATTTAAATTAAACAAAAAATATGGCAAGGTATCTTGCCTGGGTCCTCAAGCTGCGAGTGCTAATAATCTACTCCTGAAGTCTCGCCTGAATGGTCCAGCGACCCTATACATATAATATAATATAATATAATAATACGATCATCATTCACTACAATAGTACGCATAGGAAATACTATGCTGCTCTTAGGAACTGACGTAAGGGGGTCTTAATTGGGCAACTAACAGGGTCACGTGTGCACGCAGCTAAGACGTATACGTGTTGTATCCTCAATTACCATGTAGATCAAGACAACGAAATACCAAAAATTCGTTACGAAACTAATCAACGTATAGCACAGAAATACCAGTCCTAACTATCATGTTAGAGTACACCAGGTCAATGCCTAAGTTTTTAAGTCAACACAGTGTTCATATTAATTAATTATTTTTATTTGAGTAATTACTTAATATTAATTACTAATTTTAACATAAACACACACACACACACGTATATTGCACTTAGGGATTCACGTTACCCGTGTCCGTTCAACGACACGTCGATACCTCGACTCATGAAAAAAAGAGTGAAATAAACATGTACCTAGTCATGGCCGAGCGGGGGGGGGGTCTGTGCTCGTCGGCGGCCTGTCTCCGATGAGGGGGCGGAGCTCCGACATTGCACGGTGAAACAGCAGTAGCAGGAGCCTCGGCAGTGGCTCGCAGCAACGGCTAGAGCTGCAACGACAGGCGACGGCAGCAGTGGCAGCGGCTGCTGGCGGTGGGGGATGGTCATAAGGGACGACGACTAGGTGATGGTAGTCCAAGACGGCGGTGGTCGGCTGTAGATGGGAGCGGGTGATGATGGACTTGATGATGACGGAGATGGAGGAGGAGGAGGCTGATGGGTTGACGTCGACGGGGGGTGGTCAGACGGTGCTGGGTGGTTGAGACAGTGGCAGGCGGCGGAGGTCGGTGGTCAGGCGTGCTGGAGGTGATTGGGGGGGGGAAGAGGAGGCGGGTGATGATGGGTGTAGAAATTAGGGTTTCAGCTAGGTGTTATTAGGGTTGGAGAGAGAGAACAAGTTGTATATATATAGAAGAGAAAGAAAGGGGGTCCTCCTAGGGAATTGGGCCGACTAGGGTTCTTGGGGTGGGGAACATGTTCACATGAGGGAATGTAGGGTGTAGATGGGCTAGGTTAGGTCTAATTTTGGGTGAGGTTGGGTTCTTACACTAATTTAAATAAAAATTAATGCAAGTGATACTTTTTAATTAATTAGAATTATATGGGGTTAAAATTTGTGGAACACAATCGTCATGGACATAGCAGACTCAGAATAGGATACTGTCATAATTTGGGTTGTATGAAACAGGTTGAGATTGTGCCTCCAATTTTAATTAAAACGAACAATATGCAAAGTTGGGTTTATTGGGATTTAAAACTGGACGTTTATAACGAATATTGTGCGACTAAAATGAAGCACAAGAGAGAGTAATTATAAGTTATACAAATGTCAGAATGGAAGGCTGGCTTGTCTAGGAAAAGTGTATAAAATTTATTTGAAGGTAAATGCTAGTGTAGTGCTCCAATTATCAAAGCAACGGTAAGGTGTACCAAGTGATATAAATATTGCACAATCATTTAAAACACAGTGTTCCAATTCTAATTGTATCCAAATTAACCCTAGTCTCTCTATCTAAGCTAAGTAGATCTAATTTTTGGTCGAGGGGATTTACAGGTGCACGTCCCACCAATCGTGTGCGTTTATGCGAAGCTGTAGTTGGGCATACGTGACTCGCTTCTCTGCGGGTACCTCTAGAAGTTTGAAGTGATCCTTAAGTTCTGCTAGCCAATCTAGAGCCACGATTGGATCTTCAGTACCCTTAAACAGCGTATTGCAAACCTTTTTAAAGTCGGCAAAGTCGAAGGTAGTCACATCCTTCTTTTTTGGAGTTTGCGGTATTTCGACTTCAAGTGCGGGCAGCTCCACCAGTGTCGTTGTTGTTGCCGTGGAATGGTTGGAGGCTAAGGTCTACACGATCTATTACAGGATATCTACCTGCTTCTATTAGACTGCAAATCGGGCTTCTAGATTGCCTTCAAACTTGCTCTAACGTTCTTTCGTGCGCTTCTCGGCTCGTTCATAACGAGCTTCATCTCTATGTTGGCTAGCCTCAAGCATCCGCATTATTTGCTAAATTAGATCGACACAGGACATGGTTCGCTGACTTCGAGAACTTTTCGATATGCCATAACTACTTTCTTGGGCTTGGGTTTCACCCGGTGCTAGCGATGATGCTTGCGCTTGAGGCATTCCTTCAAAAGAAGGTAACTTATATCAGGATCATAATGTATTATGGACTTATTGTATGAAGAATATCTCATTTTGTCCTAACGAGTTCAAGAGTTCGCATAGGGATTAGATCATTAAAGGAACTTTTCCAATGCGAGGGTCAAAGGAACTTGAAGCTGTGCTCTGATACCAATATGTCATGTCCCGATTCCGTGGAATTGATAGTCATCCCCCGGGCGTGATGCCGTACGTACCTAGGTTACGCATCGCATATGGCGAAGGTATTTTTGCATAACGAGCACATATTCAGAGTGTGCAGATAATTGAAACATAAAGTTAAAACATAAAAAAGTTCTCTTTATTGATAATGAACATCTTTTACAAACTTTTGAACGAGTCAGAGGATTGCCTCATGGGCTTACAAAAGTGGACTCAAAATGAGATAGTCGTCCTGTATATTACATTATTTACTAAAACTTCAAAGAAGAGACCACCAGGCGGGACTATCGACTTTCTACGGAGCTATATGAGTTAAGTGTGCTAGCTCCTGGGTCTTCAAAATGCTTCTACTGAGGCACGATCTGGGCATGCCGGTTGGTGGACTGGGATGGAAAGTAGCTTTAGCTCCTCGCAGGATCTCCTTGGTGCGGGGAACCTATTTTAACGAGGGTCAGTACATCGAAATACACTAGTAAAGGCGAGCTAACCCAACTATACCAATCAACACGTTGTTTATATGAAGCATGCAAGTTATTTTATGGTATTTTTATCTTACCTTACTTTATTTTACAAGCAAGCAGCAGATATAAAAATTACTGAAATAAACTTGCCACCGTTCGGTGACTTTTACCTGTCCGTCTGAACTACTTGCACAATACTTACCATGTCCTTCCCTACCACGAAGACACAAGCTAGCTTGCACAGGTTTAAATATACATGGGGATCACTAGCATGATGCCATAATGGACGAGTTATAGTCTAGGGGCACAGATAATGGAGGTACATGTGTCGCTGCCAGCCATCCCGCCAGGTCTGTGAGACTATCTTGAAGTTTCGTCCGAATCGGATCGGTGCCAGTGCCCCAGTGACCATCCGCATGAACCATTGACCTTGTGCACAAGTTGTTCGTGATCAAACAACGTCTATTCTAAGTTATCCATTGATGCATTTTTGAGGCAATAAGATCAGGAAATAAGTAGCATGACATGATTTATTTTGCGTAGTCTTCCTAGTCAGTTTGTTTCATGGCAAGGTGTGTTATGTACATAGCACATTTATGGAAGATGTAAACTCCTTCGACCAAATTTAGGTTTATTTAGCTTAGATAGAGAGACTAGGATTATTGGTGACAATTAGAGTTGAATGCAATAAATTAGAATTATTGTGCAATAATTATATTACTTAATACACCTTACCGTTGCTTCGATAGTTGGAGCGCTACACTAGCAATTACCTGCAAACAAATTTCATAACATTTCTTAGACATGCCAGGCTACCATTCTGACACTTGTGTAACTTATAAATATACTATATTGTGCTTCATTTTAGTCGCACAATATTCGTTGCAATCGTCTAGTTTTAAATCCCAATAAATCCAACCTTGCATAATTGTTCATTCCAATCGAAATTTAAGACACAGACACAACCCACTTTCATACAACCCAAATTATGGCACTAACCTATTCTGAGTCTGCTACACCCATGACACTTGTGTCCCACCCAATTTTAATTCCATGTATTTCCAATTGATTAAAGAATACCTTGCGCATTAGTTTCTAATTAAATTATTGTGAAGACCAACCTCACCCGAAACTAGACCCAACCTAGCCCATATACACCCTACACTCCTTCATGACAACATGATTCACCCGCCCCAAGAAACCCTAGCCAGCCCAATTCCCTAGGAGGACCCCTTTTTCTCTCCATATATATATATATATATGTATGTTCTCCCTCCCCTAACCGAATAAAACCTTAGTCGAGCTCGATCACCCATCTTCCCCTTCCCCCGATCACACAGCACCGCCACCACCTTAACCACCTCAGCCACCACCTCCTCCGCCTGCCCTCCCCGTTGACGCCGGACCACCGCCCCCAACCGTTAGCACCACCGCCAGTCCACCTCCATCAACCATCATCACCATCCTCAACACCATCAACCACCCGACTCCCTTTCCGACTTCCCTCCACCATATTCACCGCCTAACTACTGACAGCGCCACCACTGGCCTCACCGTCACCACCTCCCCAACACCACCAGCAACCAACCCTTGCACCATCGACAACCACAGCTGCCGCCAACCACTGCTGCTGCCGCTGCAACTGCTGCTGCCGTTGCTGCTTCCCCGTGCACCACCGGAGCTCCGCCCCACGCTGGAGAGCAGGTCGTCGACGAGCACAGACCCCCCCCCCCCCCGTCCACGACTAGGTATTGCATGTTATTTCAATTAAAATTTCATGTATCGTGGTGTCAACGTGTCGTCAAACGGACACGAGTAACGGTAAAACCCTAAGTGAAATATATGTGTGTGTGTGTGTGTGTGTGTGTGTGTGTTTTTAATTAGATTAGTAATTAATAATTAGTAATTACTCAAATAATAAATGACTTGTTAATAAGAACTTTGGGATTTACCTAAAAAAACCTAGACATTGACCAAGTACACCTTAATATGATAATAAGGACATGTATTTTTGTACAAAACGTAATTAGTTTCGTAACAGAACCTTGGTAAATTGCTACCTCGAGGTACACGGTAAATGAGGATAGGACACGTGTACGTCTTATCTGAGTGCACACGCGACTCTGTTAGTTGACCAGCGTGACCCCTTGCGTCAGTGCCTAAGAGCAGCGTAGTATTTCTGTGCATATTACTTTAGTGTATGATGATCGCATTGCTATAATATACTATATATATATAGTCGCTGGACCGGTCAGTAGAGACTTCAGGAGCAGGTTATTGGCATTCGCAACTTGAGGACCCAGGAAAGATACCTTGCCATATTTACTATTTAATTTAAATTATACAAATGTTGTATGATATCTTGTTGCATTATTTTATATAACTGTGCGCGTCCGAGACTGACTCGGGTGCAGTCGACGAATGCGTCGATGAGTAGTGTAGACCTAGTCACTAGCAGACTCACCCAGCATTGTGAGGATATTCTGATATCTTTCGAGACCTGACACTCTTACACGCATCACGGTGATAAATTCAAGTTGGGATATGGGTCCACGTACCCGACTAGCTATCGGTGCGTGTGACATGCATCACGGTTTAGTACGTAATCAGGGTTATATAATTAGTAGAGACTTGGCATATAGATACGTGGTATGCACGTCGAGTATTCGACTTGTATATCTACATTTGGGCGGAGAGGACAACTAGTAGGCGTATGGGATATACACATTGGAATCCGTAGTATCCGGAGGAGCCACGGATCCAATGACTTTCTTTATACAGATACCGCATTCTTCGAAGCAATACGGACGTATATATATTTACAGATACCTCATTCTTCAGAATAATGGATGTTACATGTACAGATACCTCGCTCTTCGGAGTGTTGGACGTTATGCCTACACCAACCCATACGTACCAATGTTGTCCTCACATTGCATTCACTTAGATGGTTAGCACACCCTTTATTTTATTCAGTATTTATATATGGCATGCATTTTTGTATCTTATTACGTCCCTCTGAGGACCTGATTCACTTCCAGATTTGAACGAGGCATATTACCCTACAGTATACGGACCCGGACATGAGACGAGGTACGCATCCGAGGAGAAGATAGAGGTGCTACCGTCAGAGTTTCCATGATCATTTGGTAGGCCTTCTGCCTAGGATTGGAGCATCATTATCTAGTCAGCCGGTGTCCTAGTCATTACTCTTTATCTGTCTTTTAGTACTTTTATTTCATCATAGTAGTGGGTTTGTTCCTACCAGACATTTTGGGATTGTACTATGACATTTCAGACTTGCGTTTATCTTCCAGTATTTATTTTAGTATTTCTTGTTTATATTGTGGATGAGATTAGATTACATGTTTGATGTAGTATTAGACTTGTTAGTAGTTTTAGGACAGCGGAGTATACTTCGTAGGATCCATTAAATTAGATATTCCCTAGGAGACGTATTAGCTGGCTATTGCCACGTGGCCTGGTCCCGTATATTTTGGGACTGGGGCGTGACATGGTTTTAGTGGTGGCCCATGCAGGTTATGTTTATCGTTTGTGGTATGGTAACATGCCCAGCAAGCCTGCAGTAGGATAGAAATTACTAGGTCTCATCCACTTTGATTACGTCTTTGAACTTCCTTCGTATTATTTCTAAATATCTGCATCATGTTTGCTTGATTCCATACTCTTTTAATGAAGCTCTATCTCTTGCAGCGTGATGAACTTGTGCAGTGGACGAGGAGCACACGGTGCCGTGGTGCCAGCCAACACCACTCAGAGAGAGAAGATATCCCAGGGACCACCTGGAGAGCAACCAGCACCACAGGCCCAGGTGATTCTATAGGCCCCGCTGATACATTGGCGTGAGACTTCTCAGGGTGATCCTACACAGCAGCACTAGGGTCAGACTTCACAGACAATCCCAACACAGTATTTTGAGGGCCAGACTTCGGGGGCTACGCCAATGCCACAAACCGAGAGGCCGACATCTGAGGAGACACCTACCGTAAAGCCAGAGGTCCCATTGCCACCACCTCCACCCTATTCACCTCAGATGCCACAATCAGATGGACAGCCACAGATGCTTCAGTTCTTCCAGGCTATGATGCAGGCACAGTGGCATCAGACCGAGATGTTGAGATAGATCTTGATGACAGTTCTGGAGAGGAGACCTGCCCCAACACCCGTACCAGCACCTACACCAGTTCAGACAGTTGGTACTGTACGAGGGTTCCGACAGATGGGCCCGGATACTTTTTTGGGCAACGAGACAGCAGAGGAGATCTCCGATTGGGTCGCCAATATGGAGATGCTACTAGAGGCTTCTCAGCTAAATCCAGACCTTTGGATGATCGCAGTGAGGGCCCAACTGAAAGGCAACGTCCATCACTGGTGGGATTCCATAGAGCACAGCGTAGGTAAGACACAAATGTGGGAGCAGTTCTTAGAGTACTTTAATGCAAAGTATTTCTCGGCTACATTCAGAAATGTCCTGTACTCCCAGTTCCTGCATCTAGAATAAAGGAATATGACCGTAGACGCATACAACGCAGAGTTTAGCTGACTTAGCAGATTTGGTGCTACCTTGATACCCAACGATCTAGAGAAGGCCCAAAGATTCTATCACGGCCTTACTTTCGAGCAGTAGAGGTACACCACCACTCAGGCGAGGATTTCTTATGAGGAGGTTTTGTCAGAGACGAGGATCCAGGAAGCCATTGGCAGAGGAGCAAGACGTTCTAGCATGACCGTACCAGTCAGAGCCCAGTCCGGAGCAGGAGGACCGATCCGTCATCCCGGAGCACAGACACAGCAGAGGACAGTGCCATACCAGCACAAGGAGCTTCCGACTTGTCACCATTGTGGCAAAAGGTAACACGTCGTCAGAGATTGTCCGAAAAAGCTTGGATTGTGCATGATATGTGGAGTAAGTCAGCACCTTGCCATAGATTGCCCACAGCGCAGAGATGCAGCACCACAGACAGGATAGAGGCCAGCAGCACCAGTCCCGAGGATACTACCCCCGCTAGGAGGTCAACGTCCACCAGCACCCGAAGGATTTCAGAGGGGACCACCCTTGGCCCCACAGGAGGCACAATTTGATCAAGCCAGACAGCAGGCCGGAGGGCAGAGGCACGGGCAGGCCTTTGTACTAGCAGCGACTCAGGAAGAAACAGAAGGGAAAGCTATCACAGGTACCATTTTAGTTGTATCATTAACTGCAACTGTATTATTTAATTCTGGTGCTACATTATCTTTCATATCTAGTAGTTTCCTAGCTATGCATAGAGTAGCTACTTCTTCCTTACCTAAGAGTTGGAAGATTCTTACCGGAGGAGGCATCGTGGCGGTTACCAGCACTATTAGGACGTGCTCGGTAGTCGTGTATGGTCGAGAGATGAGAGCACAATTTTTGGTATTCCCGATGCCAAACTTTGACGTTGTATTAGGCATGGACTGGTTGAGCCAGTATAATACCGTACTGGATTGCCGGAGAGGTAGCGTCATTTTTAGACCGCCAGATCACCCGAAGTTCGAGTACATGCGGGGCACCATCGAGCAAGGAGTAGGACAGACAGCTGGAGCTTACATGGCTATGGAGACGGTACCCCTATCGATAGTTGCAGAATTCGAAAATATTTTTCCAGAGGAGTTGCCAAGCTTACCGTCAGATAGAGACGTAGAGTTCACTATTGAGTTAGTACCCGAAGCAGCATCGGTATCTTCAAAGAATAACGCTAAGTTTACAACCAAAGGCTTACAACCCTCTTACAACCTCTCTCTCCCACCCTGACAGGTGGGTCCCACCCGGCCCTACCTGTCAGTGACTATGGTTGTAAGAAGATTGTAAGCATTTGGTTGTAACTGTAACATTACTCATCTTCAAATGTGTACCGATTGGCGAAGAAGGAACTAGATGAGCTGAAGCTACAGTTAGCGGAGTTGCAGATCAAGGGATTTGTTCATCCTAGTACATCACCCTGGGGAGCACCAGCGTTGTTTGTACCAAAGAAGGATGGGACAGTACGTATGTAGATTGATTACAGAGCCCTTAATACTTTGACTATCAAGAACAAGTACCCCCTGCCGCGGATTGATGATTTGTTTGATCAACTGACAGGAGCAGTGGTGCTCACAAAGATTGACTTGAGATCGGGTTATCATCAGGTAAAGGTGCGGAGAGAAGACATACCAAAGACAGCATTCAGGACTCGTTATGGCCACTATGAGTTCTTGGTGATGCCTTTTGGACTAACAAATACGCCTGCCGTATTTATGAAATTGATGAACAGAGTCTTCCACCAATACCTAGACCAGTTCGTGGTAGTCTTTATCGACGACATTTTGGTGTATTCAAAAAGCCACGAAGAGCACGAAGAGCACTTGAGACTAGTGTTAGTGACGCTGAGGCGTGAGAAGCTTTATGCAAAGCTGAGCAAGTGTGAGTTTCTCCTCGATCGTGTTGCTTTTCTTGGACACGTTATCTCAGAAGATGATATTTTGGTAGATCCAACAAATATTTTGTCAGTAGAGACGTGGCCGACCCCTACCAACGTCTCAGAGGTGAGGAGTTTCCTAGGACTTGCCGGATATTACCGGAGGTTCGTAGAGAAATTTGTGAGGATCGCAGAGCCGATGACCCGCTTGACCCGTAAGGAGCAGGAGTTCACCTGGACAGAGGAGTGTCATATGGCATTCGATGAGCAGAAGAAGCGTCTAACCACGGCCCCTTTCTTGACTAAACCTTCTGGACCCAGAGGATTCGTGATCTATAGTGATGCGTCTGGGAAAGGATTATGATGTGTCTTAATGTAGCATGGGAAGGTTGTGGCCTATGCCTCTAGACAGTTGAGGACCCATAAAAAGAACTACCCCACTCACGACTTGGAGCTTGCCGCAGTGATATTTGCCTTGAAGTTTTGGAGGCACTATCTATACGAAGAATGAGTAGAAATATTCACAGATCACAAAAGCCTGAAGTATGTCTATACTGAGAAGGACCTGAACCAGAGACAAAGACGTTGGCTCGAGGTGAAGACAGACTTTGAGATTGAGCTGCAGTCCCATCCCGGAAAGGCCAATGTAGTAGCTAACGCATTAAGCAGAAGACCCATGGCATTCTTTTTTACTACCCATCAACATCTGTTGAGAGACCTAGAGCAGATGGGTATAGAGGTCATTATGCCCGAAACAAACGGCCAGTTGTCAAGTTTTCAGTTGCAATCGATATTGGTTGAGAGGATCAAGGCTGCCTTGCCAACAGATGCCAGATTTCAGAGCCTTCGACAGAGGATAGAGGCCGGGATACAGACAGGATTACGCATACATGAGGATAGGACTTTGAGATATGGAGATCATCTCTATGTTCCGAATGGAGAACTTCGTCAGGAGCAATATCATAGGCGGACAGTTCAACTTACTCTATTCATCCAGGAGGCATAAAGATGTACAGAGACTTGAGGCAGTACTATTGGTGGCATAGAATGTAGAGGGAGATAGTCCGCTTTGTGGCAAAGTGCCTGGTGTCTCAGCAGGTCAAGGCTGAGCATCAGAGGTCAGCAGGTTTACTTCAGCCGCTCCTGATACCTGAGTAAAAATGGGAGCACATCACTATGGACTTCGTTATGGGCTTTCCGAGAAGTCTAGTGGTCGCAATGCAGTATGGGTAATCGTGGATAGACTCACCAAGTCCGCTCACTTTTTACCTTTTAGAGTTGGGCAGTCTACGGAAGTCTTAGCATATATGTATATGAGGGAGATCGTGCGGCTGCATGGAGTGCCTGTCAGTATAGTTTCGGACAGGGATACGAGGTTCACATCTTACTTTTGGGGGTGTATGCAAGAGAGTCTCGGTACCCGCCTAAAGTTTAGCATATCGTATCACCCGCAGAGAGATAACCAATCCGAGTGCACCATTCAGACACTGGAAGACATGTTAAGGGCATGCATGCTTGATTTCGGAGGATCATGGGAGGACTATTTATATTTGGTCAAATTTTCCTACAATAATAGCTATCAAGCGAGCATTCAGATGGCTTCAAATGAAGCGTTGTATGGCAGAAAGTGTCATTCCCCAGTGTGATAGAGCGATGTGGGCGAGAGACAGATTCTTGGACCAGAGTTGGTTATTCGTACAGTGGAGAAGGTACAGAAGATCCAAGGGCACCTACGAGCAGCACAGGACAGATAGAAGCATTGGACAAACTCGTATTGACGACTACTAGAGTTCCAGGTAGGAGATCATATATTTATGAAGATATCACCTACCCGAGGAACCATCAGGTTTGGAGGCAGAGGGAAGCTTAGTCCGAGGTACATCGGACCATTCGATGTGTTGGAACATATCGGAGAGGTTGCTAACAGATTAGCCTTACCACAGACTTTAGAAGGAGTTCATGACGTCTTCCATGTATCTCAGCTAAGGAGGTACATGCCAGATCTGAGTTATATGCTTGACCATTCAGAGATCACAGTTGGACCGAGTTTATCATCTCAAGAGGAGCCAATAGAGATTTTGGACAGAAGCAAAAAGGTATTGCGAGGTCAGACTATCCCTCTAGTTCGTGTCGTATGGAGTCATCATGCGCCGGGTGAGTCGACTTGGAAAAAAGAGGATGAGATCCGACAGTGTTATCCCCATCTCTTCGAAGGCATAGGTATGTAGTAGCATTTAATTTCAGTCAATAGTTTTACTATATGTATATTTTAATTTCGAGGACGAAATGCTCTAAGGAGGGTAGATTATAAACCCACTCGACCAAATTTAGGTTTATTTAGCTTAGATGGGGAGACTAAGATTAAATTGGTGACAATTAGAGTTGAATGCAGTAAATTAGAATTATTGTACAATAATTATATTACTTAATACACCTTACCGTTGCTTCGATAGTTGGAGCGCTACACTAGCAATTACCTGTAAACAAATTTTATACACATTTCTTAGACATGCCAGGCTACCATTCTGACACTTGTATAACTCATAAATGCTCTATCTTGTGCTTCATTTTAGTCGTGCAATATTCGTTGCAATCGTCTAGTTTTAAATCCCAATAAATCTAACCTTGCAAAATTGTCCGTTCCAATCAAAATTTAAGACACAGACCCAACCCACTTTCATACAACCCAAATTATGGCACTAACCTATTCTGAGTCTGCTACGCCCATGACACTTGTGTCCCACCCAATTTTAACCCCATGTATTTCCAATTGATTAAAGAATAACTTGCACATTAGTTTCTAATTAAATTATTGTGAAGACCAATCTCACCCGAAACTAGACCCAACCTAGCCCATATACACCCTACACTCCTTCATGACAACATGATTCACCCGCCCCAAGAAACCCTAGTCGGCCTAATTCCCTAGGAGGACCCCTTTTTCTCTTCATATATATATATATATATATATATATATATATATATGTTCTCCCTCCCCTAACCTAATAAAACCCTAGTCGAGCCCGATCACCCATCTTCCCCTTCCCCCGATCACACATCACCGCCACCACCTTAACCACCTCAGCCACCACCTGCTCCGCCTGCCCTCCCCGTTAACGCCGAACCACCGCCCCCAGCCCCCAGCCGCCAGCACTACCGCCAGTCCACCTCCATCAACCATCATCACCATCCTCAACACCATCAATCACCCGACTTGCTTCCCGACTTCCCTCCACCACCTTCACCACCTGACTAACGACAGCGCCGCCACCGGCCTCACCGTCACCACCTCCCCAACACCACCCGCAACCAACCCTTGCACAACCGACAACCACCGCTGCTACCAACCACAGCTGCTGTCGCTGCAACTGCAGTCGAGACTGCTGCTGCTGCTTCCCCGTGCATCGCCGGAGCTCTGCCCCACGCCGGAGAGCAGATCGTCGATGAGCACAGACCCCCCCTGGGCCACGACTAGGTATTGCATGTTATTTCAATTAAAATTTTACGTATCATGGTATCAACGTGTCGTCAAACGGACACGAGTAACGGTAAAACCCTAAGTAAAATATATGTGTGTGTGTGTGTATTTAATTAGATTAGTAATTAATAATTAGTAATTACTCAAATAATAAATGACTTGTTAATAAGAACTTTAGGATTTACCTAAAAAAACCTAGACATGGACCAAGTACACCTTAACATGATAATAAGGACATGTATTTTTGTACAAAACGTAATTAGTTTCATAATAGGTCCTTGGTAAATTGCTACCTCGAGGTACACGGTAAATAAGGATATGACACGTGTACGTCTTAGCTGAGTGCACACGCGACTCTGTTAGTTGACCAGCGTGACCCCTTGCGTCAGTGCCTAAGAGCAGCGTTGTGTTTCTGTGCGTATTACTTTAGTGTCTGATGATCGCATTGCTATATTATATTATATGTATAGGGTCGTTGGACCGGTCAGGAGAGACTTCAGGAGCAGGTTATTGGCATTCGCAGCTTGAGGACTCAAGCAAGATACCTTGCCATATTTACAGTTTAATTTAAGTTATGTAAATATTGTATCATATCTTGTTGTATTATTTTATACAACTGTGTGCGTCCGAGACTGACTCGGGTGCAGTCGACGAATGCGTCGATGAGTAGTGTACTTGACCTAGTCACTAGCAGACTTATCCATCATTGTAAGGATATTATGATATCTTCCGAGACCTGACACTCTTACACGTATCACGATAATAAATTCATATTGGGGTATGGGTCCGTGTACCCGACTAGCTATCGATGCGTATGACATGCATCACGGTTTAGTACGTAATCAGGGTTATATAATTAGTAGAGACTTGGCATATAGATACGTGGTATGCATGTCGAGTATTCGACTTGTATATCTATATTTGGGCGGGAAGGACACCTAGTAGGCGTATGGGATACACACATTGGAATCCGTAGTATCCGGAGGAGCCACGGATCCAATGACTTCCTTTATACAGATACCGCATTCTTCGGAGCGGTACGGACGTATATATATTTGCAGATACCTCATTCTTCGGAATGATGGACGTTACATGTACAGATACCTCGCTCTTCGGAGTATTGGACGTTATGCCTACACCCACCCATATGTACCAATATTGTCATCACATTGCATTCACTTAGATGGTTAGCACACCCTTTATTTTATTCAATATTTATATATGGCATGCATTTTTGTATCTTGTTACATCCCTCTGAGGACCTGGTTCCCTTCCAGATTTGGACGAGGCATATTACCCTACAGTGTACGGACCCGACAGGAGACGAGGTACGCATCCGAGGAGGAGCTAGAGGTGCTACCGTCAGAGTTCCCGTGATCATTTGGTAGGCCTTCCGCCTAGAATTGGAGCATCATTATCTAGTCAGCCGATGCCCTAGTCATTACTCTTTATCTGTCTTTCAGTACTTTTATTTTGTTATAGTAGTGGGTTTGTTCCCACCAGACATTTTGGGATTGTACTATAACATTTCAGACTGGCGTTTATCTTCCAGTATTAATTTTACTATTTCTTGTTTATATTGTGGATGAGATTAGATTACCTGTTTGATGTAGTATTGGACTTGTTAGTAGTTTTAGGACAGCGGAGTATACTTCGTAGGATCCATTAAATTGGGTATTCCCTCAGAGACGTATTAGCTGGCTATTGCCACGTGGCCTGGTCCCGTGTATTTTGGGACTGGGGCGTGACAGAAGAAGTATACTTTCTAACTTGAATTGGAAGCACTATGAAAGAATATTCAAATGAACTAGCATACAACAAGGTAACCATTTCTAAGTGTTATGACAAGCACGAGTATTCTAAGTCTATTCCTTTTTATCTTGACATCTTTTAATTATTTTGGTATCGTTTGACCGGAACAAGCAAGAATACAAGATTTTAGATGTGAAGACTTGGAAGAAGGGTCAACTTAATCGAATATAGCCACTCACAAGTTGGTTGGTGAAAGAAAAGAAAATAAAATAGGTACTTCAGGAATTCGCTCGCACATCATTTACTATACGATCACCTGTATTGCCATGAACAGCTGATCAATACCTCTTCTACTCTTTCCAAGCTCAGAATTGAAGTGCAGTTCAATGAACAAAAATAATAAAATCCATCAAAATCGTTCAAGAAAACGCAAATAATCTGAAAACCAACTCAAAGCACGAAAGCAACAAGGCGACAACAAAAACTAGGCAAGAAAACTTGCAGCATAGATGTTCCTCTTGACTCTACCGCTAAGTCCATCCTCGGGGCACGGTCCACTGAATATGGGAATCGATTCTGAAGAAGCAAATCCATAACGAGGATAAGATCTTGTTTTAATCTATACCGATCGAACGATACCGATTTGTATTTCTTAGCCGTACTCCCCGAATAGGGGGAACGATGCACCACACCATCCGTTTGTACGATCTGTAGTTGTTTTGGGCACACAAAATCAGTGTTTAAGGAGACCCCTGACAAAGAAGAGGTGGATGAGCAAGCCTAAAATCATATGGAGCATGGAAAAGATGGAGGAGATAATGACTCCCATGGGCAGCAGATGGAGGTAGATAATTTCGAGCTTAATAACCGATTTGGTAAAGGGGCTAACAAAGGGAATTATCCAACTAGCATCCTTGGCAAGAGACAAGGAGAAGGTGCAGCAGGCATTCAACCCACGAACAATGTAGGGATGGAACATTGGAATATAACAAAAATGGGTTTACAGGATATGATGAATGATGGGGTGGAGATTATACATGAGCATCAAAGTAAAATTGACGCCAACTCATAAATGGTTGTGTTTGAGGCGGGAAGACTTGCTGCTACAGAGGAGACACCTACAATACCCAACACAAATACTACAAGCATTCCACAGCAGAAAGACCCAAAGGTGCAAAGAAGATTTGCAACAAGGGAGACAAATAAGCAACAGACATCATTCAAAGAAAATGTAGAGCCTTTTACGGTTGATAATCCGGACTGGAAGCATTCTACTTCGATAGAAAGATAACGCGATGGAAGATCCTCAATGGCAGAATTAGGTACAAGATGAAGGATCACTCGGCCCTCTACGAGTGAGTCCAGGCCAAAACAGAGGCCCCACAAATCATTATTAATGACAATCCTGACCTGGAATATACGTGGAGCAAACTCGATGGGCAGGTTGAGATCGATAAAATAACATCTTTATAAGTACCAATGCACTATTGGGATCATTTTAGAATCTAAGATTAGATCTGAAAAGTTGTTAGAAGCACGCACACCTCCGAATTGGAAGTCAGTGCATAAAATAACGATGGGGCCTATGGCCAGAATATGGGTACTATGGGAGAGCAGTACGTGGCAGGAAAATGTTCGCTTCGAATCAGAACAACTTCTAGTTATGAAATTTACTAATCATGGAGGCCAAAATATACTGATCGGAGTGGTGTACGGCCACAATGATAGGAGGCTTTGGCTTAAACTATGGAGAGATATCGTTGGCATGAGCCAAGACATGGTCGAGAAAAACCTATCCTACTAATGAGTGATTTCAACGCTATGCTTTATGGCAGCAAAAAGGGGGGGGTCATCCAGTTCTGGAATCAATCCTAGAAAAATTTCAAAATTGCCTCCTTCGATCGGGTATGATATGCTTAAAACAAACAGGTATGTTGTGGACATAGAACAATCAATCAATGAACAAGCGCATCTCCTGTCAACTTGACCGTGTACTCAGGAATGATAAATGGTTTATCTTGTACCCCGAAGCATGTGTTGAGGGACTACCCGCATCAACAAGCGACCATTCACCATTACTTATCCGACTGGCTTCTGAAACTAGAAGGAAAAAATTATAATTCAAGTATAATAATGCATGGTGTTTAAGTCCAAGTTATGAAGAGGCGGTCCTTGCTGGCTGTGAACATTCGATGGTGGGATCATATCAATATAAATTATGTCATATAATAAAGGACATTAAAAGAAGTTTGAAAGCATGGAATCATAAAAGGCCCAGAACCACTCTATCGGCCAAAGAGGAGGAGCTATCGGATATTCAACAGCTAGTTCAAACACAACCTGACAACCAAAATCTGCTCGAATTTGAGAAGGTGCTCCGGAAGGAAGTGAACCAACTTTAACACTATGAAGATATTCAAATTAGACAGCGTGCTAAGTGTGGTTGGATTAAAGAAGGCGACCGTAATTCAAAATTCTTTTACGGAGTAATCAAAGCTCGCCAACACCGGAATCACATAGCCAAGCTAATCATCATAGAGGGAGAAGATATCTCAAAGGCTTAGGACATTGCAGAAGAAGCGGTGACCTTCTACCAGACTCTATTCAATCAGCAGGACTATATTGAGGAATTCCCCTACCTAATTTGCAAAAAACTAATGACGACATCAGGTAATGAATCTCTTAGACAACCTATTACTTTAAACAAAATAGAGAATGTCATTAAAAGTGCCAAGCTGTCACCCTCACATTTTTAATCAAGGATAGTTTGGTAATTGACACGGGTATTTTAATTTTAGGATTTATTGTATTAAATATTGTGCATGTGTATTATTTATTTATTGTTAAATGATAGATTATTTTGGACTTGTGTAATGGACCTAACTAATTAATTAGATGCATGAACCCAACATTTTAGTTTAGTTAGATTGAGCCCATGAATTAGGCCCATGTATTAGGAGGATGGATTGATTAGTGAAACCATTAGACTAGAACCTTCTCTCCTTAATTAATTTCTTTATGAGAGGCCCCAAGGGGTGTTTTGTACATTTTATAATTGATTGGGGAAGGGGTATATGGCCGGCCACATGAGGAGGAGAGAGAGTGTCTCTCATTTTATTTTTCTATTGCTTTTAGATCTACATTTTCCCCCTTTCCAAATTCCTTCATTTCTCATCATTTTCTCACCAATTTCTTCACAAATTCCTTCCCTATTCTTCAATTGAGGCTACTATAATAAGGATCTATAAGAGGAAAGTAAGGAGCAACAAGGAGGAGGCCAAGATCTACAATGAGGAGCTATATTTCTAATTTTAGGGATTTTTATTGGGAATCCATCTCCCAATAGGTATATTTTAGTTTTTCCTCTTGTAGTAGGTTCTAAATCTGAGATTTAACCATGAGAAATCATCCAACATGCACAACCTACCCATAGGATTTGGTTTTAGGTTCACAGGAGACCTATGGTGGAAGTTATGTATGTTGTGTCAATTTTGGGAAAATTTTGAGATTGGCACATGTGGTATTTGTTAATTGGTCAAATAGATCAATATAACATGTGAATAATTGTTTGTGACTAGTGACGTATCCACAATTGGGTACGTGTAGGCCGTATCTCATCAATTTGGCGATACGGGTTATTTTTTGGGGGTTTTCTCCGACACGAGAATTTGTACATATCAATTCTTGACACAAAAACATAGTTATTATTATTATTGTGCGTATAGTGTATAATTAGTATTCTAGACTTGCTCGTATCCTTCGGGATACGTTTGATTGTACGGTGGAGCCGTATCGCAAGCGTATCATAGAATTAGTATGATACGGGTACGGTGCACTCCATGTATTTGGTTTATTGTTCTTAATTCTATGTATGCTTGTGTGTGTGTGTGTGTGTGTGTGTATATATATATATATATATATATATATATATATATATATATATATATATATATATATATATATATGTGTGTGTGTGTGTGTGTGTGTGTGTGTGTGTGTATGATATATATTATATGATATATATGTATATGAGTGTGTGTGTATATATATATATATATATACATAGGTAGAGTGATTTATATAGTTGAACATATGAGTATATGTTATATGTGTTTATGTGTGTGTGTAAGTGTATATAGTTACATATATCTATATGCATTTATATAGGTGATGGTATATATATATATATATATATATATATATATATATATATATATATATATATACACTCACACATATATATAAACACATACACACATATGAGTGTGCTGTGTTTGAGGTGTATGTATATATGTATGTGTGTTTGTGTGTGAGTTATTTGTGTTTGTGTATGTGAGAGAGAGCAATCAGTGCACAGCAAGGGACAGGAGAGTGGTGCACCAACTGCCAGTGGAGGCTCGGGCCACTGCAGTGGAAGCCTTGTGCATATCAGTGCAACTGAAGGTATGCAGCAGGATCATCATAGGAAAGCATGCTTCAGTGTGCACAGGCAGGTTCAGCAGCCATTCACTTCAGCAGGAAGCTCACTGCAACTGCAGTGCACAGCAGAATCATTATAGTATCAGTATATGCAGTGGCAGTGACCCATGCATCGTGTACAGCCAATGCATCGATGCACAACAATGCAACTGTAATTCAGCAAGGATATGCACTGCACTAAAGACAGGAAAGCTCGTGGTGCACACTGCTCAACGGAGGAGCTACTGCAGTAGCAGTGAGCAGTACACTCACTGTAGGATGTGCAGTACAGTAGGGAGAGTATCACTCACTGAAATAGCAGTAGGGATGCAGTACAATGAGCAATTGAAGACAACTCCACACTGAGAGCACTGAATAGCAAGTACACAGCACTTGAAGAAGCACAGGTAGCAGTATCAGTAGTATCAGGTATCAGTAGGCTCGGGTGAGCACAATGCCTATAAGGTAGCAGTGTATCAGTTATCTAAGGGGGGTTCAGTAGTTATCATACCAGTTTCAGTTTCAGTATCAGTAGTTTAGTTGAGGTATTAGTTAGTATAAATAGGTAGTTAGTTAGAATGTTTAGTATATAGTTAGCTAAATAGTAGATAGATTTATATACTATTTGTAATATCTGTTAATAGTTATATATGTTAGTAGTTAGTATATGAATAGTTAGTAATATATATCTATGTATGCTAGTAAGTATACATGTTACTAGTTAGTAGGTATTATATTGATACATAATATATGTTAGTAGTTTAGATATATTAATATAGTTAGTACTTGGGGTTATGTATATATATTAGCTATACTCAATAGGTTTTTGACATTACCTTAGGTTACCAAGGTAAAAGTCAAGGTAATATGTCGATACCAAGGTATTGGGTTTGGGTATAGAGATAGGTAGTGTGATACGCATTGGTGCAAGGCCAAGGTATTATAATTTTATTGTTTAGTTGAGATACTATAATTATTGACTTGTATATCTATATAAATTATTATCTTCCTATATAAAACTTGCGTATCTTGAGATACAGCATTTTTTGTGTCTCATAGTATCGTAGATTAGCTAGTATAGCTTAGTTTCATAGTGTATTGACCTAGTGTCTTAGTGTTAGACTCTTACAACCTAGAATTAGTCGGTTTGACTTAGAAATGGCTTTATGACTTAGAATTGCATCAATTTAACTTATTTCTATTCTTGAACCTTGTATTGATGCAACATACCATATATAGGTCTGTGTGATACCAGCTTGGGCATCGGGAGACACACCTTGCTCAGGACTTCAGGCGAGTACATTTCTCTGTTAGTTTTTAATTCATAATAGTGTATATATGCATGTTCTGGAATTGTATACTTGATTTTGATACAGTAATTTCACGGACTTATACTACATGTATCCCGTCAGGAGATGTTATCCCCTACCATATTCAGCGGGTACTCATGTACATGTATTTTATCGTGTACATTGGGTATTAATTTATATTTTGTGTTCACACACTGCTCGTGTTCAGTATGCTTATTCGTGTACACACACTGCTCGTGTTCAGTGTGATTATATTCGTGTACATCTACTGCTCGTGTTTAGTGGTCATATCCGTATTCGTAGCGTGCCGTGATTGGATCCATTGGTATTAGTTGGGGATAGGAGAGTAAGAGTTGATTATGTGATCAAAGTCCCATTGTTTATCGTGTATATTCTGATTACATACCACACTTGTAATCGTCTTACCTTATTGATCATGTTCACCCAAACCGATCACATAATGAACTAGTATTCTGAGGCACATTAGTTAGATTGCAGTTATTTCATCATATTACAGATATTCATATTGTTGTTCTATATTCTCGTATATTACATGTATACCTATTGTTCATTCATTCATATGTTAGTGATCGTATATTTTATTTCTATTATCTATTTTATATGGTCGGTTATGTTATTGAAACTTCTTTTAGAGGTATGTACTTCGTTCCAATCCTAACTGGATATATTTTTCCAGATGATTGACTTAGAGCAGTGTCCTACATTCTATGGGCCGCGGGACGGTGTACCTTTAGAGGATACTCATATAGACCAGGAGGACTTAGTTTCTTAGCCCGAGGAGGTCTAGTTATTTGTGTTGGCTTGTATTAGATATTTGTGGAGATTTATTTTGTATATTATTTCAGATTATGGTTTGTATCTTGATTTCTTTTCTTCGTTATTCCATTCGTGCTTATCTTCCTTAGTTTGTTTTGTGATTAAGATTAGTTATACTTGTGAGATACCATATTGTTCCTCCGTTTGGAGTTGAGATGATTGATAGATACTATATTATATTGTTGAGATGTTAGATAGTTAAAAATGACCCAGACAGCGTTCTACCGCCGATGTTGCGACGTAGGCTGGACGTACCCACATACTCGTGCCCCTATACCGGGTGTGGGTCGTGACACATTTTTAGTGGTGGCCCATACAGGTCTAGATTCACAATCTAGCGATATCGTAGTGGTGCTCGCCTAAAGTACTGCTATGAGCCTACTTTAGAAAATATGATTTAGGCTGAGAGTTTACTCAATCACAACTAAAAAATATTCCAATATCAGTTTTGCAATCCTTATATATTTGAATATTGCTTTACTTTGAATAAAATTATGTCCTTCTTTAATGATATCGTGTCATATTTAATACTGATTCCTTATTTCAATCTATCTTCAGGATGTCGTCGAAGACGCGTTCCCAGCGCTTAGGTGCCGCGACAGCACGCTCAGTCACTTTATCACCCATGAGGGCAGCACCCTCAGACGATGGTCCAGCACCTAGCTTCAAGAGGTCAGCTTCACCGGTCCAGGTGGGCGTATCTGCAGCAGCTTTCGAAGGTGCTCCACCTCCAGTACCGAGGACAGCACAAACAGTTTCCGAGGATCTTCCACACCCCACCACCTGCAGTTGATCATACACAGATATTTTTGCTCTTTCAGCAGATAATGGAGGCACAGCAGTGTCAGTCAAAGGTCCTACGATAGAGCATGGAGAATGCTCACCAGATCGCACTTGCAGCAGTTAAGAGAGCTACTACAGTCTAGCCATAGACGATACCACCTCAGTTTATTGCTCAGCAGCCCAGGCCAGGGACCATCATAGACTTCAAGATGATGGGCCTGAAGGACTTTAGAGGCACAGAAGGGACTTTGACATCTTTAGAGAGCCAATTCCAGTAGCTCGTCCAGTAAGGTATGTCGGTGGACGAGTATGCGGCGGGGTATTGTCAACTAGGTCGCTTCGTGGAGGGGCAAAACCGTAGAGGTAGAGCTAGGAAGTTCAGGAAGGGCTTGAACCAGAAAGTTAAATCCTACACGAACGGAGATCCTACCGCCACCTTCGAGAAGATTCTCAGACAGGCACAACGAGCAGAGGATGACTTAGAGCTTGGCTCTAAGAGATCGAGGGACACAGGAGGATCCAGTACCAACACGGGTCCAGCAAAGAGGCCTTATTTTCAGCAGCAGCACCAGAGGCACTACCAGCATCCAAGGCAGCAGTATCACGGGCCAGCTGTCTAACAAAAAATTCGAACATAGGTGTGGGCTAAGTAAATCAATGGGTAGGTAGAGCACCGACATAGCAGATGCACCAGATCCAGAGGGCAGCTGTTCCTTGCACTTTCTATAAGAAGCAAGGACACAGATGGGATGCATGCAGGATGAGACTAGGCCAGTGCTTATTCTGTGGGTCAGGAGACCATCAGTTGAGGGCTTGTCCTAAAGTCCCAACTCGTCCAGCTCAGTGCAGTGGTCAGGCACAGAGAGCACCCACTAGACCACCAGCAGGATAGCAGAGAGGACCTCTACCACCACAGCAGTAGCAGTTTGCTCAGCATCAGCAGCAGAGAGGTGCTCATTGACAAGGTCAAGATTTTGCCTTGACTGTCGAGGAGGAGGAGCCAGTTGGTGATGTTATCTCAGGTTCAGTTTATCTTGATTCCTTTCCAGCTCATGCTTTATTTGATTCTGTTGCTTCTCATAGTTTTGTATCTGTATCTTTTGCTCTGAGACATCGTCATAGGTCTGAATCGTTGGCGAGGACTTGCAAGATCATGACCGGGGGAGGCATTATCCTGGTCAGTGATGTTTACAAGGACTAGAGAGTTTATTTAGGAGGCCGAGAGTTGAGCGTGTGTCTACTCGTAATGCCACTTTCGAGTTACGATATAGTATTCGGGATGGATTGGTTGAGTAGACATCATGCTAGTATCGATTGCCGTAGAGGCAGAGTTTTATTTCAGATGCCAGAAGAGCTGGAGTTCGAGTTTGTCAGAGGAGCAGCAGGGCAGAGAGAAGGCAATTTCTGTGGAGCTTTGGTAGAAGAGTAGGAGCCGCCACATCCGTTGATTGCAGAGTTCAGGGATGTCTTTTCAGAGGAGTTTTCGAAGTTGCCACCAGACAGAGATGTAGAGTTCTCTATAGATTTGGTGCCAGGTGTAGAGCCAATATCTCAGCACGTCAATAGAGTGAACAACAGCGAACTGACAGAGTTGAAGAAATATGTGGATGAGTTACAAGACAAGGGCTTTATTCGTTCTAGTTTATCACCATGGGGTGCTCCGGTACTTTTTGTACCAAAGAAGGATGGGTCGGTACGTATGTGTATCGACTACAGGGCACTCAACAACCTCACTATCAAGAACAAATACCCGTTGTCGTGGATTAATGATTTGTTTAACCAGTTGAGCGAAGTGAAGGTATTCTCAAAGATAGACTTAAGGTCAGGGTACTACCAGGTGAAAGTAAAAAAGGAAGACATCCCAAAGACAGCTTTCAGGACTCGGTATGGGCAGTTTGAGTTCTTGGTGATGCTGTTTGGGTTGACCAATGCCCCGATAGTATTCATGAACCTGATGAACAAAGTATTTTATTAGTACCTGGATCAGTTTATTGTAGTCTTCATTGATAATATTCTGATATATTTGAAGACCCCAAAGGAGCCTGAGCAGCACTTGAGGATAGTTCTGGAGACCCTCAGGAAGGAGAAGCTGTATGGCAAGCTTTCGAAGTGTGAGTTCTTCCTTGATAAGGTTGAATTCCTCGGGCATTTTATTACAGGAGATGAAATCTCAGTGGACCCGAAGAAGATTTCAGCAGTTGAATTGTGGTCTACCCCGAGTTCAGTAGCAGAGATCAGGAGTTTCCTTGGATTGTCATGCTACTATCAGAGGTTTGTTCAGGATTTTTTTAGGCTTGCAAAGCCGATGACTAGACTAACCAGGAAAGACGTGGAGTTCGTCTGGACTGAGGATTATCAGTCAGCATTTCAGAAGCTAAAGAAGAGGTTGACTACAGCTCCAATATTGACATTGTCATCAGGAGCAGGAGGATTTTCCATATACAGTGATACATCAGATAAAGGTTTGGGTTGTGTATTACAGTAGAACGGAAAGGTGATTGCCTATGCTTCCAAGCAATTACGTCCGTATGAGAAGAATTACCCTACCCATGACTTGTAGTTGGCAGCAGTTATATTTGCTCTTAAATTATGGAAATACTACTTGTATGGAGAGAGAGAGTAGAGATCTTTACAGGCCACAAGAGCTTGAAGTATGTGTTTATACAAAAAGAGCTCAACATGAGGCAGCGACGATGGTTGGAGTTGATGAAGGACTTTGACATTTCTTTGTAGTACCATCCAGGGAAGGCCAACGTAGTCACGGATGCCTTGAATAGGTATCCAGTGGCTATGTATTTGACGAAAGACAAATACTTATTGGCCGATCTTGACAGTTTGGGCATTGAGGTTTTAGTTCCTGGAGTCGCAGCACAGATGTGGGGACTTCAGGTATAGTCAGAGTTGATGGACCGGATCAGAGCTACACAGTACAAGGATGAGTCTCTGAGGAGCATCAGAGCACATGTCCAGATCGGGTTGGCAGAAGACTTCAGTATTGCAGATGATGGATCATTTTGTATTGTACCAAATTGTGTGTACCGAGTGGAGCATTGTACGAGAAGATTCTGTATGAGGCATATCAATCTTAGTACTCTATGCATCCAGGTGCCAACAAGATATATAGAGACATGAAAGAGCATATTTGGTAGCATGGTATAAAGTGGGAGGTAGCTAGCTTCGTATCCAGATGCTTGGCTTGCCAGCAGATAAATATGGAGAGACAGAGGCCAGGTGAATTTCTTTAGCCTTTACCCATTTCGGAGTAAAAATGGGAGTATGTGACCATGGATTTTGTTTCAGGACTTCCGCGTTCTCCATGAGGTAAAGATACGATTTGGGTCATCGTGGACAAGTTGACCAAATTAGCCCACTTTCTGCCATTCAAAGTGGGTACTTCTACGGAGAAGCTCGTAAAAATATATATGCACCAGATAGTCAGATTGCACGGTGTTCCAGTGAGCATAGTCTCAGATCAGGATAGTCGCTTCACATCCTATTTTTGGAGGAGTTTGCAGGCTAACTTGGACACTCAGCTCAAGTTTAGTACCGCATATCACCCTCAGACAGACGGACAGTCGGAGAGGACTATTCAAACTCTCGGGGATATGCTACGCACTTGTATTTTGGATCTTGGAGGTTCTTGGGAGGATCATCTTCACTTGATAGAGTTTTCATACAACAGCAGCTACCAAGTCAGTATCGAGATATCACCATTTGAGGCATTGTAAGGACGGAGATACCGCACTCCGTTATCATGGGATGATGTTGGTGAGATAGCTTTATTGGGACCAGAGATGGCAGTGGATGCAGCTGAGAAGGTGAAGCTCATAAGGGATAGACTTCGAGTGGCGCAGGACAGACAGCGGCATTGGGCCGATAGCCATCGGAGACATTTGGAGTTTGTGGTATAGATTTTGTTTTGCATTGCTTGTGATTGATTGTTTATTTTGTTAGTGTGCTAAGGTTGTATTTTTTTCTAGGTTGGCGGTCTAGTTTTCTTGAGGATTTCTCCGACACATGGTAAAAATTGGTTCGGTGGAGGCAAAAATCTTAGTCCACGATTCATCGGACCTTTCAGTATTCTTGAGAGGGTCGGTGCAGTTGCATACAGACTAGACTTACCACCTGCATTGGAGGGAGTGCATAACGTGTTTTACGTGTCACATCTGAGACAGTACATGGCAGATCCCAGTCATGTGTTGGATCACTCGAAGATAGAGGTGGCCCTACTCTTAGCTATCCAGAGCAGCCAGTTGAGATCCTAGATCAGAGAGGGAATGTGCTGAGGAACCAGACGATTCCTTTGATGAGCGTCGCATGGAGAAATCACTCGCCAGGAGAGAGTACCTGGGAGCGAGAGACCGAGATGCACAAGCGATATCCATATCTGTTCGAGCCGTGAGGTATAATTCTTTCTTGTATTGTATTGATTGCTTTTGGTAGTTAGTTTCTTCCTTAATTTCGAGGACAAAATTTTTCTAAGGTGGGTAGGATTGTCACCCTCATATTTTTAATCAAGGGTAGTTTGATAATTGATACGGGTATTTTAATTTTAGGATTTATTGTATTAAATATTGTGCATGTGTATTATTTATTTATTGTATTATTTATTTATTATTAGATGCTAGATTATTTTGGACTCGTATAGTGGACCTAACTAATTAATTAGATAAATAAACCCAATATTTTAGTTTAGTTAGATTGAGCCCATGAATTAGGAGGATGGATTGATTAGTGAAATCATTAGACTAGAACATTTCCTCCTTAATTAATTTCTTCATGAGAGGCCCCAAGGGGTATTTTGGATATTTCATAATATCTTGGGGAAGGAGTATATGGTCAGCCATATGAGGAGGAGGAGAGAGTGTCTTTCATTTTATTTTTTTATTGCTTTTAGATCTACATTTTTCTTCTTTCCAAATTCCTTCATTCCTTATCATTTCCTCACCAATTTCTTCATAAATTTCTTTCATATTCTTAAATTGATGCTACTACAACAAGGATCTACAAGAAGGAAGCAAGGAGCAACAAAGAGGAGGCCAAGATCTACAAGGAGGAGCTATATTTCTAATTTTAGGAATTTTTATTAGGAATCCATCTCTTAATAGGTATATTTCAGTTTTCCCTCTTATAGTAGATTCTAAATCTGAGATTTAACCATAAAAAATTATCCCACATGCACAGGCTACCCATAGGATTTGGTTTTAGGTTCATAGGAGACCTATGGTGGAAGTTATGTATGTTTTGTGTCAATTTTTGGAAAATTTTGAGATTGGCACATGTGGTATTTGTCAATTGGTCAAATATATCAATATGGCATATGAATGATTGTTTGTGACTGGTGTCATATCCATGATTGGGTACGTGTAGGCCATATCTCGTCAATTTGGCGATACGAATTATCTTTGGGGGTTTTCCCCCGACACAAAAATTTGTGCATATCAATTCTTGACACGGACACGTAGTTATTATTATTATTATTGTTCGTATAGTGTATAATTAATATTCTAGACTTGCTCATGTCCTTCAGGATACGTTTGGTTGTATGGTGGAGCTGTATCGCAAGCGTATCATAGAATTAGTGTGATACGGGTACGGTGTACTCCACGTGTTTGGTTTATTGTTCTTAATTCTATGTATGCCTGTGTATATATATATGTATCATATATATGTATATGAGTGTATATATATACATAGGTAGAGTGATTTATATAGTTGAACATATGATTATATGTTATATGTGTTTATGTGTGTGTGTAAGTGTATATATATATATATATATATATATATATATATATATATATATATATATCGATGTATATAGGGTACATATATACACTCACACACACACACACACACACACACACACACACACACACACATATATATATATATATATATATATATATATATATATATATATATATATATATATATAGCAATTGTATAGTAGAGAGAATATATGTATATATGCATTGAGTATATGAGCTATGTATATGTATAAGTGTGCTATGTTTGAGGTGTATGTATATATGTATGTGTGTTTGTGTGTGACTTGTTTGTGTTTTTATATGTGAGAGTGTCATGACCCGTACCCGGATATTCAGGTACCGGTTCGTGAGTACGTCCAGCCTACGCCGCAGTGTCGGCGGTAGTACGCTGTCTAGACCATATTCACAGGTAATTTAAAATCTAGCTCATTCACAAGAATAAATAGGCAAGGATAATAACAGGAAATAGGAATGCTAAGATTTCATAAGACAAATTTTGTGACATCCAAATCCACAGTTTAATACAGAACCAGAAGATAATCGGGGACAAACCCGAGTACTATGCTGAAAGAAAATACTAACTAACTGGCTAACTACTCCTCAAAAGTAGTCTCCTGGGTAGGAACCGGCTCCTCAATAGTATCACCTGCTACATCATATGGGCCATAAAAGGTGGGGGCATAGTCCTCATCATCGCCTAATATCAACAGATCCAGTCAGGAAATGAGCAAAGTACCAATACACAACAAAGCTTAAACTAAATATTTATGACAAGTAGTGAAAACTGACTAAGCATCACGATAAGGGTATGCATAATAAGTAGTAAAATTAACTAAGGTTAAGCACTAAAAATCAGGAATATAAATAAAACAGGATTATAATGAGACAAGAAAATAGAACTGCAACAAGACAACAGGAACTATGTGTGTGTGAATTTGTGTATTTAGAATACATAGTTGGCATGTAGGGGGTTATAAGGCTAATAAGGCCATCATAGACGGCTAGCAGTCAGGAATAATCGAGTATAAGGCTGATGGTACAGTCGCGTACCAACAGCTAGCAGTCAGGATAGGGGGAAGGGTAAACTACATGCCTCCTAGTATTCTCCCTCCCGACACGAAAAGCAAGACATGAACTCCAAATCCTAACACTAAGTGTAATCATCCAATGGTACTAGTAGAGCAAGGAACTAATTATCACAATATAAAGATTAAACTTGAAGTGCAGGTACTTGCCTGATGTTTGGATTACAACTACGATTCTGTCCTCGGGAAAATTTCCAAAAATGTCTCCAGATGCTGAAATAAACATTACCATCATGCTCAGAAGATATCAATCAGCTAGAAACGCCTGTTCTTGAGTCCAATTTGGAGACAAAGGCAAAAACGGCAATTTCGGGTCAAAACGGGGTCCACATGTGGGCCCGCTTTGCACCGAAAAACGTGTCAGGGTCAAAGGTCTCCAAATCTGTCCAACTTAGTGTCAACAGGTCAGGAACGATGATACGAACCCAACGGAACTTCCAGAATTGGATTCCGATGAGCCGATCACAAAATCGCCCGTCGAGCGGGGCCTGTGGGACCGACGACACGCGATTTCGTCAACGTTCTCGGAATCGAACCAAACTTGGGTCACAGGACCAGCGTATCACTACGAGTCTGATGGCGCAAGTTTCGTTTCAATCCGACGTGTGTACACAAAGTTAGGGCATGATTCAGAAAAGGCGGATATGGGACGGTGTCCGCGGATACGCGTTGATCCCGGTGTGCACGCACACCCGAATCGACTTCTGCGAAATCCCATACGTCCGTATCGACGGCGCGCACGTATCTGTGAAGACCGCGCGCGACCAAGTCATCCCGTTTGGCGGGGCGTACCCAGTTCCGAGGTGAAACGGGGCGTTTTTCCTGTTTTTGGATCGCGGTGTGCGATCGCCATAGGACGCGATGCGTCAAGCGGTTTGCACGGACACCGAGAGGGTCATGCAGGCTACACGATGCAACTGACAGAATCGAAAACGGAGTTACGAGGAGGAAAATACGAGTACCTGAACAGGGCTCAAAAACAGCGTATAAATCGTGTCTGACTCGTGTCCGACACGTGTCCTGTGTCCGGACCGCGTCTAGGGTTAGGGTTTGGGTTCACCGGAGGAGGACGACGCTGCGGCTGGGCTCGGCGGAGCTCTGGCCCGCTGCTGCTGTAGGTGCTCTCGAGGGCGGCCGGCTCTGCGGTTCTGGAGGGCGGCGCTGGTGACGGCGGAGGCTGCGGCGAGTCGGGCTGGGAGCTCGGCTGAGCTCAGCGGCGAGGCTCGAGGGAGGAAGAGGAGAAGGAGGAGGAGAGGGGCCGTCGGCGGGGCGAGGTCGGCAGCAGAGCGAGTGCGGCGAGGTGCTGGAGGATGACCGGGGTCGTGGCGGCGGGGGTCTAAGGTTCAGGTGGGGAGTCGATTGGGGGAGGAAGGTGAGGGGGGGAGGTTTATATAGGGGAGCCGCGGAGGGGGCTGGCCGGGAGAGGCGGCGGCGAGGTCGGGGTCGTGGGGTGGGGCGCGGGTGGGTCAGGCGCGGGCTCCGGCGACGTGGCCGGAGCTGCAGGCGGGAAACGCGGGGGGGGGGGGTGACCGGGTTCGTGCGAGGTGGAGCAGCGGGTCGCCGGTCGGGCTCGCGGGTCTGACCGACCCGACCCAACCCGGTAGGCCAATGGCCGGGCTGGGCCGAGTTAGGTGGGTCGCGGGCTGGGCTGGGCCGGCTTGGGTTTAAATAAATAAATAATTAATTAAATATAATAGTTTTTAGGTGTTTTAAATTAGGTCCGGGGCCCAATAAATTCCAGAAAAATTACCTTAAGTCTAGTTTTTTATTTTACACACAAAAATATTATTTTTATAATATTTTAATATCATTTATCATCAATTAAAAATCATTTAATAATTAAAACCCTGATTTTAATTACAGAAAATTCCCAGAAAATTCTAGAAAATTGTGAAAATCAAAATAAAAAAAGTTCTTGAAAATCAGGGGGCTCACACAGAGAGAGAGAAATTAGTGCACGGCAAGGGACAGGAGCGTGGTGCACCAACTGGTGCACCAACTGCTAGTGGAGGCTCGGGCCACTGCAGTGGCAGCCTTGTGCATATCAGTGCAACTGAAGGTGTGCAGCAGGTTCAGCATAGCACAACATGCTTCAGTATGCACAGGGAGGTTCAGCAGCCATTCAGTTTAGCAGGGAGCTCCCTGCAACTGTAGTGCACAGTAGAATCATTGCAGTATCAGTATATGCTGTGGCAGTGAGCTATGCATCATGCACAACCAATACATCGATGCACAACAATGCAACTGTAATTCAGCAAGGATGTGCACTAAAGACAGGGAAGCTCGGGGTGCACACTGCTCAACAGAGGAGCTACTACAGTAGTAATGAGCAGTACACTCACTGTAGGATATGCAGTGCAGTAGGGAGAGTATCACTCACTGAAATAGCAGCAGGGATGCAGTGCAATGAGCAATTGAAGACAACTCCACATTGAGAGCACTGAACAGCAAGTACACAGCACTTGAAGAAGCACAGGTAACAGTATCAGCAGTATCAGTAGGCTCGGGTGAGCACAGTACCTACAAGGTAGCAGTGTATCAGTTATCTAAGGGGGGTTTAGTAGTTATCATACCAGTATCAGTTTCAGTTTCAGTTTCAGTATCAGTAGTTTAGTTGAGGTATTAGTTAGTATAAATAGGTAGTTAGTTAGAATGTTTAGTATATAGTTAGCTAAATAGTAGATAGATTTATATACTATTTGTAATATCTGTTAATAGTTATATATGTTAGTAGTTAGTATATGAATAGTTAGTAATATGTATCTATGTATGCTAGTAAGTATACATGTTACTAGTTAGTAGGTATTATATTGATACATAATATATGTTAGTAGTTTAGATATATTAAAATAGTTAGTACTTGGGGTTATGTATATATATTAGCTATACTCAATAGGTTTTTGACATTACCTTGGGATACCAAGGTAAAGTCAAGGTAATGGGTTGATACCAAGGTATTGGGTTTGGGTATCGAGATAGGTAGTGTGATACGCATTGGTGCAAGACCAAGGTATCATAATTTTGTTGTTTAGTTGAGATACTATAATTATTAACTTGTATATCTATATAAATTACTATTTTCCTATATGAAACTTGTATATCTTGAGATACAGCATTTTGTGTGTCTCATAGTATCGTAGATTAGCTAGTATAGCTTAGTTTCATAGTGTATTGACCTAGTATCTTAGTGTTAGACTCTTACAACCTAGAATTAGTCAGTTTGACTTAGAAATGACTTTATGACTTATAATTGCATCAATTTAACTTATTTTTATTTCTGAACTTTGTATTGATGCAACATACCATATATAGGTCTGTGTGACACCAGCTTGGGCATCGAGAGACACACCTTGCTCAGGACTTCAGGCGAGTATATTTCTCTATTAGTTTTTAATTCATAATAGTGTATATATGCATGTTCTAGAATTGTATACTTGATTCCGATACAGTAATTTCACGGACTTGTACTACATGGATTCCGTCAGGAGATGTTATCCCCTACCGTGTTCAGCGGGTACTCCTGTACATGTATTTCATCGTGTACATTGGGTATTGATTTATATTTCATGTTCACACACTGCTCGTATTCAGCGTGCTTATTCGTGTACACACACTGCTTGTGTTCAGTGTGATTATATTCGTGTACACCCACTGCTCGTGTTCAATAGTCATATTCATGTTCGTAGCGTGTCGTGATTGGATCCATTGGTATTAGTTGGGGATGGGAGAGTAGGAGTTGATTATGTGATCAAAGCCCCATTGTTCATCATGTACATTCTGATTACATACCACACTTGTAATTGTCTTACCTTATTGATCATGTTCACCCAAACCGATCACATAATGAACTTGTATTCTGAGGCACATTAGTTAGATTGCAGTTATTTCATCATATTGCAGATATTCATATTGTTGTTCTATATTCTCGTACATTACATGTATACCTATTGTTCATTCATTCATATGTTAGTAATCTTGTATTTCATTTCTATTATCTATTTTATATGCTCGGTTATGTTATTGAAACTGCTTTCAGAGGTATGTACTTCGCTCCAATCCTGACTGGATATATTTTTTCAGATGATTGGCTTTTAGAGCAGTGTCCTACATTCTACGGGCTGCAGGACGGTATACCTTTTGAGGATACTCCTATAGACCAGGAGGACTTAGTTGCAGAGCCCAAGGAGCTCTAGTTATTTGTGTTGGCTTGTATTAGATATTTGTGGAGATTTATTTTGTATATTATTTCAGATTGTGGTTTGTATCTTAATTTTTTTTCTTCGTTATTATATTGTGATTGAGATTAGTTATTCCGTTCGTGCTTATCTTTCTTAGTTTATTTTGTGATTGAGATTAGTTATACTTGTGAAATAGCATATTGTTCCTCCGTTTGGAGTTGAGATGATTGACGGGTACTATATTATATTGTTAAGATGTTAGATAGTTAAAAATGACCCAGACAGCATTCTACCGTCGATGCTGTGGCGTAGGCTGGACGTACCCACGTACTCGTGCCCCTATATCGGGTGCGGGTCGTGACACAAGCCAAACAAATCTTCTGAGCCAGATGGTTTTTCTGCCAAGTTCTTTCACAAGAACTGGGATTGGATTAAATGCCTGGTATACGGGCGGTGAATAAATTCTTTCGGAGCAGCAAACTTCTAAAGGAACTTAATCATAGGTTCCTTACTTTGATACCCAAAGAAGAGGGGGCCTCGTCGCTATCAGATTTTTGGCCAATAACATGTTGTAATTTTGTGTACAAAATTATTACTCATATTATGTGCAAGCGTATACAGGATTTGATGCTAGGTTTAATATCACCAAATTAGTCGGCGTTTATCCGGGGCATATCCATTTCTGAAAATTATCTACTAGCCCATGAATTGGTCAGAGATTTTAATAAACCAGGAGGAGATAAAGCTTGCATAAAGCTTGATCGTCGGAAGGCTTATGATACAGTCAATAGAAATTTTCTCTATCATCTGATGCGGAAAATGGGATTCGACAACTGGTGGGTAGCACGGGTTGAAGAATGTATTACTACGCCGACGTTCACAGTCACCATTAAAGACCAACCTCATGGATTTATCTCCAGCAATCGTGGGTTGCGGCAAGGCGACCCGCTATCTCCTTATTTATTCACTATCATTATGGAATACTACACGTGCTTAATGGGCCTCGTGGTGCACAGAAGGAAGATTATACCTCTATATAAAAAGATCAACCCGGCTGTCTCGCATTTGATATACGCGGAGGATTTGTTGGTGTTTATACAACCTTCCGAATCGAAACCTGACCAGGGTTCTTGTCGATTTTGGTCGCCTGTCCGGATTGGAGTTGAATAAAGATAAAAGTTGTGTTTATTTTAATTGGCTTTGTAATGACTGAGGGAGGCTACAATAGATTATTCAGATTGAAGAAGGGGAGTTGCCGGTCAGATACTTGGGATTACCACTTACAATATTATATGCGAAAGCTATAGATTGCAATAGCTTGGTAGAAGCTGTCTAAGGCCGGTTGGAAGGGTGGCAAGTGCAAATGCTCTCCTTTGTGGGTCAGATAGAATTCGTAAGGTCGATGATTATGGCCGTCATTAATTATTGGATGCAAGCTATCATGCTCCCAGTCTCAACAATAAAAAAGATAGACCTACTTTACGCCAACTTTGTATGGCGGGGAGGTGTCTACTCTATTGCTTGGAAGGATATGTGTCGACCGAAGGATGAATGAGGGGTGGGTTTACGTAGCCTGGAAACGCTGAAGGAAGCACTGACCATAAAACTAGCTTGGCGGTTCCTAGACGGGAATTCTCTGTAGGCGCAATAGATGAAGAATAGATATATGACGGAAACCAACTTCTGGATGCTAGCTATTGATAATAATTACTCAATTAGCTTTAAAGCCATACTCAAAAGGCAAAATAAGATGAAGAATTGCATCACCGGGAGTATCACTAATGGGGAAAACATCGACCTTTGGCAAGATCTATGGATCCATCACCAATCGGCCATAGATTTGCTGGGCTGGAATACATATGAACAGATAGACCAGCGTGAGAGGGTAGCATTACTACTGGCGGACGGAGACTGGAATCCAATGCGAAGTCGGGTTAGGCGATTACTCTCCACACACATCCAAGACATGCAGATAAATAAGTTGGAGACGGTAGACACATGGAGCTTGGATATAGGGAGGAACGGTGGTTTCTCACTTCTGGTGTACGACAAAATTCGGCTGAAGCAGGAAAAGGCTTCATGGACGGAATTCATTTGGATAAAAGGAGCCGCGTCCAAGTTCCAACTTCACATATATAAGGCGGTGAATAGAAGACTACTCACAGTAGATCGACTTCACAAATTTGGAGTAAATATAGACTCCAACTTGCGTGTCTTATGTGCAGTTCATGGGGAAACAGTCGATCATCTATTTTTCAATTGTGAGTGGAGTCTGTACTTGTGGCAGATACAACTAAGAAAACTGGGCATCCAGGTTATGCAGAATATGAAGCTATAAGAGATGATTCAACCGATATTTGATATGCGGCACAGAGGGAGGAATTGGTTCAGACATGCCAGACTGAGACTAGCTTGTACGTTGTGGCATATTTGAAGTGAACAGAATCGTCGAATTTTTGACAAGACAACAAGTTCGCAATTTAGCCTTGTTGTAAGCTTGGAGGAGAATGTTTTACTACAAGGCGGAGAGAAAATATAACCCAAGTGAACAAATGGTGGATACAAAAATCCGCAATGGTGTTTTGGCCATGATCATCAATAAAAATTTGACCTTTTATATATATATATATATATATATATATATATATATAAACTTTTTTATCAGTTGATAGAGGGTCATAAAAAATACATATAATTCTGTAAGTCCCTGTGTATAGTGATCATAATGAATTAAATAAAAAAAATCGTAATAATTATAAGCCTTCCTAGTTTAAAAAGTTTTGGCAGACCGAAAAATTCAACTGGAAACCGAATCAAAATATCACGTGTCGACATTTGATTGGCCGGAAAAAAAAAATTCCTTAGCTCTCTGATAACATTAAAAAAAATTAGACCAATCATATGGCGACACGTGACCACGATTTCAGTTTCGAGCTGAAACGCCCGTCTGTGTAGACTAATTTTTCCTACTTTGTTTAATATCTTGGAATTGAAAAAAGAAAAAATACTTTTCGTACTCCTTTGTGCTTCAAGAGTGGTATACACCATTAGCTATACATCATTATCATTGTACCATCAGCTCTTTTCCCCCAGTCGTTTGCTCTTTTGGCCACTGGCCACATTTCATTCACGGATTCAGTGTGGAAAAATCACTCATTTTCTATAGGACTATTTTATTTATTTTATCTTCTGACAGATTAGATATATTCTTGTTATATTAAATGTTAAATTTATCTTTTTAAAAATATCATTAAAAATTTATTAACGATATTTTTAAAAAATTTAACGATACTTTAAAAACTTTTAACAATATTTTTAGGACAAATTTTTTAACGATATTTTGAAAACTTTTAACGTTATTTTTAGGAGATAAACTTAGCTTTTAATATAACAGTAAGATAATATCAATATACCTAATCTAGTAGGAGATAAAATCAAATAGTATTTTTTTATATTTAGATATACGAAAAAAATAAACTTATCAAATGATTTATTTCTTCACATTAAAAATTCACCTTTTTTTCTTATCTTTCATAAAAAAACGAATTTTTTTTAATAGAAATAATAAATTTTCAAAAAAAAATAATTTCCTTCTTTTCATTCCGTGAGCCAAATAAGACATTTGTCTCTACGACAAGTGGGCCATACTTACCATTATATTATTGGCATTGCCAACACGTCAGAAGAGGGGGACATCGATCAAATAAAGTATGTCTTCCTATGTATGTATCTTATTAATAAGACTCGTTGTCCCGGTGTCCTGAGATAAATTATAACATGCCTACGCCATCCTTTAATAAATTAATTTTGACAAGTGAGACAAATAATGTATAAATATCAAATTTATAAAATAATTTGGGACATCTTTTAATCATTGGATAGTCACTTAATACTATGTGTCAATAGGAATCAATGTTTTAAGAATGTACCATGGATCAGTTCGGATTTAACCACTTATATAAATTTACAATCTTACAATAAATATATATATATATATATAATGAGTCGTCTAAGCTGTTTGTAAATCTTTCATCATTTATTTTAAAAATTAATATTATAAAATAACGTCACGGAGATTCAAACTTGACCAATCAAGGAGAATACCTCCCACCTTAACTACATAAGTTAGAAGAGATATTTCACTACAATTATAAAATATTATGTAGTTAAATAATTAGTTAAAATTTATTTATTTTTAAAAAATTTAATTATGTGTACAGCTTCGACAACTACCATTTTCAATTTTTTTTTTATAAAGAGTAAAGATATCCATAACAAATTATAATTATAATATATTAAAATATTTAAGCTATTTTATAATAATATTTAAAAATTTGTTTAACGTGCAACGCTATATATATATATATATTAGAAGTTATGCATGTTACTATAGTAGAATTAGTCAAGAAACAAATAAATTAATTTTGATTGCTGGTAAAGTTCAAAATAAAAATAAAAATTAGGGTCAAACTAGTTCAAAATTAAATTGGATCAAATGATTCGGTGGTCTGACAGGCTGGATTGACCGATTTTTTTGGAAAAACAGTGGATCGGAATTATATTAGCCCGAAAAAACTACTTGTTTACGGGTTGACCGGTTAAATCGACATGTCCGGTCCGATTTCTAAAAGTTATCATTTTAGTACCATATCAAATTTATTGAGAAAAGGTAATAAAATGAAGGCAAATGGTGTTGAGAAATAGGGATACATTTGTAGCCAATACAATTTAATAAATACAATTTACACGTGCGATATAACAACATTTTAGATAAACTAAAGTTTGGATTATTATTTCAAATAAGTTTAACTAAATATTAATTGAATTTACAATTAATTAATAGTTGCTACCAATATTTCATAGATAATCATTTCTCTATTTTTTATTTTCTAATCTTAAAATTTTAAAGTATATCAAAATCTTACAACAATTCTAATTAAATCTTAAATATATTTTATTGTATTGAATATTCCTTTTGCTTACTATTATTTATAGATTTTTTTATAATATACTTTATTTTGATATTTTGTTTATTATATACGGAATAGTATTGATATAATTTAGAGAAATTTTGAGTTATCCCCCACTTTATTTATCCATATTCAGAGTGCACCCCACATTATTTTTATAATGTACAAGTCCTTCCATTTTTGACGAAATTCGTCCATAATTGACTGTCAACCAAATTGATCCAGAATTTTGGACGAAAATACCCTTCTCTTCTCTCCTGCACTTGATCCCGCGCCCCCGAGCTCGGCCCCGTCCTTCTTCCCCGTCGTCGCATTCGCCCTCGCCCCCCCCCCCCCCCCCCTCTCTCCGCCACCGCCGCCCCCCTCCCTCCTCACCCCCCCCCCCTCCCTGCCACCGTTGTTGCCCCCGCCCCCCTCTTCCCTCTCACCCCTCCTCCTCCACCCCCTCCCCGCCACCGCCCCCCCTCCTCCCCACCCCGCCCCCCTCCCTGAGCGCGGGGCGGCAGCAATCGCCTTGTCGGGGAGGGGGGCCGGGATGGGGAGGAGGGACGGTGTCGGGGAGGGGGGTCGGGGTTGGGAACGGGGGGCGGCGACGGTGGAGGGGAGGGGGGGGGGGAGGAGGAGAGGGGTGAGAGGGAAGAGGGGGGCAGCGACGGCGGCAGGGAGGCGGGTGGGGAGGGAGGGCGGTGGCGGGGAGGGGTGGGGTGGTGGGGAAGCGACGGTGAGGGGGGGGGGGGGGGGTGGCGGGGGGAGGGGGGATGAGAGGAAAGAGGAAGGAAAAAATAAAATAGGGATATTTTCGTCAAAAAAATTTGGACAAATGGGTTGACCGTCAATTCTTGACAAATTTCATCAAAAGAAAAAAAAAAACTTGTACATTATGGAAACAATTTGGGGTACACCCTGAATATGAATAAATAAAGTGGGGGGTAAATCAAAATTTATGTATAATTTATAAATTTGTGTAGATAATCATATATTTGACCCGGAGATTCAAATAAAATAGTGGAATCCATATATAAAGAAATAAAATTCGGATACTAACAAATTAATAGAAAAACAAAAATAAAAATTATATATATATATATTTATATATATATAATATAGAATTTTTTTTAAATACAAACTGTGTATCGATACAAGCTAAATCTGAACCATTGATTGTTGATCAAATTGTCCAGATTAGAAGGGCTTTATTGTACTTTTATAATTTTATAATGCAATTATATGTGTGTGTTGGGGGGGGGGGGGGGGGGGTCCTTCTACAATACAAACTGTATATCGATACATCACATATAATTGCATTATAAAATTATAAAAGTACAATAAAGCCCTTCTAATCTGGACAATTTGATCAATGTATTGTAGAAGGACCCCCCCCCCCCCCTCCCCAACACACACACACACACACACACACACATATATATATATATATATATATATATATATATATATATTGAAATGAATTTCTATATCTCATGTGCACCCATCTGCATTAGAATACTCTATTCCTATTGGTTGTACTATCCACATGTGCATGACTCTAAATGGACTCATATTCCATTTACCTCCATATATATATATATATATATATATATATATATATATATATATAAAGTTTTAAAAAATTCTAGGTAGGAAGAAATTTTTAAAAGAATTGGAGAGGGGGGATGAAATGACTAGTTGCTGCATTATGAAAACATAAATACGCCTACTGTGTTACGTTACAAATAAAACAAATGCATATCCGTCTACATTATACGTACCTATTCTAAATTTTAATGTATATGCTATACAATTAAAGTTTGAGAAAATTTAAGTTCTACTACACTTTTATTATCATAATTCAAAGTGTACCCCATTCAATTACCATAATGTACCAAATCTTTTATTTTATACGAAAATCGCATATGACCAACGGTCAATTCGATTGACCAAACTTTTAAGACCAAAATGTCTTCCTTGTCATCACCATCTTTTCTGTCGCGCGCCTTCTGCTGCCCCCTCCTCTTTGCGGGCAGTCGGAGACCCCTCTCCTCTCTGCGGGTAGTCGGAGCCCTCTCTTTCTCCGACGCCGACTACTGGGTGGGTGGGTGGGTGGGTGGGTGGGTGGGGGGAGGGGGCAACGACTAACAGCACCAACAGTTGCGCGCATCAGCAGCAACAACAACACGGATCGGGGAGGGGAGGGGACAGCAGGGGTGTGCACGATGGAGAGGGGGGCAGCGAGAGGTGCTTGGCGGAGAGGGGGGCAGTGGGGGGAACACGCGACGGGGAGGGGACAGCGGGGGGCACACAAGGAAGAGAAAAAATTGTGATATTTTTGGGGAGGGGGGGAGGGTGGCAACGACTAACAACATCAACAGCTGCGCGCATCAGCAGCAACAACAGCTCGGATAGGGGAGGGGAGGGGACAGCAGGGACGTGCACGATGTGGTGGGGGCAGCGAGAGGTGCTTGGCGGAGATGGGGGCAGTGGGGGGACACTCGACGGGGAGGTGGCAGCGGGGGGCACACAGGGAAAAGTAAAAATTGTGATATTTTGGTCCTAAAATTTTGGTCAAAGAAGTTGACCGTCGGCAATAGACGATTTTTGAGAAAAAAAAAAATCGTACATTATTGTAATTGAATAAGATACACCTTGAATTATGATAATACAAGTTGTTTATGACTAAAAATTTCTCTTAAGTTATTTATAGGTATATCTATAGCAAGCATATATTTTTTTTTTTTGAACAATGTGGGCCATGGCTCCTCCCAAATATATGTACAATGATAGAAAATCTTGTTGCATCCAGCTCTCTCTGATGATCTCTACATTTATAGTTAGATATGATTGGCCTCCTCTACAGTCCGAGGAAAAAATAACGGAAGAAAACGAGCTGCCACATGACAGCTTTCTATTGGTCGAAACAAATTCAATGAATCAGTCTTTGCTAAGGTAGGTCAAAAAAATTTGGTCAATCAGAACCGGATACGTGACCTATATTTTTTTTTAGATAGATCTATGTAGCACTGTTCCTCCAATTTAAATCAGGATAGCAACTTTTTTTTCTAACAGATTTAGAGTGTACGTATAATATATATTTTCGTATATAATTTATATATATATATGATAAACGATATTTTTTAAATAAATTATGTACATGTGGACCAATAAAAATATAATATATTATTGTACATGGATGTACATTAAATGTAAAAATTTATTACTATTGGTCTATATATGTATGACTTATTTAGAAAAATGAACACTATGACTCATATTATTTCGTGTGTGTGTGTATATATATATATATATATATATATATATATATATATATATATATATATGTTTGTTGTAGATTTAGATGTAAAAAAATTTTATGCATTTTTTTTAATTTGAAATGCCAACGGAGTGTATATATATATATATATATATATATATATATATATATATATATATATATATTTGTTGTAGATTTAGATGTAAAAAAAACTTTATGCATTTTTTTAAATTTGAAATGCCAACGGAGTTGTCTGTTGTCGTATTCTGGGAAACCAAAATGCTCCAACTCTCATATATATTTCTGATTTTCCAGAATGTGCAAACTTTGTTGGTGGTTAATCCCCTCTCCCCATTTATTCTTAAAAAAAAAAAAAAATCTCTCCCCCCCTAAGACTCCAAAACTTTTTCTCTCCTTATAATTTTTTTTTGATAAATTAAACCCATATATTTGGATGCAGTAGATTATAAAATAATGAATATTTTACGTTAACTATTCATATGTTTCATACATATTACACTTACATTAGCTATTCCTATTTTGAAACTAATTATTCGGAACACCCATATATTTTCTATTTTTTATAGTGAGTTATAATATTAGCAACTCTTATATTTTATATTTGTTTATAAAGCAGTGGGGGTAGTCATTGTAATTAGTAGAGATAACAAAGGGACAAAAATAGGTCCGTGACCATATCCTCCATTTGTATATCCGATTTGTGTTCTAATCCCCTCTCCGTCCCTATCACCGAACGGATTCAAAATTTTACTCCCATCCCCTTTAAATAATACAATTTTCGTCCCATCCCATTCGCGTCCCATTAAATCTTTTGGAGATGGTTTCCTGTCCTTGTTCGTTGTTCCGCGTTAACTCTACTGTCTAGTACAATATTCAAAGCTTTGAACCCAACTTTTGCAATACTACAACATAATATCAAACAATAGCTCAATGACTACCACCATATATAAAATAAATTTTAGGGCTATTTGATATTACCTTCCTCTTAGATTAGGTATATTGATATTACTCCCTGTTAGATTAAAAGTTGAAAATACCTCCCTGAAAGTATCGTCAAAAACCTGAATGTGTCGTTAATGAGTTTTGAAAGTGTCGTTAAAGAATTTTTAACGACACTTTCAGGAGAATATTCTCAACCTTTAATCTAACATGGAAGTAATATCAATATAACTAATCTAAGAGGGAGGTAATATCAAATAGTCCCTAAATTTTATAAAACTACATCAACATGGGATATTACCAGCAAACAAGTCCACATTAGACTTGATACGGTGTCAATACCAGAACATAAACATCATAATAATACTAGAGTATGATTATGTTCCCTGTGTAATTATTATATATGAACTATCGGGTCTGAGATTTATCGGGACGGGGAGTACTCTATCCATATCCGGCTCTGATCTAATCAGAATTTTATTTTTAATTCCCATTTTCATTCCTGTCCCTGTTTCAAGTCCTCAAATCCGACTTCGTCGGGAAAAAAAAAAATATTGAATTTCCGTCGGGTTTCCTAGTAATTAGTTTCAAAATCGAAATAGTTTATGTAATATTCATAAAACATGGGAGGGGCAGGGATTAATGTATTTATTTCTAAAATAATTGATGCATATCTCCTTTTCGTTTACAATAAAACTCAACTTTCTAAAGCTTTTTGCTCTCAACCCTTAAAAAAAAAAAAAAAAATTTGTGAATAAATAGTCAATGACGAATAAGACACTAGGGGTTATGTGTAGCCGACCATTGGTCTCCTCCGTGTGAAACCGTGACCACTGACCATTACCTACCATATATAGTATAGCTGCCGTGCCATCTGTTCTATTCTCGTGAAAGAAGAGAGAGAGAGAGAGAGAGAGAGAGAGAGTGGATGGGATCAGAGACAAGAATGGAAGATCTTCTGAAGAGAGAGATACCATTCAACGAAGACGAAGATGAGGATGGTTTCATTCTAATGGCAGAGAGAGGAGGGGGAGGGAGGGTTGTTGGTCTGGTGCTCGTGGATATAGTCAATGGCTTCTGCACCATTGGAGCTGGCAATCTCGTAATTCCTCCCCCCCCCCTTTCTGTAACTTTATATATTTTTTTAAAGACTAAATTATTCTAATGGTACGTTGGGACATTTTTGACGTCTTAATTTGTTACTGCTGGAGCTTGAATCTCGATTTTGGCACTCAATTTTATAAATTATTGTTTACGTCAATTTTGAAACACCTTGGACCACTTTAAAAGAATATCACAATACAAAATTTTGAAACAAATTTTTTCATGTAGAGAAATATAGTTTAAATATATTTCTCAGAGAGATTTTTGTTTTTGTGAAATTATTAAAAGGGAATCAAAACGCCAAGAGTCTTTGGGTTAAATTTAGCAAATTTTTACATCCAACCCCCTTACTAAGGATGTTTGTTTTTTTACAATTTTTTTATCCGGAGGAGAAAAGGAAAAAAAAAAAACAAATAAATAAGCATAGACATCTTAGGAAGGGCGTGAGTTTTTTTTTTAAATTTTTTTTCTTCAGAAAAAGAGGAAAAAAAGAAAAAAGAAAAGGAAAAGGAAAAGGAAAAGGAAATAATAAGGGAGCCTGCCGTATATGGCTCACGTCCTTACTAAGGAGTCTACCGTTTTTTCAAATTTTTTTTTCTTATCCGGCTCCTTAAACTAGTATTTTATTGCTCCACCTTACTGGAACATCTATTGGTCTCTGTTATATATATGTCTAAACCATCAAAGACAATTTTCTCTCATCTTTTTCTCAATTGGCGCCACCTCTAACTTTCGACAATTACGTTCATTTTTTGTGTATCTTTCTTTGTATTGACACTCATCCGTTTTAGCATTTTCATTTCGGTCACCCTAATTTCTAGATATATATTTTTCTACTTTGAAACCCAAACTTTATTTGATTCATGTTTTTGGGTTGGGGATTAAGGGGTTTTGGTCTTACCCATTGGTTTAGGTAAAATATCTTACGTGTTTTCTCTACTTTAGACGTGATTTTTGGAGGAGAAATGTTTTTTTGTGATCTCCATGCTCCCTGGTTAGGACCTATATTAATCACAGTTATGAGGCTTGGATCCCTCCTCACACACATCAACCCTGGTGATACACCTGTCAAGTTGCTAGGCGCCCACCCTAGTGTATTACAATGATAAATCCACTCAACCTCACAGCTTAGTTCAGTCATGCTTGATCTAGGTTTGGTTTGATCCCTCACAAATTTGTTCTTGATGTAGCTTTGTAATTTTGTTCATGCCAATTCTCTTTGACTTGAGTCATATATGTAACCAAGTAGTGCATCTCTAAACTTTCTTTTGGCTTGAAAGTTGTGGAACTTGTAACCCGCAGTTACACTAAACAAACATATTAGTAACATTAGTAGCCCATCAACATGAATTGCCATTATATGTCAGGTTTTAACACTATATACCTACTAGTGAGTATAGATTCATGTTGCCTCACAACCAACTAAGTTAGACATCAGGGGAAAAGACAGGGAACAAAATTTGTGTTCTTTGTCTTACGTCTTGTAGGAATGAAATTCTGCATGCCCTCTCTTTTATGCAGATCGAGACCCAACTACATACCCAGACTAGAACGGTTGAAGAGTGACCCGATAAAAGACCATTCTTGACTGTTGGGATGGCTAGAACAAGGTCGTATCTTTCAACTTCTATTAATTCAACTTCTACAGCAAAGCGATAAGCTCTGTTGGAGAATATAGTTAGTAGTGGTCCGGAATTCTGGTCCTTAGCATAGTTTGTAGTATCAACCGTTACCAATAGGGTTTGACATGTCCTGATCCGATACCGAACGGTACCGATAGTGACTGATAAGTGATAACAACGTTGGGGGTCTCCTTCCCAGTCAATTTGTATAGAAAATTGAAGGAAAAATATTGAAAATTGAAAAAAATAATGTCAATGCAATAATTCACTGACAATGTTATAGTATATTGATATCATTTCTTATTGATAATTTGTAACCATGACCATTTGTTGAAGTTGTATATCAATAAATTCACAAGATTCATTCATATTTAATATTATTTCATTTAAAATTAACGAGAAGAAATATATAATATATAACATAATGTCTAAATGTATCAAATATATTGCATGTAAACCACTCAGCATGTAAACCAATCATCAATGATGACTACTATTTCATTCAATTTTAAAAGTATTAAAAACGGCACAAAAATGCTTAATTATGCCTAAATATGTAAAATAATTTTTTCTAATTTTTTAATAATCATTTACTTTTCGGTACCAAAAAATCTGATACTCCGATCCGAAACCGGGCGATACTACATATACCGCCTATACCGATACTCATACTCATACGAAGGGTCCAATACCAATTCCGATACAGATACTGCGAACCTTGGTCTCCTTCGTAACTGGAATTTTGGTCTACAAGACATGAAAAGTCCAGTTAGAGTATGTTTACTTTTGGTTCATATTTATTCTAGATCTTTATAATACTTTCTAGGATGATCAGTATATTATCGTCTTTCTAATGGTATTCTTCCACTTACAAATATGACTTCCTAGTTGGAAGTTAATGTCGGTACTCCAAATCAGGTACTCCAAATCAGCAGCCATTAGGCTCACAACCATCTTCTTGTTTCTCCATCTCCATGCCAATATCCAAATGAAATTATACACTTTCTTAAAAATTCAACTTCCTCTGCTAATGGCGATGAGGTGTTCAACGGGGGTTATTATGGTGATTGCGATAGAGACATAATGTTGCAAGAGTTTTCAGTATCTATAAATTTAGAGGAGTGTTGTGTTTTTTTCCTAGTGATGCCATTAGCAAATTATGTTTTTATAATAGTTAAGAATAATAAGATTAGAGTAGATGTTGTAATAGCCAAGATACAGTGGTGGTTGTGTGTAGCCGACCATTGGCATCCATGTGAAACCTTGTCTAACAACTACCCCTTATAATAGCTGCCATAACATCCCCTTCCATTCTATTCTTAGATAATAAAGTTGAGAAAGAAAGTAAAGAGGGAGACAGAGAATGGGATCAGAGACAAGAATGGAAAATCTTCTGAAGAGAGAGATACCATTGGAAGAAGATTATGATTTCATTTTAATGGCTGAGAGAGGAGGGATGGTTGTTGGTCTGGTGCTGGTGGATATAGTCAATGGCTTCTGCGTCATTGGTGCTGGCAATCTAGTAAATTCTCCCTCTTCTACAACACGTATTTATTTTGTCTCCATTCTTAATTTTATTCTCTTTGTATTTTAAATTAAGCATTGTAGATCAGTTTCTTCTGGTTGTATCTTGAGAACTTTCACCATAAATGTCACATCACATGATGTCATGTCAGACATGCAATGACGCAACACGGACATTCCAAAATAAAAAAGGTCATGCCAAAATAGGTGTCATGTTAGAATAAATAAAAAGACTGAATACATAAAAAGACTGGGCAACCCAATGGTTGGGGCATTTGGCAGGTGATGGGGGACAGTAATTTTCTGACCTGTATTCTAAAAAGTTTGAATATATATAGGTGCCTTGTCCTTATTGTCGTATCCATATCTTGTTAAATTTTTGTCCTTGAAACATACATTGATGTGTAGTTTTTTTTGTTTGTGTGTGTGAGAGAGAAACTGAGTTGGTAGATGTTGCTAACTTTTTATTGATTTTGGTTGTTTTAGAATGCTCGGTCTAAAATATTGGTTTTTAAGATTTTCTTCTCAGTATTCAATGGGGCATTGGTGGAGTACTATTGGTAGACTACATACACAATATCTTAAACAAAATATGTATTCTTGTCTTGATTACATAAGAAGACGTAGTGATTTTATTTTATTTTATTTATTATTTATTTTCTTGAGATGAGGCCAATCATTATTGGCCGTCCCAGTCCTAGTCCTAGGCTACAAGCACCAGGACTCCCTCGCATTCCCATTTTCATTTTGTCGAGGCTGGAATTTGAATCCATGCCCACTCCTCCCCTCCTTTACTAGTGTTACAACAAGACCATTCCCTGGTGGTGAAGATGTAGTGATTTGCTATTCTCGTCTCTTTTTTATAGCTCCCAGTTCGAAACTTTATTTGATTCATGTTTTTGGTTTGAGGATTATTGGGGTTTGGGTTCTATGGCGTGATCCTCTCAAGCTCAATTACCTTGGCTAGGAATGTGGCGCCAACATAAATGATTGATGTCATGTTGATAGCCGATCATAAAAACTGTTAAATTTTTCATGGAGCTTTGTTATGCTTCATAGCCGATCCCATTACGATGGGAGAAGACATAGATGATGATGATGATGATGATGATGTGTATTTAGGAGAAGACATAGTCTTACCTAAAGGGCTAGGTGAACATCTGTTGTGTTTCCCTGGTTAGAACCTGTGTATTTAGGATCTGCGTGCTCCCTGGTTAGAACCTCTAGGAAGCACGTTGACCTATGTGTATTTAGGTTCTGCTCTAGGAAGCACGGTGTCTGGGATTTCAAATCCTTCCTTGCCCACAACCGACCAAAAGTGAAGGACCTCTACCTTGGGGGTGGGGGTGGGGTGGGTGTAAGAAAATCATGATCAGGACAACGGACACAAAGCTATTGAACTACTGTTTGGTCACATTTAACTATTTGGTCACATTTAACTTTTATACTAAAAGCATTGAGATGTAACTTAGTCCAAAAGGAAAGTACAACGGATACAAAGCTATTGAACTACTATTTGGTCACATTTAACTTGTATACTAAAAGCATTGAGATATAGCTTAGTCCAAAAGGAAGTGATGAAATCATTTAGAGGTGTTAAATTCCGGGCTTGTGATGATTTATAGGTGATTCGAAACTGAGAAGACAACACATCTTGGGGGTATTGTCTGAAAATTAGCTAAAGTAGCCTTAAATGGGATTGTTTGATTTAGAAGAAACATGTCATTTGCTAATGTTAGAGATATGGCCCTTAACGAAGCTGATGGAAGATAACGATTCATGTAGCTGAACTATAAATATGGGATAAAGGCCTGATACCATGTTAGATAGACATTATCTAAAATATGACACTTTGTTTTTGTCATGTTTACTCTTGATTATGATGGAAATCTTAAAAAACGGACTGGTTAGTGATGAAGTTTTTTAGATTTGGCAATGCATAGGTTTTTATACTTCGAAGGTAATCTTGACCCAATTCATGTTTTATTGCACGAACTTGAATACAACAAGGTACTGACACAGAGAAAGGGATATGGTATTGATTTGGCGTGTCTTAGTGTATTTCAGTGTTTCTTGAGTCTGACACAACACAAAAGACATCTCTGCTTCCTAGTTTTTTTTATCTTACTGTTGTAAAACTTTCCACTTTAACTGTTTGCACTAACAATACTATTTATTACATTAGGCTCCGGTCGGCCCTAACAAACAGATAAGCACTATGGTTGAAGAGTCTGTGTGGCTTTCAAAGGTATTCTGCGAGAAGAAATGGCCCATATTTGCTTTACTTGATACCCATCATCCAGATAAGCTCGAACCTCCATATCCACCACATTGTATTGTTGGTTCTGGGGAAGAGAATTTCGTTCCAGGTACTACTCTATAAGAACTACTAGGGTCGCATTAGTACATACCGGAATTAGCAAGCCTTTTCTTTTCAATTCTGTTCCACGTTTTTTGCAAATTTGAGCACATTAATCAATGGTAGCTGGTACTCTCGGAAAATATTAGCTGTTACTCTCGGAAAAAATTGCAGCTCTTCGATGGTTGGAGAAGGAGTCTAATGTGACAATAAAGCGCAAAGATTGCATTAACGGTTTCATCGGTTCGATGGAGAAAGATGGCTCCAACGTTTTTGCTGACTGGTTGAAAGCAAATGGTGTCAATGTTGTAAGTAATCACATCTTTTAACAAGCGAGCAAAACAAATTCCATTGCACGTTCACTGTGCTACTGAAGCTTTTGCATATCACAAATATTTATTCTGATCGCTAGTTATGCAACAGGTTCTAGTTGTTGGAATTTGTACAGACATCTGTGTCTTGGACTTCGTGAGCACCACATTATCTGCTAGAAATACTGGCCTTGTACCTCCGCTGGAAGACGTTGTGGTGTATTCAAAGGGATGTGCCACATTTGACCTACCACTTCATGTTGCTAAAAACATAGGAGCATTAGCACACCCCCAGGTTTGAATAATTGTTCCGTTGCTCTATATAAATTTTTTCTACATTCATTAATTTGTTCTGTAGACCAGCCTTTTATACTCAGCAAACATGCCCATTTAAGGTTTAAAAGCCAAACTTAGTCTTACTATTGCAGTTTGCTATTGACTAGGTAGCCTTCATAGCTAGGAAGCATAGACACTCCAAAAATCTGGACTGTATTGTGTTGGATGGGTATCGGGTATGTATGAGACGCATCATGGACACTCTAGAATACAAGGTGCCGTGTCCGTATAAGCATGTCCTTAACGTGATTGCATCATATCCGTGTCCATGCAACATAGTAAGAATCCACCATCTTTTGTATATATGCCAATACCTTGGAAGAACAGGGTCTTCCAATTCAGTGCCCTGTCCTTGTTATATCAGTACTTAACGTGCCACGGACATCGCAAAATACACTAGGACACATCAAAATTGTTGCCTAGGCCATGCTGCCTGTCCATATTATTTCCGTGTCTTTGCAATACAGGTAGATATCCTGACATTGTTTTTCTTAGTGAGCAACTATAAAAGATAAGTATGAACTAAGAACCTGCCACACTGTCACATCCTACATAAAGTTCAATTTTGACTGGTTACTAGCTTGATCCTTTGGTACGGTATAAATGCATAGAAAAACTCGGATATTTATAGATTCTTGGAACTAGTACTACTTGTTTCATGAAAAAAGTATGATCGTAACTTTTTAAAAATAGGGCTTCTATTGGAATGAAAATATGAGGAGGCTTTTAATGGAATTTTCAGTTGAACCTTGGCCAATGAATGGATGATTAGAGCCATTAAAATGTCTAGACAGTCACGTAAGGGTGTTTGGACTCTGGATATTAAAATGGAAAGTTGAAGGATTTGATAATATGAAACCAAGATTTCAGCAAGAACAAGCAAAGATTTGTGCATTGCATGGCTGCATAAAGTTATTGTGTAAATGCGTCTTCATACACATCTACTTGGCCGATGAACCCTTTCGCAACTTAATGCTCACTTCTCCAACAATTTTCACCCAAATTTGATGAACTTTATCTGTTTCACCTGTTGTCAAACCCGACCCACTCCATTAGATCCTGTGCTTTGCAATTGATAGAACCACAGTTTTATGGGTTTATGGCCGCCATGGTATATGTTGCTAAAAGAAAGGCCATGGGTAGAATTAAAAAATAATCAATATTGTTCCATATGGAAAATGTTTGTCAAGGTTAACTTTTAGAATAAGAAAGATGCAAAGGCAATTGAATGGATTTGTACTTTATTTTACTCCATGTTGCTCGGACATGGATATGAAAGTAAGTACACAGTGACACGGACACGACATCTATTTTGGTGTGTCCTAGTATATTTTGGAGTATCCAACTGTGTCTGATACGTGTCTGACATGATACCACCCACATTTTTAGAGTGTCCGTGCTTTCTAGATTTTATTAGTACAAAGCTTAGTTAATAGAAACCCATGAAAGAAACTTTTAACCTGATTTTAAAATAATTAATACCATCATATGAATAATAGTTAATTATTGTTATTCTTTTATATTCAATAACCAGTACTATATTTATCACTATATGTAAATAATAATTAATGATGACTATGGTGAGATAACCTATCATTATGAATTATTTCTTAATCTCTGAATACGTTTACATGAACTGGATAATGTGAAATTATACTCACTTGTAAATATTTGTAATATTATGCTATGAATCCATCTTTTCGGTAATTTTGATAAAATTGATATTCCCAATCTGATTGAGGTTTAAGTAAATGAATCAAATTTTCTCCTCCTTAGGGGCTATGTTGTAGGGACACGAGAAAATGGTGCATATATCTCTATCATGTTCGTACCCACATCTGTATTTGTATTCATGCAAAATTGTTTACTACTACATTACCTATTAGAAAATATCTGTACTGGTACCCCGTATTCTTGTCATGTCTTTATCCGTATCCATGCTCGTGCAACATAGGTGGGGATGTAGGACAATATTATTTACTGTACCATGAGAATCCAAGTTAACTTAAAAACGATGAGTAGCCACACAACCGAACCGAGGAGTATCCAGACAGAGTGACTCCTGGGGCTCATCCTTCGAGTCTCATGTACGGTTCCTTTGAGAAGGTGATGGAATCCCACCTATCAGGCCCGACGAGCGGTCCACGGAGCTGCATCCCAGCGTAACTACGCCTCTCCCCGTCAGATCTGTAGGAGGATTATTAGGTGGTGTCACAATGTGGTCCTAGAAACCCTCCAAATTGCTCTGAATTTAGGAATAATTTGAAAAACAAAATTGGTCATGAGCACCTTTTTATCCATAACATCTAATTTTATTTCCTTGTAGGAACTCCTACATCACCTGGGACTATACATGGCAAAGGCAAGAGGAGCTAAGATCGTGCGGAAGGTGTCACTTGGCTCGTAGCTGCAAAATTCGATTTCCTTCAGCTTCTGGACAAGATGTCTTGATGTATATACAGTGATGATGATATCTACATATTTATTGTTCAACAGTTTGCTCTCTTATGTTAATGTTCACATGTAACAATCATAAGGACGTCGTGGTGATGACTACTTGTTGATTATTAGAATCAAAGGTGAGTGATGTAACCTTAGTTGCATCATTGGGCATTAGGTTTAATGTTAATTGCTGGTGACTTCTTTGTTATGTAGTCTGTGTTGTATTCCTTGTTGAAAAAGGAAAACCAAATTCTCTTAGTCCCACATTGGCTAAAACAACATCCTTCCTAGTCTTTATATTACTTCATGTCCCTTGCTCACTTGTAGGAGTTGAGCATTATTTGGTTTTGGACGGAAAATCAAATTGAATAAGAGATTCGGTTTGGTTTAAAAAAAATTTGGTTCGGTTTCGGTTTTGAAAATACTAAATTTTCTTATTCGATTTTGGGTTTCGTTTTCGACCGAAAATCGAATAAGAAAAAAAATAATAAAAATAATATATATATATATATTAACAAAATAAAAAGCGCAAATAAACCGAAAAATTGAATAAATCGAATAAACCAAAAATTGAACCAATTTAATTCGGTTTTGTTCGGTTATTGGCCATTTCGGTTTTGCTTATTCGGTTTTCGGTTATTGTTCGGTTGGAACCGAATTAACCGAATGCTCACCCCTATTCACTTGTGAGTTGTTGTGGGTTAGACCGGTCCGGATTGGGTCGGGTCGGGTCGGATCTCTGACTGGTTTTCAACATTTAAATTTATATCCGTTGGCATATTAATCATTTCCTAATGGCTAAATTATTAGTCAGTTAATTCCAATTAATGACTATTTATCTTTTGGTTGTTGGGTTGGGGAGTGCTAAAATTATTTCCATGATCCATGTGGGGAGTGCTAAGATATATAGTTGGAGTATCTTGAGGTCCAAAGTCTTCCATGTTCCCTTGGACAATATGCAATTTGGACTACACTCCAGTATGGAGTTTAGGACCCAGGTTCCTACTTAATCAAACAGTTCCACTGATACAGTAAAGGAACTGAACCTCGTCCTTTATCCTTCTTTAGTAATAGATAAGGATTCCAAGAGTGTTTTATGATTGTAGTCTTCAAAACCAGCATTGTTCTATTGATTGATGTATACATTAACAACCTAACTATCTTACATTTTAACGAAATCTATTAGAATTTTGTGAGTTATACACGTATCTTTTCACTGCTCAAGGTACCATATCACTATAATGTTCTAGTTTTGTGATATCATGAATCATTTTGTTAGCCTAATTTTTTAGTTTTTAGAATTGGAGGGAGGGGTAGTGGAGATATAATTAACAATTGGAGGAATAAATACAAATAACTCAAAAAAAAAATGGTTTAATGATATTGTATAGATTTTTTTGAATCTAAGTTTAAAAGTAAAGATTGGTTTGGGCACAAGCAGAAATGATCATTCTTACTAATGGTATAAATAGTCCTAAGCTACACGGTATTTAAGAGTCTTCGGACCACCGCCAGCTAGGATCCGATCGCTACAGCTAACCCAAGTTGATCAACAATATTAGATTAAAGATTTGCAAAGGTTGATTAGGAAAAATTATTCAAACTGTTACTCTAGGTTGTCATATTGATTCAATACATTATTCTTGCAGAACATTAGATTGTCACATTTGTCACAATGGCTTGTAGATATGACTCTTCTAGTGCCAAGCCTTCAAAGCCTTTTAAGAATATAATTTTATGTTATCCCAACAATGCTACTATTGCACCTTAAACTAGTTCTCATGTTCAAACATTTAGTTCACATCTTGAATCAGAAATAAACCCTAGGAGAAGAAAAAGAGGTAGAACTGAAAAGAAAGAAAGAAAGATTCTTTACTTATTTGATAAAGGGTAATCCCTCAACTTATGAAGAAGCAAGGAGAAAGCAAACGGGGTTTAAAGGTCAATTAATATGTCAACTTTAAGGATTTTTATATGTAGTAGCACATCCCCCAAAATTTTAATCCTGACTCCGTCCATATATATATATATATATATATATATATATATATAGTCAAGGACTTATAACTAAAGTGGTTAGAGTGAGGCATATTCCTCGCCCCCCCCCCCCCCCCCCCCCCAAGAGGTTGTTGGTTCAAGCAACGGAAGAAGCACATTTAATTTTCTGTGGGAGAATTAATGTGAGAGCAACGAGAATGCAGGCCGAGTGCGGGTGTGACGTGGTGCGGGTGCGGTGTGATACAAGTGAGGTATAGGTGCGGGCCTTCGGCCTAGGAGTGTGGCCTCCGGGTCGAATTTGTAGACATTCGGACCAGGTGTTTGTAACACAATTACTATATATATATATATGGAAAAAAGGGATATGAGCCATAGGCTCATATTCTTACATGAGCCAATACAAATGTGGACCAATAGAAATTGAGTATACTAATGCACATGGGATGTAGGAATACATTCCTATTGGTCCACGTGTGCATGGCTCATGTAGAAATATGAGCCTATGGCTCATATCCCGTTTACCCTATATATATATATATATATATATATATATAAGGATGAGGGATCCGCATCCCCTCATTATATATATTTATGGATCCGGATCAAGAGCCTCGCTTATAAAGTCCCCAAAATATTTCGTCATTTTTAGCCGTTGGATCATTTTTAAGTCATCTAATCTTGACCGTTATTTTGATCAACGGTCAAGATTAGATAACCTAAAGCACCATTCAACGGAGCACAGTGACGGAGTTTTTTTGGGACTTTATAAGCGGGACTCTTCATCCGGATCCTATATGAGGAGGGATCCACATCCCCTATTTTTGTATCCCCCAAGCATTCTCTTTCACAGTCGTTGGATCTTGTTTAAGTTATCTAATCTTAATCGTTCATTTTTTAATGATTAAAATTATATGACTCAAACAAGATCTAATGGTTGTTATCATGGAAATGCTTGAAAATGCAAAAATGACGGAATGTAAATTCCTTCAATCTTTTTCTCTCTCTTTATATATATATATATATATATATATGTGTGTGTGTGTGTGTGTGTGTGTGTACTTCTGTTGAAGGCTTTAGCCCACATATGTGGGCGTCTGTACAACTTGGTCGAGTTGACACTGTTAGAAATTCTCAGGATTGACTTTGTAATCAGAAGCGCGAGCAGAGCTAAACATGAGTTATTTTGTATAAATTGAAGTTTAAGAAGAGTGTATGTAATCATATTTTAAATAATTTTTTGTTTAAGCAGAAGAACAAATTTTTTATTAAATAAATATTTTAATAAGAGCTAACTTTACCTCCGGTCCTTTTAACATTCAAAAGACCCAACGGAATAAACCGAGCTCCACCGAACCAATTTAATCGGTTTGGTTCTATTCGGTTATGGCTCAAAACGATTCGATTTCGGTGTTATTTTGGTTCCTTGTTGTTTTTTTTTCTTTATTTTTGGTACTTGTTTTAGGTTATTTCAAAAGGCACATCTAAACTTGTTCATGACAGTTCATTACTTAGTGCTAATCTAGGTTGAAACAAGTTTGACTCGAGACCAACTCAAAATTTACTATGGGCTGTCCCCCCCCCCCCCCCCCCTCCCCCCCCCACTAATCCTAATCCCAACCCCAACCGGAGGAGGAGGAGGAGGAGGAATGCGAGTGCCGACGAGGTGAGAGGGAACTACAAGAGGTACGTGTACATGGTGCTGAAGTAGGTGCACCCGGAGCTGGGGGTGTCGTCGATGGTGATAGAGGTGATCAAGGTGTGTATTTGGCCGGTCCGGGCCGACCCGCGGTCCGAGTCAACCGGGTTTGACTGGGTTCGGTCCGGGCCAGGCTCAATCCGAGAGAAGAGACGGGCCGGGCCGGCCTGGTCAAAAAAAATCCCGACCCAGCCCGGGCCCATGACCCAGTCAGGGTAGGACCGGGCCTAACCGGTCTGGTTCCGGGCCGATTCACGGTCGTGCCGGCCCAATTTTTTTTTTGGGTTTATTTATATATATTTTATATATAATCTATATGATATAAGTTATATGTTAATAAATTCAAGTTAAAATTTATAGGATTTTTGTTAATCAGTTTTTTTTTGTATAATTTGAAATTTATAAGTTATTTGTTAGATTTTTTTTTATATAACTTTAAGTATAAATTTATTTGAAATTTATAAGTTATATATTAGGTATAATTTGAAATTTATAAGTTATATGTTTAGTATAATTTAAAATTTACAAATTTATTTGTTAGAAAATTTATTTAATTTCTTTATATCAATATTTATATATCTTTAAGTATAAATTAAAATCTAAATATTTATAAGTTGAATAATTTTTAAATTTTTTTTTGAATAACTTATAAAAAATGTATAAATCTATTTTTTTGAATTTAAATATAAATTTATAACTTGAAATTGAAAGAAGTTATTTATATAGACATAAAGAAGTTAAATGTAAACAACTAACAACATTAAGTAAAAAAAGCTGAATTTTTTTATTAATGGAAAAAATTTTATAAATGTATTATAACATTAAGTAACAAAAAAAATATTAACTTGTAAATGATATTTTATTTGCATAAAGCTTGTAAAAAATGTACAAGTCTTTTTAAAAAAATTCGTCTGTCATCCGTCTTTCGTTAAAGTTTATTGCTTAGCTTCTCCTTCAGTAGCGTCATCTATAGTAAGAGATTGAAAGTCCAGCTCTGCGATATCGGTACTTTCATCTCTTGAGTCTTGAGTTCTTTGTTCAGCACATGTCCAATCATGAACGCAGACACAAGTTTTTAAAATATCTGGCAGCAACCGACTCATCTTCTTGCTTAGCATCCTTGAACTTGAACTAAAACAAGATTACGATGCTACCGTGGACGCCGGGACCATTAGAATATCGCGTGTTATAGAAGAAAGTATATGATACATTTTTTCGTGTTTCTTCCACCATTCTAAAATTGAATAATAAGATGAAGAGTCATCTTCATCTTCTTCATAAAATTTAGATATAAGGACAATTCTTGCATAGGTTGGGAAGATTATTTTTGTTTCTTCCTTTGCAGTACACCTTTAGCATATGATAATTTAGACATAAAATCAGAGATACTACCTTGAACGGTTGTACCGGGTCGGGTGGATACAACTCTTTCTTCATATAAAATAATTAAACTATCTAAAACATCCTTAATTTCTACTTTCAAAATACCTACGTCAACTCTCATATTATTTTCAAAATCGTTTAATAAAATATATACACCATCTAATTTAATCTTAGGATCAAAAATCGAAGCCAAACGATATAGAAGAGGTATATCAACCCAATATTTTTTAAATTTGGCTTCCATTTTGGCAACAATATAATCAAAACTAGAAATATTTCTATATTTACAAAATAAATTAGACATGCTAAGAATTTCTGTTAAAGCTAAAGGAGAAGTTGGATAATAAACTCCAGATAAAATACATGTAGCATTGTAAAATAATTCAAAAAATTCAAAAAAAGTAGCAATTAACCAATCATTCTCAGTTACATGATAATCAAAACTAGGATTAGCATTACAATAATGTGTAATAACATCTTTAAACTTAATGGAAGATTGCAACATTAAATAAGTAGAATTCAATCTATGTGGTGCATCCTTAACAAATCGCCTAAAAGTAACACCATATTGTGTACATAAAATTTTAAAAGCTTGTTGTCTACTTGCAGAAGAGTTCAAACTATGTAAACATGATCTAAGATTTTTTAAATTTAGTTGAAAGAATTCAAGACATTCTTGTACAATTAAATTAATAATATGACAAGCACATCTAACATGAAAAAGTCTACCTTCTAACATAGGCGTAAATTGTGTTTTCAAAACACTAATAGAAGAAGTGTTGTTACTAGCATTATAAAAAAAATCAAAATTTTTTTATTGTGAATATCATATTCATGCACATATTGTATTATAGCGCTACCGATTACGGGTCCGGTATGTAAAAATTCTAAAGGCCTTAGACAAATGATGTATTTTTGCAACATCCAACTTGGATCTATATAATGTGTCGTGAAACAAATATAAGCATAATTTTGCTTAGTAGTCCATATATCAGAAGTTAAAGCAAATTTATTAACATGCATAAAACTTTCTTTCAAAGCAGTCTTATCTTTTTGAAAAAATTTCAGAGCCTTTTCTTTGACAGTAGATCTAGAAACTTTAGTAAAACAAGGATTAAGGGCATTACTTGCATATTTATAATATAAATCACTCTCACCAAATGTTAATGGTTGTTCCTCACAAATCATAAATCTTGCTAACTCAGCCTTGTTACGAGCATCAAAATAAGTAAAGTTACCTAAAGAAGATCCTTGACCACCGGTACTTAGCTGTGTTTGTGTAGCATGCAGTGTGTCTTTGCCATAATAAATTTCGTAGTGTCTTTTTAAAATGCCTGTGCCATCATTTTTTTATTTGTAAACCCGCTTACATTTCTTACATTCTGCAGCCTTAGGTATTGACTTTTGATCTTTTGGATCCAAAACCAGTGTGCCCTCACTATCAGTGACAAATATTTTTGTAAAATATTTTCATAAAAAAGATATTTTTCTATTGGCAACATTTGTAGCTGTGGCGATACTCCTAACTTCAGAAGGTGACATTTGTGTCGGTGGCGCAGAATCAAGAAAAGAATTATTTTCAAACATATTATTATAATAGTCATAATTTTTAAAATGTTGGTTTGAACCTTGTCCATCCATGTTTAAAAATATAATTTTTAAAAAAAAGTTAGAGTAAAATTAATTACTTCTCTACCAAAAGAGAGAGAGAGAGAGAGAGAGCAAAAAAAAAAAAAATCTCAAATCAGGAAAACAACTATTCTGTAATATTATAGTTACTTGTAACATTTGCTAGAAGCCTCCAAAAGAAATCGCAAGAAAATGTGTTGAGAGGGAAGAAGTTGGACTCCAGTAATTTATTTGCTTACTTTGTAATTGTCTTGCTTCTAAACTTTGTAAGAGAGGAAAAAAAATTTGTAGAAGGGAAGAAATTGTGTTGTGTTTATTTTTCATGAATTATGGACTATTTATAGAATTTTTTTGGGGCCAAATGATCCCAAATACCCCCAAAAAAGAGTTGTTATAATGGATATTTTGGTCAATTTTATAAAAATGACAAAAATACCCTTAAAACGTTCAAAAAACTACTACTAAAATGGGAGTATTTTGGTCAAAATACTCTCAACGACTATTTTATAAAAAAAAATCGAACCGGTGCCTGAATCGGGTCTGTCCGGGCCGACCCGTCCGAATTTGGCTCGACCCGAAAGGAGGATTGACCGGATCGGACCGAAACGGATCGGACCGGACCAGACTTGCGGGTCGAATCCTCCGACCCAACCCGGACCCGTGGGAGGAGTGGATCGGAGCGGGCCGGTCCGTTAACCGTGTGTCCGGTCCGGGCCCGTGACGGGCTCTGGACCGGCCCGCACTTTAACACACCTTGAGACGGTGATCAACGCGATGATGAGGGACATGTTCGAGAGGATCGCCGAGGAGGCCGCCAGGCTCTCCAAGTACACCCGGAAGGCCACCCTCTCCTTGAGGGAGATCCAGGGGGCGGTGCAGCTCGTGCTCCCCGGGGAGCTGGGGAAGTTTATGCTGTTTCTGCTCGTTTTCTAGGACTGTCCTTCTGTCAAATTTTTTGGCAGTCCTAGAGAAACCGGACTGTCAAAATATTTGACAGTCCTAGGAAAATAGGACTGTAAATTTTTTTTAAAATTTTTTGATAGTCCTAAAAAAATATTGGAACAGTTCCAAGTAAATTTTTTTGATGACAAATTTGTAAATAAAAACAAAAAAAATTGGACTGTCCCGAATAAGTTTAAATCTGTCTTTAGAAATATTCTTGTTTTATTTTGTTTATTGTAAATGTACACTTGTTAAGTAGGATCTCAATTTCATTGGCAGTCAATTATATTAAATTACTATTTTTAAAAGGGCGCAGATTTCTCTCTCCGACCCCCCATGTTCCAGCTCACCTTGAGTATCAGTATCAGAGCCAGTGCAGTGCAGGGGGAGTATCAGAGCTTGCACATAGAAGCAGTGTAGGGTCACTTAGTAACCACTTACCTGTTCTTTTCTAGTCCTCAGTTTCATGAATCAGTTAGCTTTGCACATAGAAGGATTTTGGGATCAACCATGTAGAGATAGATCATATATGGGTTTCCAGCTCTTTACTAAAGCCATAAAGTCATTAAGAAGAGTAGTGCTAGCTGGAGGGATGTGATTCCTCTCTTTTGAACATCTCACTGAGTTGCATTTGAGTAAGGTACAGTGGGCTTATACTTTCTTCCGTCAACTTTCCAGGTGTTGGTTGTACTCTAATAACAGGTTGAGACCTCACAAAAACTGAACCATGATAGTCACCGGGAGCATGCATTCATATTTTTAAGTGGGCTATGGTTGACAGAAAGTGGTTCAAGTCTGTAGGTTGGACCAGTGGTTGAAGATAATGAACAAAGTTGATAACGTACAGTTCGCACTAGAAGACCATGAATGCAAAAAAAAAAAAAAAAAAAAAAATTCAGAAATTTAGGACCAGTTTGGACCCCTGGGTCGTTCCAGTTTGGACCCGATTCAAATGGGCCAAAACAATTCAAATGGACCAAATTTACTTTTGGTCCGTCCCGTTCTGCCCCGCTAAAGAACGGCTCCGTTCTGATTCTATAAAATTTGGGTCCGAACCGACCCGTGCCCACCCCTACTATGGAGTGCTATGGACGCATGTCCGACGATTTAGAGAAGCTTGGGAGTAGTCAAAACTAGTCAGAAGAAGTATTAGGATGGCAACATACCACTACAAAAATATACACTGTTTTAGCGACGTATTACGTCGCTAAAATGCATATTTCTGTCGATATTTGCATTTAGTGACTGATTAGCGACAAAAATGCCCCGTAAGAAAAATTAATGTCGCCAGCTTGGGAGTAGTCAAAACTAGTCAGAAGAAGTATCAGGCTGGCAACATACCACTACATTATATGTGTTTCTAGTTTTAGTTTTGCATATAGCCCCCACCAATCTTTATTATTGAGTCGTCGACTAGGATAGCTCGTATAATACACTTGAACCGTTTGACTAGCCAACACAAATGGTTCAAAACCTATATATCTTTTTTCATATTTTATATCAACAAATCCAAACACTTTGTCAATTTTTCATCCTTGCTTGTGTGTTGTGTTGTGTTGAACCAATCACATTTAAACAACACAATTTTTGTCTCATAAGGGTAATCCAGCTCCACAACATCTCTTAGTACTCCGTAATAGTCAAATTCTGGATCGGCATCGTAGACTGAACTGTCACGCCCCGATCTCCCGCAGGCTAAATCGGTCGTTCCCGCTAGGCGAGAATCACCGCGCCAGCGCTCCCGCGGAACGATCGCTTTATGTCCCATCCGGACGTGATGCCGCACGAGCGTGAGCCACGCCCGTGCAAGGCCGTGGTTCATTGGCTGGCGGTAAGAGTTCTAAGCCACAGAGTCGCACAGATTGTCCGAGTGCAGCGGAGTCATGAACGCATAGGCGATCGGTAACAAGTTCACTGAGTTGACAATATAGCGGAAGCAATGAATAACACAAGTTGAAATAAAGCAACTCTTTATTGATATAAACAAGTGTTACAGGCGACGTATAGCCGAGATTACAAGCCGCTCAAGCCTCTCTCTCTGAAACAGTAAAAGCGTGCCAAGTAGCTACAATTGTGGAATGATTGTACAGGCGATGGTCAGGCGATGTTCAGGCGATGTTCAGGCGATGTTCACAACATTATGTCTTGTATATGTGCTTCTGTTCCGGACGCACCGTTGCTTCGGAGTGATCTCCACACCTTAGCACGCACGAAGGAGGCATCCGCACCGAACGGGATTCTCCCGCACCCTGCATACAAACTGGTGGATTATCAGTACATTGAATGCACTGGTGGAGAAGCTACTCGCCCGCTCGACAAATCCAAACACGTAATACAGGTTCCGTGCAGCAACTATTAAGTTGTCTTTCTAATTGCCTTAGGATCAGTTTCATGCAAATATTGAATAGCCTAACTCGTGTGGCAGTGCGCCGTGCAACATGAGAGGAAACACGGCAAGACTTACCATTTGGCCTTCCCTGTCCAAGGCAAACATTATTTATTCAAGCACGGGCAAGTATAACATTCAAGAGGCATAGCATATGCAAACATGAGTCTTTGAACGGGACAATATTTGGAGTGCTCAGTTCTTCGATACGATGCAATGACTCGCACGATGATAGCCGCTAAGCGAGGATGACTTATCTATATGAACATGAGTCGCTGGCATAGCCATAAAGGACCGTTTAGTCTCAAGGCGAAGTGACGTGCAACGTGGGTGGCGAGCCCCGCTGCATAACACTTGCCGGGTAACATACGACTATACATACGTCCCGTCCGGATCGGATCGGTCCCAGTGCCCCGGTGACCGTCCGCGGAACTCAAACAATCAATACCTTGTTCACACAAGTTGTCCGCGACTATGCAGGTCAGGGTCTATCCTTTTTCCATAGCTTGACATGATAATCATGAATCATAATCTTATTCTGAACGAGCATAAGCTCCACGAGCTGGGATTTATTCAAGTACATGACACGATCCTCGTTCAGATGCAAACTTCTATGATTATCATTCAAGTAAAATTCTCGTTCAATATTTATTCTTGCTTGATGCATTCCCCTGGTTCGGGGAATTGCCTTGGGTGACCTAACGGTCCCGGATACTTGCAGGTTCAATTGCACAGAAGGACTATTCGATAGTCTCCTGGCTAACAAGAATGCATGCACAATACAATAACGTTAGACATTCGTAAGCAGGCAAGCATGCGTTTCTAAGGAACATAAGCAATACGTTTGCTCGGACCCGAAGGTAAGCCGAGAGATGAAACCGTAAGGAACTTAGCATGCGAGGGTCTGAACATAAGCAGTATTTCAATTTCCATGTTCTAGCACAGCAAATACAAGTTGGGATTATTCCCTTAGCTAGGTGCGTTGGATTCTTATTAGCATGCAATGGGTGAATCACCTAGCGACTAGCATGTATCATTCCAGATTTTATATGTGCTGGCTAAGCAAAGACAAGTTCACCGTAGCCACCCACCTTAGCGATGATTCGCCTCGGTAGAGCGATACGCCAAGCGAGCCTCTAAAAGCCTAAGCTGGATCCCTGTAGGGACAAGTCTGTATATCCTTTGCTTCTCGTTTAAGGCAAAGCGGGTCGGGACAGTTGTAATTTTGCCGTTTGAGTCGACAGTCCGCTAGAACGGAACGGGGTGTTACATGAACTCCTCATACATACTCCAGAATTCTTTGTATAATTAGCCTCCTCATCGACAAATAATTGATTAATAGAGTTATCAGTGGTTCTAAATTTGAAGCCATTGATGGTGTATCCATTTCAACACTTTGCCCTTTTGCTTGGTCCGATAGCTAATGCTCGAAGTCGTTCGTTCTGTAAGTTTGTACCAGGACAAAAAATCTGAATCATCACGTATCATATAGACATTAGACAAAGATTGGTCTGAATGCTAAATTTAGAATGCTTAATGTTTAGGATCCGTACATAATTATGGAATCACGATAAAAAATTTCTACCAACCTCTCTAGCAAGATCATCTTCATTAATATTATGTTTCTCCATTTTTACCTCAGCTCTAAAAGTACTGTGATAATAAGGAGAACAGTTAGAGCAATTATTTTCCAAGTATATACAAAATTAAAATATCTAGGAAAGATGTGTCGCTTACTTCTCAATATCTTGCATCTCTTTTATACCACTATTTAACAATATATACCGATAAGCTATTTCAAACTCATCGTCTTCCAACCAACGTACTTTAGTAGCACTTATAGGCTTCCCTTCCATATTGAAGATAGTGTGGATTACACTATTCGGGACATCAACCCCACCGTCATCATTCCTTGGGGCTCTATTGCGATTTGTTCTGACATGAGTATCAAAGTAGATGGAGCAGAAGTTTGAAATCCCCTCAATGATATATTCTTCGCATATTAAAGCTTCTACATGAGCCTTATTGCTAACCTTCTTCTTCAGGTGATGTAGATACCTATAGATAATATATTGAATCTTAGAATTATTTGAATAAAGAAATTATTAGTATAAAAAATTTATACCTCTCAAATGGATACATCCATCGATAATGGACGATAGCAGTGACGCATACTTCGTATGCAAGATGAATCGACAAATGCTCCATACTATCAAAAAAAATCGGGAGGAAGCACCCTTTCTAACTTACACAATATCAATACAATCTTCTCCTCAAGTTCTATTATATGTTGCACCGTCAACTTATTTGAACACAAATTTCTAAAAAATGTAGATAATTCGACCAACGGAGTCCATACTTGATGAGACAATATCTCTCTCAGAGCAATAGGTAGTAACCTTTCCATAAACATATGACAATCATGACTCTTCATCCCTGCCAGCTTGCGTTCGTTGAGATTAACACATCTTGCCATATTTGACACGTAGTGTTACACCCCAATCTCCTGCAAGCTCGACCATCCCCACTGAACGTGAATCACCATGTTGCAGCGCTCCAGCAGGACAATTGTTTTCATCGGGACGTGATGCCGTACGAGCCTGGAGTTGTGCTCGCACAAGGTGATATTGTCAAACATCAAAGTTATCATCGAAACGACCAAGTTGCAGCAAAAGTCAAGTAGTGTGTACCAAGCACACATCAGAGTATATGCAGCGAAGCTCTTGATAGGGTCCAAATAAAAATGCCACAAAGAAGAATGCCACAAAGGAGATACAATACTCTTGCTCTTTCTCTTGCCCACAAAGGTACTACCATTCCATACATCATGTCCCGTATATCCAAATAGCGCCACTACACCTGCATACCTGAAATAATGCCCACAAACGTGGGTCAGTACACAGCCGTACTGGTGAGCGGGGTAACCCACTCGTCTAGACCGACACTAAGTAGAATAGTGAATACAAACAGTTATATGGTGATCTTTCTACTTGAATCCTAGATTCATTTCATGGAAAAGGTATGGCATATTAAGAAAAAAATGTAAAGCAGGTTAAACATGCAAGCATTCAACTCAAGCAAATATACAAGCAGATATATCCAACTCAAAAGGAAACTAGCATGCAAACCGTCCTACTGAAACCCAAACAATGCGTGAACCTATCGAATCACAATCCAAGCCTCAATATCCATCCTTAATCCAAGCCACAATCCAAGTCTTATTAATCCAATCATCGATATGCACACTCTTGCCGAGGCAAGGTGGCTGCCGCCTACACATAAAGCATAAACCAAACCAAAGTAAACCAACTCTTATCTATATGAAGTCACCGACCAAGCCATAAAGGACTAATCAACAGCAGTTCTACCCGATCCAGACTTAGTAGCTAGCCCGCCTGGTCGTATCGAACTGCCGGTACCGCGTCCAAGGCACGTTACCATTGTCTCCTCCATGGACGAACGGTCCCGGTGTCCCGGAGCCTATCTCGTTAGAGGAAACCAAACCCTGTGTGCAACAGGTTGTCCGTGACCAATGCAAACACCAAGTAGGTATAACGAGAGAATCGAGCATTCTCGTCCTACCAAACGATTCTAGCCTCATCCAACCAACTATTCATAACCATTCTCCAACTTATATCCCAAGGCACCATCTCAAGTTATCCCCATAGGCACTATGCCGCTTCGACACAATGGTCGAAGTGGTGCAACACCCCTCGCTCAGAAAACTCTGTGGCACAAAGCCCCAACAGTGGCACAATGCTCTCACCGATGCAGTTGTCCGGTTTCGAACCACAACTGCACATTTTGCTTGACAAAGCGCCCAACTGATACTCGTGCATGGATGCACGCTCACTCGCCCGTCCGAAATGCCTCGATGTTCCAACCAAGATGATACACTCAAGCTCCAACTGCCTACTCAAGCTCCAACTGCCCAACACAAAACTAACTCAAGCCACAAATCATATCCATCCAAACGACATACACTCTATGCACGCCACAGTGTAGTGATTTCCAAGTTTCAGTCCAAGTGTTCAAGCTATTACGTGTATTCCATATTATTAGGCATGAAGGAGTAGAGGAGAAGGGACAAAGCCCACTCACCAAGTCTGATTCCGTTAAGCACCCTGCCTTGCTAATACGGCCGATCCCTTGAACCCATGGTCCGATGCAAAGCAGTCCGATGTAAAGCACGATCTACTTAATTGGTATGACCGTGCGAGTAGGCCGTGCTCTCCAAATCATCCGACCGATCGGACTAAAGATGATGGCATTATCGCTCAAAATTCTGCTATTCCACTATTGCTCTGAACGAATATCTGATTCCATCGAACTCCGTTTATGATCTGTACATGAAACTAATTCAAATCAATACTTGTTCCCAAATTCAACAAATCAAAATATAACCAGCTATTGCCTCATTCAATCCGACTCAGCGTAATACACCATATGGTTGCGGGGCATTACATAATATACCACTTAGAATCAGGTTCGTCCTTGAACCAAACCAGTATCCATTCCTTACTCGTATGTCGCTTGCCCAATGTATAACTCTGCTCCACGCAACTCACATTCTCTTGATCCAGACTCAGTATCTCGCTCGAGCTGAACGCTCGCACAAATTTTATATTCCCACATCCTCCTTGTAGCTTCATATCGCTTAGTTTGGATCATACACATATTTAAGGCATCACTGAAATATATGCAATTCAGTCGAGCTTAGCGATAGCGAATTTGGACAAGTTACAAGGGTATCTTTATGTCCGAGGCATTCATTCGCTTTACTCCCAAATGAACCAATCCTGACGTTCACTCCATAACTCATTCGCTTAAGCGCTATTCTCAAATACGATGATGTCCCACTGACAATCTTTTCACCTGACTCAAATCAGTTCGTGTTCCAACTCAATCCATCCAATTATTTCTGAATCCACACTAGCACCATCCAAACTCAACTAACCAAACTCTAGCATGACTCCAATCGCATAATGTTCCATATGCACCGTCTCCAATTATTATCTCTTGTTTCAAACGATCATCACAACTGATACTACCCCAGCTAGGCTACTTACCCAAATATCAAACTATGCTCTTAGATCAGCTCAGCCCAACACATATTCCTCAATCTTAATACCTCACTGGGTGAATATCTATATTGAGGTTCATGTGATCCACGGAGATTTTGCCGCCATGCCATAGGGATAGTGTCGCTACAATTTCAACGAGGACACACTCGCCATAATTTCTAGGTCGCGCATGAAATAGTTCTTCGCACTGCTTCCACTGCCTCGAAGTACAGGATATCACCTTCGCCTTCTGTACGAACACACATCCCAGACTAAGTTCCGATGCATCTTGTAGATCCCAGGCACATTTATCTCTTCCAGTATTGTAAGAATTTGATCTGAACGAGCCATTGCTTTAACTTAACAAGCTAGTTTCACAGTCGTTAATTCATATGAATGCTATTTTCTTCCGGGGCACGATGAGTCAGAGGCGATGCCATCTTCAAAAATCTGTGACTCCGAATCTCATCAATTGACTTAGGCCATTTTTACCATCGCCTTGATCTTCCGGCTGCATCTTCAGCTGAAGGCTATCGTAAAGAACTCTCAAATCCAACACTCAGTCACTAAGGCCAATCTCTAACACACTACTTACATCCACCATCGACGCATTTTCAAATGCGTTGCCGCAAGGGTCGTTCTATGGGTCTACAATATTCATCCCTGATTTGGCAGTTAACTCGCTAGGGTCAGCTGTCCCGAAGCTACGCTCGATAATTGTAAGTCATCACGTTGGACAGTTAATACGAACCATGCTATATCTCCTCTATAAATCTGAGCCATAATCCAACCATTTTATCTGAACGAACTTCTGACTCCGAGAACTTCATGCACTACCTCTGACAAATCTGTCAACCAAATGCCGCTTAACCACCTAGAGTCTTACTACCTATCCAAGCCACAAATCGAGAACTGCGCTCGCTGAAACCGTCTTTCATCAATCCGTTGTTTTGTTCTGGATCCAACAAATTTTTTGAACTGCCCTGTTCGACTTCTCTCACTACCACTTTCATTGATTCCTGAAACCATAGACTTTCTCCAATTGTTATCTGTATGGCATGTTTCACAGTGTATGTCCAACTTGCTCGAGAAGCACAGTATTTTTCTCCAACGTTGCTCTCGTTTAGCTATCTTCAAAAGTCCACCTGCCACAATCTTTGCTCTCGTTCCTTTCTTTAGCCCGTCTTGATTTCTTTATTTTCCGATTAGTCCACACACTCTCAATGACTCGTGCACAAGTTCTAACATAAATATTAAATCATATTGCCTTTACTTGTTACCTCAATCCATCTCAGTACTGCAAGTGTTAACTTCCAATCTGACTTAACATTAACTAGACTTGCCTCATTCCCGTTCACTGTCTTCCGAAGAATCCGTCCACCATCGTTGTACCATTTTGCCAAATTTTACTTCCGCTAAACCTTTGAGTCAAACTTCTCGAGTGTCAATATCCAAAATCCTTCAAGTCCGTACGAATCAATCGCATTGCCCCTCCAAACCAGATCGTGTTTCATTACTCAACCAACAACTTCAATGTGTTGCCCAAATTCGTAGTCTGTGTTCGCTATCCTGTGATACACCCGACGCTCGCTCAAGCGTATCCCAACTGTTTGTTCCTCATGTCCAACTCTCTCTTTGCATCCACGAATGCTCCATCGAACTTCCAAATCGTGCAAGCGAACTCCGATATTCAGCTTTCCATCTGATCGATCTTAACTTGTTTCCAATACTTGGTCTATCTCAATCCTTTAAATTTCAAACACTTTTTTTCATTGCTTATTATGTTCTCGTCCATTACTCAAGTCCAACGATACTTTAATTTGCACAAGTCCGTTCTTGATTTCTCAAGTCTAATGTATCGAAGAATATCTGAGTCAAATTTTTATTGCACTATATACCACTTGGAAATAGAGTCGCCCTCGCGCTTACTCTGCGTCGACGAACATCTATTCCAAACTGACTATTTCTGGGTGATCCTGTCGTTCGTAACTCAACATTCGCTTGCTCCATGTTCTATTTCCTAACTCAGCCGATGTGCACCAACCAACTTACATTCCTGCTATTCGCATCCGTTGCGGCAAATTTCATTGATATTTATCCAAAATATTTTAATGCCACGCTCACTATGTGATATACCATATACCACTCTGAATCAAGTCACTTCTCATGTCACCCTTCCTTGCGCTGATCCAAGATCCGTTCGAACCATCCCTTATGCGTGATCCTGCCATCCCCAACCCAAGTCTGACACGAAACTCAGCCAATGCATGAACCATCTAACTCTTATATCAATCTCGCTCGATGCAACTTGTGCCATGCCCCATTCTCAATGCTTCCAACTATTTCCCAAACCGTTCGATATTTTTGCTACATGAGCAACCCGTACAACGATATCTTCCAAGTAATCCAACCCAATACCCAACTGTTCCTCACATGTTCCTCATATTTGCTGTACGAGAAACTCGTGCAACGCTATCATGATATTCCCAAGCCAACTCAAACCTGCTCAACCAATGCTCTCTGTGATATACCCAGCCAAAAATCAAACTCCATCCAACACATTCGCTATATGAGCAACTCGTGCAATGATCCATTCTCATCCGATGCTTCTACTCACAACTTGCCACATAACCAATCTCGTCTGCTAACTAACTGCTCCACTGATGCAACCAGAAATCTCTTGAACGATAAGCCAAACTAACGCAATGACACCTCTCAATTTGCTGCACAAATGCAACAACGTCCAATGATGCTAAGCGATCTACCGAAAACCAACGAAAGCAACGCAACGAAAAATAACATGCACCCACAACCAAAAAATATGTAGACTAATTGTATGAAACATCTAATGCGGCACCGAGTAGAGCCAAGAGCTAAATGACACGCGAAAGCTATTTAGAGTTTGTGACAAACCAAAAGATAAAGTCCGATGAAATGAACCGGGCGCTCTGATACCAATATGTCATGCCCTAATCTCCCGCAAGCTCGATCATCTCCACTGAACGTGAATCACCACGTTGCAGCGCTCCCGTAGGACAATCGTTCTCATCGGAACATGATGCCGTACGAGCCTAGAGTTGCGCTCGCACAAGACGATGTTGTCAAACATCAAAGTTATTATCAAAACGACCAAGTTGCAGCAAAAGTCAAATATTGTGTACCAAGCACACATCAGAGTATACGCAGCAAATCTCTTAATAGGGTCCAAATAAAAATGCCACAAAGGAGAATGCCACAAAGGAGATGCAATACTCTTGCTCTTTCTTTTGTCCACAAAGGTACTTACCGTTCCATACATCATGCCCCGTATATCCAAGCAGTGCCACTACACCTGCATACCTGAATTAATGCCCATAAACATGGGTCAGTACATAGCCGTACTAGTGAGCGGGATAACCCACTCGTCTAAATCGACACTAAGTAGAATAGGTATGACATGTTAAGGAAAACTGTAAAGCAGGTTAAACATGCAAGCATTCAACTCAAGCAAATATACAAGCAAATATATCTAACTCAAAAAAAAACTAGCATGCAAACCGTCCTACTGAAACCCAAGCAATGCGTGAACCTATCAAATCATAATCCAAGCCTCAATATCTATCCTTAATCCAAGCCACAATCCAAGCCTTATTAATCCAATCATCGATATGCACACTCTTGCCGAGGCAAGGTGGCCGTCGCCTACACGAAAAGCATAAACCAAACCAAAGCAAACCAAACCAACTCTTATCTATATGAAGTTACTGGCCAAGCCATAAAGGACTAATCAACTGCAGTTCTATCCGATCCAGACTGAGTAGCTAGCTCGTCTGGTCGTATCGAACTGCCGGCACCGTGCCCAAGGCACGTTACCATTGTCTCCTCCATGGTCGAACTGTCCCGGTGCCCCAGAGCCTATCCCGTTCGAGGAAACCAAATTCTGTGTGCAACAGGTTGTCCGTGACCAATGCAAACACCAAGTAGGTATGACGAGAGAATCGAGCATTCTCGTCCCACCAAATGATCCTAGCCTTATCCAACCAACTATCCATAACCATTCTCCAACTTATATCCCAAGGCACCATCTCAAGTTATCCCCATAGGTACTATGCCGCTTCGACACAATGCTCCAAGTGGTACAACACCCCTCGTTCAGAAAACTCTGTGGCACAAAGTCCCAATAGTGGCACAATGTCCTCACCGATGTAGTTGTCCGATTTTGAACTACAACTGCACGCTTTGCTTGACAAAGCGTCCAACTGATACTCGTGCATGGATGCACGCTCGCTCGCCCGCCCGAAATGCCTCGATGTTCCAACCAAGATGATCCACTCAAGCTCCAACTGCCTACTCAAGCTCCAACTGCCCAATGCAAAACCAACTCAAGCCATAAATTATATCCAACCAAATGATGTACACTCTATGCATGCCACAGTGTAGTGATTTCCAATTTCTAGTCCAAGTGTTTAAGCCATTACATATGTTCCATATTATTAGGCATGAAGGATTAGATGAGAAGGGACAGAGCCCACTCACCAAGTCTGATTCCGTTAAGCACCCTGCCTTGCCAATACGGCTGATCCTTTGAACTCGTGGTCCGATGTAAAGCACGATCTACTCAATTAGTATGATCGTGCGAGCAGGCTGTGCTCTCCAAATCATCCGACCGATCGGACTAAGGAAGACGGTATTATCGCTCCAAATTTTGCTATCCCACTACTGTTCTGAACGAAAATCTGATTCCATCGAACTCTATTTGTGATCTGCACATGAAACTAACTCAAATTAATACTTGTTACCAAATCCAACAAATCAAAATATAACCAGCTATTGCTTCATTCAATCCGACTCAGCGTAATGCACCGTGCGGTTGCGGGACATTACACGTAGCCATCAGAAAATATCAACTTTGAAATTCAGTTGCTTATTATCAATTTATCCTCCCTACTTAATGTAAATGGTGCTGGAGGCTTGACCCAATTGCCGTTGCCACTTTATTTTAGGTGCAAATATGAACGCCTACAAATAATTTTCAAGTCCTTTCTTGCTTTGACATTGTCTTTCATTTTTTTATATCCATCACCGTATTGAAGATGTTATTGAATACATTATTTTTGATATGCATGACATCAAGATTGTGCCTTATGAGATTGTCCTTCCAATAAGGTAAGTTCCCAAAGATACTCTGCTTCGTCTAATTATGCTTACGTCCGGACCCTTCAAAGTGATCGGCCGATATCAGATCATCTATTATAGTCGACAATCCATCTGCCTCTTTCCAAACTTTGTCTCTTGTCAGTCTCAACGGGGAAGGAGATAGTTCCTGTTTACCTACTCTAAAGGTATCTCTGTTTCTTCTCCATGGATGCGACGCAGGAAAAAACTGGCGGAGATAATAATAAAAAGCATGTTTTTTCTCTATTCTGGAGACGGAATGCCTTACTCTTTTCTATACATATCGGATACGGCAAAGTACCATGAGTACTCTATCCCGATAATATCCCATATGCTGAAAAATCGTTGATGGTCCACATGAGAGACGCTCTCATCTGAAAGTTTTGCTCATTCGATATATCATATGTCCGAACGTCGAATTGCTACAATTGTTTCAACTCATCCACCAAAGGCTACAAGTAGATATCGATGTTCTTCTTTAGATTTTTTGGACCGGGTATGATAAGTGTTAAAACATGTAAGGAGTCTTCATGCACATCCACGGTGGTAGATTATAAGGAGTCAAAATTATCGGCCAACAAGAGTACTGAGATCCTGACTATCCGAAAGTAGTGAATCCATCAGAACATAAATCCAACCGGACATTCCTGGGCTCCGCAGCAAATTCAGGATGACACAGATCAAAATGTTTCCATGCCTCTCTACCGGAAGGATGAGATAATTCTCCTTCATCCACCTTTCATTCCTTTCTATACCATGTCATGTGTTATGCTATATTTGCGGATATATACATCCTCTGCAGCCTCTTTATGATCGGCAAAAAATATATGTACTTATAGGGACAGAACCTTGCTCGGACAGTTGACTTTTCTTTGCCCCGAATTGGCTTGTACCGGTCCGCATGACAAAAAATGTATTTATCTTTATCATTGTTCTTCTTGTAGTACAACATGCAACCATTTCAACGACAACAATCTATCTTTTCGTAGCCTAATCCAAGTTTCCGTATCATCATCTTCGACTTGTAGAAGTTTTCAGGCAACTTCTTCGATCATTTTGGCAATAATTCTCTAACAAACTGAATTATCCGATCGTAGCATTCCTGCGACAAGTTAAAGTCAAACTTTAGGTTCAACGTTTGCATCACCACCGACAAGATAGAATGAGAATCACAATCCTAGTATAACGGAGTATCGGTATTCTTGAACATATCATAGAATTTTTTCGCATCAAGATTGGGATCCTCCGGATTACAATTTGGACCGGACGCATCCAATACCAACTCACGCGCCAGGTTTCGCGGTCGATATTCAAAGTCATCTCTGAGAGTGGACTCTTCTACCTCTATATTGAAGGAGGAATGATGATATTGCGAAAATAAATGTTCTCCTTGAAACGTCCATTCCTTATAGTTCGGTACGAAATCCTTATTGTAGAGATGTTCCCTCACAAGATCCACCTCTTTAAATGGTATATTACGACATTTGACACAAGGACACTTGACGAGCCTCCCATCCATGAAATGAGGTTGACTACGGGCGTATTTGAGAAATTTCTCAACGCCCGTCATGAAATCATCTGTCAAACCAATCCTACTCTCATATCACCGATTGTACATCCATGATCGGTCAACTATGTATCGACTCATTGATTTTGCATGTACCATATATATTAGTTCAAACAATATGGATTAATTAGATTCAAGATGAGTTAAGATATTTGCTAAAGGATTAGTTAGTTAGGATACTTGATGAAGAAGTCTCATGAAGAACTAAATATTGTAGCTAGAGTTAGGATACTTGTTTTACACGTATCCAAAATTATACTTCCTCGACACTCATCCGGATATGACCGATACATACCTTAGCATAGTAAGGTTGTAAAAGCAAGTAAAAAAATAAACTTATCTATCACATGTAAACTAATCGGCAAGGGTGACTACTATTTCATTCAATTTCAAAACTACTAAGAAACAATACTAGAAATACTTAAAATTATGCCTAAATGTATGAAATATATTTTCTAAAATGTTATTAATTTATTAATAATTATTTGTTTTTCGATACAAAAAATTTGATACTCCGATCCATAACCGACGATATGGCCAATACTCCAATTCGCAATTCTATATCTACTTCTAAGTACTTAGTACATAATTATGGTAACTACTAATTACTATTCATATTAGTACTCTAAAGTATAACTATAAATGACTATAATACAATTTGATTTTTTGATCGGTTTATTTGTGCTTTTTTTTTCTAATATATATAGTAACTAAATATACCAATTTTTTTTAAATCGAACCGAATAATACTCACCCCTAACTGTGACTGTGTCCGTGTCAAAACTCAGATACAACAAACCAAAATCTTGTCCATATCTGTATCGTGAAGAAAATTTTGGTAATCAACACTATGTTTGTGTCATGTATCCTTGTTTGTGTCACATGTTGGTAAATCTAATTCAATTTCAAAACTACTAAGAAGTTTAACCTAAATAAAAACTATCCAATGTATTATGTGTCGGTGTCTGTGTTTGTGTCATATTTCCGTATCCAAATCCTAAATCAAAATAACCTAGTTAGGATCATTACCTGCTGTTGTGGAGGATGGGGCTCCACCTAGGTTGTCTGACCAGAGAGAGGTGGGGGGGGGGTTGAGGAGGCGGGCGGAGAGAGGGGTAGAGGAAGGGGGCGGAGAGGCGGATGGGGCAGAGAGGGGATTGAGCAGGAGGAGGAGGAACGGGAGAGGGGGCCGAGGTCGGGGGTCACCGGAGAATGGGAGAGGGGAGAGGGGGTCTCCAGAGAGGAGTTTGGGGTCGGGGTCGAAAAAGGAGGAGGAGGAGGAGAGGGGAGAGGGGGCCGAGGTTGGGGCTCGCTAGAGAAAGGGGGAGGGAAGAGGGGGTCGCCGTGAGAGGGGGTCACCGGAGAGGAGTTTATAGTCGGGAAAGGAGGAGGAGGAGGAGGAGGAGAGGGAAGAGGGGGCCGGGGTCGAGAGAGAGAGTGAGAGGGATTGAGAATGTGGGAAAATGAAACGCGTTCTAAAATTTTAACATTTCGTAGCCACGGAATAATCTGTCACTAGTCCGTCGCTGAAGTAAAATCGACATCACAGCGGCGGACTAGTGACAAAAAATTAATATAGGTTGTCTACATAATTAAATTAGTTGTTATTCCGTCGATTATCCGTTGTTGACTCAGGGACGAAAAATAATCCGTCGCTGATATCCGTCGCTATTTTTTAGTATTTTTGTAGTGTACCACCGGTATATTGCATAGTACAAAATTTGTCCAACAAATAGTAGGGCATATTTTGGTTTTCCCAAAGGCATATTAAAGGCATACAGAATGCATACCACTGTCACGCCCCAGTCCCAAAATACATAGGACTAGGAACACGTAAGCATGCCAGCCGTATGTATATGGCAACTCCAATATATGGATACCATTATACACACGTACGCTGTAATATGAATATAAACTCACATGTGGTATATATAGTGTCACAAGTCACATATATACTAATCTCATCCACACAACAAGTCATAGAAAAGAAATAACTAAACTAGAATCATGAGTCTGAGTAATCCAAAATAATAGTAGTCGGGTGGAGACAAATCCACTACCAATGACTATATCAATACTAAAATGAGGGAGAAAGATAAATCTCTAATATAAATAAGATGATGATATAAAGGTATCAGCGAAGCGATCCATCGCTAGAGATAATCAAGGATGCTCAGAAGGTAAGACCTCATCGGAAGAGATAAGTAGTAAGTCCTGATCCGTGCTCCTGCGAATAGTCATGAACATCTACACCTGGAAAGGGACCAGGTCCTCAGAGAGACGTAACAAGATACATAGAATCATGCCAATTTGAATACAATAAACATGCAATATAGACGAAAAATATATAAGTACGCTGTACAAGACAATCTATATGAATGCAAATGAGGACAACTTTTCGACGTATGGGCAGGGGTAGGCTACTCGATCTAAATCTCACAACTCACACACACGTCAGGGAACATCATCAGCCGATATACCGCGGGGGTAGCGACCCTCGTGACTCCATCAATCGATATACCGCGGGGGTAGCGACCATCGGATACGATTACCATAGTGCGTGCTAGTTACTACGGTTCACCAGAGTGGTTATAGCCCATACGCCTACTGATTGTCCTCTATGATACTAAGTGTCAAGTGTGTGTCAACATATCTAATATATAGTAATGACTGAAAGAAACTACACATACAATGAATATACAGAAATATAATAAGCATGCAAAATATTGTAAGCAATTTGGCAAGGTATCTTGCCTGGTAAGAAAGCTACAAGGTGTAACGTCCAGGAGTCAAGCACACAGGATCAGAAACTACGGCCTCAGAATAAACGTCTCCGGATGCCAAAATAAACATCACCAACATTCCCAGAATAAGCGAGATAGCTTGAAAATACTATCCTTTCGTCCAATTTGGACGCAGGAGCAAAACGGTAATTTTGGGTCAAAGTGGGGTCCACATGTAGCCCACTTTGCACCGAAAAGTGTGCCAAGGGTAAAGGTCTCTAAATGGGACAAATTATAGGTCAAACAAACTCTAAATGTCAGTACGAACTCAACGGTATGTCCAATTTTGGATTCCGGTGAGCCGAACACAAATTTACCTAAAAAGTTAACCGTGGGGCCCGTAGATAGGTAGCTTGGTCAACTGTCTCAGAATCACGTAAAATTTGGGTCACAGGACTAGCGTGATACCATGAATCCAATGGCGTAAGTTTTGTCACATACTGACGAGCGTACACTAAATGGCACGGTGTTTTACAAAGGTCGTGATACGGAAAATTTTTGCGGATACGGGCTGATTCCGACGCGCACACGTCCGAATCAGTTTTCGCGAAAGCCCACACCTCTGGGTATACTGTGCGCTCCTTTCGGTGTACTTGGTACGCGACGGGACGGTCCCGTTTGGCGGGGCGCGCTCCGTATCTCAAATTTTAACATTTTAAAAATAGTTTTTTATGAGTTTTCAACCTAATTTATTTCTGTATTTAACATCAAATAAAATAATATAATTGACAGAAAATAATCTAGGTTAAGTGGTCTTCACATAGCAAAAGGAATTTCTAAGTTCGGATCTCTGTGGTGGGAGATACGAGTCCGTAAACATTGATGGTTACAATAGTTTTTTCTGGAATTAAAAGTGGTCATTTTTTCTCGACTTGGCGTCGATTTTTACCTAGGATTTAGCGCTGAACGATGGGAAATAATCTACGAATTTTAGAGAGGGATAAGTGGGGATCATACCAGCGAAGACGGGGTCGAATTTGGTTGAGCGAGGATGCGAGAATCAGGGCGTGAACATGGCTAACTTGCTGTTCAGTTGCTGTCGCGTGTGCTTGCGCGGGGTGAGGTCGTGCGGCCGGCAGCGGGTCCAGGCGGCGCGCGGTGGTCCGGCGGCGGCAGGTCGACGCGTGAAGGCGGAGGTCGAGGAGTAGGAGCTAGGGTTAGGGTTTAGTGTTTAATATATATATATATATATATATATATATATATATATATATATATATATATATATATATAGGATGAGCGGGAGAGGGGCTTCCGCGCGCGGGTTGGGGGATCACTATGCTGCTGCTGGGATTCGTTTAGGGTGGGGATAGTTTAGTTGTGGGCTTTTTTTTGTTTTAGTCCCTCTTTTTTTTTTTTCTTTCTTTCTTTCTTTGTTTTCTATTCTATTCTTTTTTTTTCTTTTCTTTCTCTTTTCTATTTCTTATTTAAATTATATTATTATTATTACTAATAATAATAATAATAAAATCATCATTATTATTATTATTATTATTATTATAACTACTATATATTATTTATATATATATTTAAGGTATATAAAAAAATACATTCGTATCCAAAATAAATTCTAAAAAAAATCTATCCCTCTTCTGTAAATATTCCTAAAAATAAAATAATAGATTTTGTATAACAATTCTAAATGAACATTTATCTAGGTAATTAAATCACTACGTATATATTATCTAAATAACTACAAAATAATATAAATAAATTCAACAACTAATTAATTAAATAATATTAAAAATATGGGGTTTTACAACCACCGACATACCTTTGGGTTGGGGCTACTTCAAATTTGTGCATGGTTCATATCTAAATTTACTGTTTCAATGGATAAAATTACTCGTTGCTTAGGTTAATGATGAGATGTCTATTAATGTCTCTCATAGCAACCTAGGGTTAAGTTGGAAGGTTTATTGCTTATGTTATTGTTGCTAGAGCAAGAAGGGACTTTTCTAAGCTTTCTAGAGGTTATTAAAGGTATATTCAAGAGAGGTTGAAGGAGAGCTCGTTGGATTTCTCATAAGAAATTTGTTACTTTGCGATATTTGTGTGTAATTCTTTGTAAGGATTCTTGATCGACTCAATAAAGTATTTTTTTTCTTGCCCCGTGGAGTATGTCGCTCTTGACCGAACTACGTTAAACTTGCGTGTTTTCTATTTGATCTTGTGTTATTTGTTCCTTGTTAATTTTCTCGTCATTAAGGTATTTTTTGTGTTCTCGCTTCCACGTCGTGCACAATGATTGGTATCAGAGTTTAGGGAATAGTCAAGATTTCAAACTCTTGGATCTAAGTCAATGGTAAATAACGACGTTGGTCCTTTCCCTATCTTTCTATATCGAGATTCTTGAAGTCGTCGGTTCATAAACGTCCAAGAAAATTTTAAAATTCGAGATGATGGATAATAGGGTTAATACTATTAAGTTCAAGGTTGAGAGATTTAACAGTAAATTATAACTTCTCTTTGTGGCAGATAAGGGTCAAGGATCTCCTTGTGAAAGAGAGAGTGTTTAAGTCGTAGCGGAGGACAAAAAGCCTTCGTATATAATGGAGGATTCATGGAATGACATGGATCAGAGGGCACTGTGTATGATAAAGCTCCGTTTGGCGGATATACAATGTTATGTCAGAGACTTATGTGGAGGTTTATGGTTGAAGCTAAAGGACTTGTACGTGAGAAAGTCGTCTAACAAGTTGTACCTAAAGAAATAACTCTACAATTTATGCATGAAGGGACCCCAATTATCAATCACATGAACTTCAATAAGAGAGTTAGTGATCTTCTGTATCGAAGTAAAGTCGGAGGAGGACCAAGTGTTATTTCTCCATTTCCTTTTTGGGGTAGTATGGAAATTTGGTGACAATGATCCTTTATGGGAAGGAGACGAAGGAGGTAGCTACTATCCTTATTAATAATGAGATTATTAAGAGGTTAAATCCAGTCAAGGAGTCCTCAAGGTTGTTTGCCAGTGAAGGGAGAAGGTCGAAGAATAAGAATGAAGGTAATAGCGGAAGAGATTACTTCAATTCATTAAGACAAGATACTAGTGCATTTTTTTTTCTACAAACTAGAGGGTCACACGAAAAGGAATTGTTCAAAGGACAAGGAGTGGTTGGAGAAGAAGGGAAAATGCGTCAGTTCAGAAGGTCATGGTCCATACATGTTTGTACGAAAGCAGAAAGAGTAGGAAGGACAATTTTTCCTAGGATTGGATTCTTGATGCTAGATGCTCGTATCACGTGTCCGAACAGGGAGTGGTTTTGCAACCATAAGAGGCTGGTTGGTGGTGTTGTTCTCATGAGAAACAATTCATCTTGCGAGGTCACTGGCATAAGGATCATCAGGCTAAGGATGTTACAGACACTCGTGAACGTGAGACACGCTCCCGTGCTAAAGAAAAATCTCATCTCTCTGGTCGTGTTAGACACGTTAGGGTGCTAGATTGTTGGCCAAGCTGATTCACTAAGGGCAGTGAATGACAACTTGATGGACATGAAGGGACAAAAGTTATGGTCGAACTTGTATCGGTTGGACGGGAGCACAATTATATGTGATGTGGCCGCTATTGTAGAGAATGTGGTGGAGGGAAAGCACAACTTTGAGTTGCTTCTATATAGGTACTCCGGATGGAGGAGGGTCCTCGACTTCGGTGAGAAGGTCATAATGAAAGCATATTCTCAGTCATGTGACAAAAAAGTGTCATTTGGCTAAATGGTAGTCTTTCGGTTTTGGAGTAAAGACTGCTGTAGTGTAAGGCAATTTCTAAGTTTCTGGTGGAAATGACCGTGGTGAAGTCAAGTGGAGGTAGTTTCGCAGTTCTGGTAGGAAAAATCGTGGTTGGACCAAATTATACTTTCTCAATTGTGGAGGAAGTTTCTTGATAATGGAGACAAATACCGTGATGGATTGGACAAGTGCAGTTTCACGATTCTGGAGGCAAAAATCATAGCGGTGGTAATTAAAGTCGGTTTCGGTACTAGTTCAAAATCGTATTAGTGGTTGTAGTCAATCTTGGACCAAATTGAGACGCCGATCAGTTTTGAGATTCTAGTCAAATATTGTGGCTGTAGGAAGAAAGACCAAAAGTTGGAGCTAAGGTTAAAGGAGCGTGGAACATTGGCAAGTATCTCATGAGTTGGCGAGTGAACAACTCAACAAGGTGAAGATTTTTGGGATTATGGCACATAGTGTTCACTATTGAGTTCTACTGGTGCACATCTATGGATTCAGAGAAAGCTCGAAAGGAGTCGAAACTGGCAATAAAACATGAAATATCATGCTGGCATCATACTACTGATATTGTTCAAAGTGCAGAATTTGTCCAGGCATTTTTTTGGTGCTCCCAAACGTGTACCTCAGGCATACCTTCGAGTCGGGGCTGCTACAATTTTGTGCACGGTTCATATTTAAAATTATGGTTTCGATGGTTCCGATCGCTCTTTGTTTAGGTTATGGATGAGAGGCCTATTAAGGCTCTCATAGCAGTCTAGGGTCAAATTGGAATGTTTATTGCTTGGGAGTATTGGTACTCGAGCAAGAAGGGGCTTTTCTAGGGTTTCTAGAGGCCATTGAAGGAGCCTTCAAGAGAGGTTGAAGAAGAGCTCGTTGGATATCTCATAAGGAGAGAGTTGCTCTTTGCGGTATTGTGTGTAACACTTTGTAAGGTTTCTTGATTGACTCAATATAATATTTCTTTCCTTGCACCATTGAGTAGGTCGCTCTTGACTGAACCATGTTAAACTTGTGTGTGTGATTTGATCTTGTGCTATTTGTTCCTTGTTAATTGTCTTGTTAGGGTTAAAGTATTGTTCGTGCTTTCGCTTCCGCATCGTGCACAACAGGGACATGAACTACTACTGTACATGGCTGATTAATTGTCTAGTACAAGTTTTGGGCCCTGGCCTAGTTAATTTTCTTTTAATTGGGTCAATAATCAGCCAGGCCACTTAACCTAGCGGGTAATGAACGGAGTAAAAAATTATGCTTGGTTGGGACATAAATTAGTCCAATTGGTGAAGTAAAAAAGAAAATTTTCTAGTAACATGAAAAGAAGAGAAAAGAACACACATCGCATGTCGGCTATGCGGGAAGAGAAGGCTTAAGGTGAAATGGTAAAGTGTTGTAACTTAATTGTTATGGAATTTAATTGGGAAACTGAAAATTTACGGGTACCAACAGTCGTCAAGTGCTGATTCAAGCGTAATTTGAAAACATGGTCCGAGCACTGGAGACTGGGCTAAATAGAGTAAACATGCAGCAAGAGCTCAAGCCAAGCTCAAGCTCAAGCTCAAAGACCCTGGCCAGTAAGGGAAAGAGCGGGAAGATGAAGATGGCTAGGTCCAGTTCGAGGTCAGCCATTGGTGGCCCAAGCCGCAGCTCTGATGACAGTAGCATGTGGTCATGCGATCGAGCATTGCACATATGCCAACCCCAAATCCACCACCACATGCCAGAACATGTGCGAGGATCATAGGATGTTCTCTTCTTTCTCATGCGCCTATTGTTTGTTGCGCTATGTTGTTGTAAAGAACTAGTCTCTCTGCTCAGGGGCCTTTTTGATCTCTTCTCAGTAAAAATGGATTTTTTTGTTGTTGGACCCATTGAAACATAACTTTATTCCTTTGTATATTTAATTTATATCCATAATGTATGTATGTTACCAAACTATTTGAGTCAGACCAGCATGCAGACCAAACACCTACTAGTTCGACACCACATTGCTTAGAAAAATGGATTTTTTTTCTTTTAGTTAGACTACTACTATGGTGGTGATATTTATTGTCTTGAAATTTTGTTGCCTTTGCAGACAACATTGGATGAGAGGAAAAATTATTTCAGGCCCAATTAGTTTCCCGAAGAATGCATTGCGTTCACCAAGATGTAGAGATGTCTCTAGACATTTGGGGTCTGAAGACATTTAGGGGTCATAGACAAATTATAAGAGCTTCATATTCCTGAGATATCTTGGTTACGAAGTTCGGTAGCTTACGGAAGCAATTGGGATAATACTTTGGAAAGCTGCTCCTTTCTTCTTCGGAAGATAATAACAAACAACTAAGTGCAATTTTTTTTGGCAATATATGTCACTAAAAATAAAGCAAGAAGATAAATATAATGCCATAAACAAGAAGTTTTATTAATAGACAACAAGTCTAATACAAGAGTGATATATGCTGAAATCATAAATAGCTTTTCAAATTTGTTGTTAAGGCATATCACTTTCATTTAGTGGTAGCATTATATGCTAGCAGAATTGAAACTTGTTACAATCCACTGCAACATTATCTCTCAAAGAATATGTTCTTGATCTTATTTAGTTCATTCCTTACCCTTTTGATCTCCATTCGCTCCTTTGGCAAATCATTTGTGCATAGGAGACCAATTCTAAGCACCAAAGAAATGCATTCAAAAGTTTTTGCATGATTTATAATTTGAGAATGGTCACTAGCTTGAACTCTATTTGCTAGCAAGCGTGCATCCATGATGCTCATGACCCCTTTAGAAAATCCATCATTGACGAACATACGGAGCGTTAGGCCTTCCTTAAAAGCACCATCCGTAGGTCTTTTTCCAGTAAATAGCTCCATCAGAAGTATTCCATAGCTATAGACATCTCCATGAGTAGAAACTTTGTTGGTCATTCCACACTCTTCATTTGAACAAAAAACTAATAGTTAATTAGACTTCTACAAATAGAGTAAACACTAAAACTGATTCTTAACTTCTTATGTCGACTATTTAAATTTTCATAGAGATGCTACAATGTTCTGTGCTGGACGTCTCCTACATAATACAACTCTCCTTTCTCCAGATTTGGACTACCCTTTACAATTTACAAGATAAGACGTTAGACACAACACACTAAAAAGAGTAAGCACTAAAACTGATTCTTAACTTCTAATAACTTGGTTGCAAAGACATGCAATATGGAATACAATCCTGTTGAAATTTTAAGATACACATACTTTTCAGATATATGTTATATATATGCATGAAGATATATCTAAATACATATTTCACTCACAAGATCTTAATAATATCTATATTTATTATATTTATGTATGTTTATGGTAGATGTTTAGGTTCCAAAAGTACTAAAATTCCGGATACGAGTACAATAAGGATATATGTTTTACACACTTTCTTATATCTCCAATATGTTTCGCACGATCTCAGCCACACAAAATAATTTTCAACCATTATTTGGGTCCCTTTGGAGCCTAGAATTGAGTGAGACATATCTAATATAAGTGTAGACAAAATGTCATGTCGAATACATGTAAGGTAAGGATAAGAGTTAGTCGTTTGCAAGAGTTATTGTCATATGGCTCCCCTTAAGTTCTTCTCGACATGATATTCAATTAAATTAAATTCTAACTGTGAAGAATAAGCTAAATCTGAAGAAATTTTTTCAAAACATCATAAAAAAATAATTTATCCCAAAAAGAAAAAAAATCATCTTGATAACTAACCTGGAGCAATATACCCAATAGTTCCTTTAATTCCAAAGGAGCTAGTAGAACTTGTTGCAGACTTATTGATAAATCTGGATAGCCCAAAGTCACTCACAAGGGCTGTCATGTCATCATCAAGAAGAATATTGCTTGGCTTCAAATCACAATGAATAATAGGAGCATGACTGTGGTGATGGAGATACTCCAATGCAGATGCCACATCAATTGCTATATTTATTCGTTGCATAAGCTTCAATGTCTTCTGTTCGAAATGATCGTTTCCTTCCCGATGTAACCAACTTTCTAAACTGCCATTGGACTTGAACTCGAAAACCATTGCCTTGAAATCGTTCCCTTTGAAATCCACACTTGAACATGCGGTCAGTATCTTGATAAGGTTTCGGTGTCGAATATTTCTATAAGCATCACACTCAGCTACAAAGCTCTTCAAAGCTCCCAGTTGTTGAAGGTTAAATACTTTCACTGCAATAACTTTAGCTCCAAGCTCATTATCGTTTAGTATTCCTCGATATAGAGAACCATAATTACCAGAACCAATTAGGTTTTCTTCAGAAAATCCATCTGTTGCTTTGACAAGTTCAGCATATGAGATACTTATATGTTGCTTCTTTATGGTATTGGATTCTATAGTTTTCCTTCTTGATCTTTGACGTATCCAACGACGAGAAGCAACAAAAAGGAACAGCAAGAACAAGCACAAAAATCCGGTAGAAACTGAAATGATCACTGCAAGTTTAGGAGACTTGTGATTTTTCTTAGGACCTAAAAATGCACAAATAGGTAGATGCAAAACCAGATCCCCCCCCCCCCCCCCCGCAAAGCTTATCGTTGCCAAGGACCGAAATCTCACTCTTATTTCCAAAGACCCCTTTCCTTGGCACTTCACCTTCAAAGTTATTGAAAGATAGGTTCAAATCATTTAGGTCAGGAAAGTCTCCTAGGAATGTCGGTATTTTTCCAGACAAATTATTTTGCGAAAGATCGAGCTCTTGAAGGCCTCTTAATGCAATTAATGATGAGGGGATACTTCCTTCAAGGAAGTTTCTACCAAGGCGAAGGATCTGCAGAACCTGACATTTGCCAAGACTATTGGGTATTTCCCCTGACAATTTGTTTTCAGACAGTTGTATGATTCCTATATTTATCAAGCTCCCTATTTCTGGAGGTATCTTGCCTGTTAACTGATTTTCCTCAATTGAAATCCCCCTGGTGAGTCTAGAGATACTGAAGACTTCTTTAGGTATTGTGCCTGTCAACCTATTGTGTTTAAGGTTCAGCAATTCCAAAGACTTGCAATTGCCGAGGGTGGTTGGGATACTTCCGCTAAAGCTATTGAAATCTAGAAAAAGCAGGTTTAATTGTGAGAGGTTGCCCATAGTGGATGGGATTTCTCCCGAAAAATTGTTAAATGACAAGTCTAATTTATGTAAGTTCTTGAGCAACCCGATAGAGGTAGGAATACGTCCTGAAAGAATGTTTGGACCGAGATCAAGTACCGTTAGACCGACAAGGTTTCCAATCTCTGGAGGGATGCTTCCTTCTATGGAGTTGCCTGCCATTGTTAGTGAAAGTTTTTGAAATACAAAGAAAATATGGTTTCAAACCACACTCCTTCCAGTGTTGTTTCTGTCAATATATATAGAATGCATGAGTACAATAGTTCCCTGTATATTGGGATTACAAGTGATTGTTGGGATTACAAGGGATAAGGTTGTTGGTATGGAGGGATTTAAGGAGAAGAGGTTACAGGTTGTTTTGACTCCTTGTTAGCAGGAGATGGAGTTGGTAACTGAATCTGTTTATCACACCCCCGCAAGCTAATGGGGCGAGAACGGACCATAAGCTTGTTTACTAACAGTCGAAAACGTGAACTTGAGAGTCCCTTTGTGAAAACGTCTGCAACCTGGTCTATGGTGTTAATGTAGCGAACCTCGAGCTCTTTATGAACCACCTTGTCACGAACATAGTGATAATCCACCTCCAAATGCTTCATCTTGGAGTGAAAAACTGGATTGGATGCTAAGGATATGGAACTTATATTGTCACACCAAATAAGAGGCCAGGGTAAAGGAAGGTGCAGATCGCGAAACAAAGAACGTAACCAAGAGATTTCAGCTGCTGTATATGCCAATTGACGATACTCGGCCTCAGTGCTTGAGCGAGAAACCGTGCGTTGTTTCTTAGCACTCCAAGAAATAGGATTGTGGCCTAGATAAGTGGTATATCCACCAGTGGAATGACGATCATCCGGGTTGCCTGCATAATCAGCATCGGAAAAAGCTTGGATGTGAAGTGAGCCAGGACGATAGAATAATCCATGGTCGTAGGTGTGCTTCAAATACCGTAAAATACGCTTAACAGCATTCCAATGAGCCGAGGTCGGTTGATGCATGAACTGACAAACTTGGTTGACAGCATAGGATATATCTGGGCGGGTGATTGTTAAGTATTGGAGAGCACCCACCGTACTCCTATAATCAGTTGCATCACATAAAGTTTCTCCATCAAACACGCTCAACTTCTTACCAGCTTGAACTGGTGAAGACACTGGTTTGGCATCTTGAAATTTGGTACGATGAAGAAGATCTGTCGTGTATTTTGTTTGAGTTAAATATAATCCACCATCAGCCGATGTAGCCTCAATGCCCAAAAAATAGTTCAGAGGCCCCAAATCTTTCATGGAGAATAGCTTGCCGAGTTGATGAATCAAGTGCGACACATATGAAGCATTGTTTCCTGTGATTAGAATATCGTCCACGTAGATGAGCAACACAATAAGCAAGTCACCTTGATGGAAAGTGAACAAGGAATAATCAGATTTGGAGCCTTGAAATCCAAGATCCTCAAGATAATCCGAGAAGCGTTTAAACCAAGCCCGAAGGGCTTGTTTTAAACCGTATAGAGACTTGTTAAGTTTGCACACATAGTGAGGATAATTCGGATCAACAAATCCTTTTGGTTGGCACATATATACCTCATCAGACAATACTCCATGTAAGAAGGCATTTTGAACATCCAATTGACGGATAGGCCAATGGTGATGAACAGCTAAGGCAATAACAGTCCGAATGGTGGAATGCTTCACAACAGGGCTAAATGTCTCTGAATAATCAATGCCCTCTTGTTGATGAAAACCATTAGCGACAAGGCGTGCCTTATATCGTTCAAGTGAACCATCAGACCTTCTTTTGAGTTTGAAAATCCACTTATTGGGCAGGATGTTCATATTGGAGCATGGAGGAACTAAAGTCCAAGTACCATTTTGTTGCAAGGCACTGAATTCCACTCCCATAGCATGTCGCCACTCCACCTGTTTCACTGCTTGGCTAAAACAGCTTGGTTCCACTTTGTCATCAAAAACCACATGCATAGCATATTTGGGATTGGGTTTTTGTATACCGTGTTTGCTTCGTGTAACCATGGAGTGGGAGACAATGTTCGTTGCCGGGCAAGGTGCAGGTTCATGAGGGGGTGATGGTGGAGCAATTTCAGGTAGGGGTGACTGGTTTGGGGATTGGTGTGGTTCATGGTTTGGTAAGGTGGTGGTAGGCAAGGGAGCACGAAGTGGAGGAGGGGGGGCGAGGGTTTGGTGGGATGGCAATGTGTTCATGTCAAGGTGAAGAACAAAGTCGTCAAGGGACATTGTTGCTATGACAGTACATGGGATATCTTCTTTAAATGGAAAAGAGTGTTCATCAAATACAACATGACGTGATAAATACACACGACCAGAAGTGGGATCAAGACACCGATAGCCTTGATGATTGAGAGAATAGCCCAAGAAGACACATTTTTTGGAACGAAATTGCAATTTATTGGTGTTATAAGGACGGAGGTACGGAAAACAGGCACAACCAAACACTCGAAGGGTGTCATATACTGGACTTATGTCGAACAACTTTTCATAAGGAGTGAGATATTTCAAAACACGAGTAGGTAAGCGATTGATGAGATATAGGGCTGTATTGAAGGCATCAACCCAGTAAGTGACGGGCATATGAGCGTGGGCAAGGAGAGTTAGCCCAGTTTCAACAATGTGGCGATGTTTTCGTTCAGCCAATCCATTTTGTTCAGGATGACCGGGACAGGAAGAGCGAAAACCAATGCCATGTTGGGCTAAAAAGCTTTGAAAGGCATGTTTGGTATACTCGCCTCCGCCATCTGATTGAAACGATTTGATTTTGGATGAAAACAGATTTTCCACATGCAATTTAAATTTTACAAAAATATCAGAAACTTCATGTTTGAATTGCATAGGAAAAATCCATGAATAACGGGAAAAATCATCCACAAACAGCACATAGTATTTTGAACCTTTGATAGAGGCGATAGGAGAACACCAAACATCATAGTGTATCAAGTCTAAAGGATGTTTAGAAACAGAATCGGACAACTGGAATGGTAATTTAGTGCTTTTACCTAATGGACATGAATGACACAATGAAACTGAGTTTGTTCCTTGTAAAGACAAACAATTATTCGACAAAAGATGCATAAGAGTATTGGTGGCTGGATGACCGAGCCTAGAATGCCAGACTTGAGCCCCAACACGAACACCAACAAAACCAAATGGATGACCCTTGGTAGAGATCTGATGGTGAATGCTTAAAGGATATAAACCATTTTCACTCTTTCCACGAAAAAACGTCCTCCCCGACTTTAGGTCCTTTACATAGAAGCAATCAGAAAAGAACACGAAGAAACAGTTATTATCACGTGAGAATTGATGAACAGAAAGAAGATTTGCAGCAACAGTAGGGCAATGAAGGATGTTGTTCATGTTAAAGGATGAAGAATTATGAGAAAATTTGGAAGAACCAATGTGGTGAATGTTCAAACCTGCACCATTGCCCACTGCAACTTGGTCTTTGCCTTGGTATTCATCATGAACGGTGAGGTTTCGAAGATCGGACGTGATGTGGTTGGATGCGCCACTGTCAGAAATCCATGTGGAAGGATTGTTGTTGAAAGAAGTAAGCGGTGTTGTAGCCCTGGGATGGAACGATGCAGTGGCTGCCATGGCATGAAGCTTTTGAGTAGGAACACGACCTTCATACGCATGATCCATGCGGTGATAGCAATCAATGGCTGTGTGTCGTGGTCGATTGCATATCTGACACACTGGAGTATTGACATTGGAATGTGAAGACCCATGGTTAATGGTGTCAGATGTTGAAGCATGACCACGGCCTCGACCTCGCATGGAAGCTCCTCGATGATTCATAGAGCCCCTACCTCGGTTGTTCTGCCAGTTTTGCTTTGGTGCATACATTGCCGTAGGCGTGGTTTCAAGGGCAGGTGTGTTGTATGCTTTTAGCCTCATTTCAGCACCCAGAAGTAGTGCCACAAGATCATCAAATGATATAGCCGTATCACGGGCTTGTGCTGAACTCACAGTAGCTTCATAACTCGGACCAACATTATTCATAATTATATAAATCAGATCATCATCATCTATGGGTTTGCCAGCTAAAGCCAAATTGTCAGCAAGATGAGTAACTTTGTCAACAAATTCAGTAATGGAAAGGCCTTCACCTCGAGTACTAAACAATTCATTCCTTAATTGCATTATCCGGTTATGTGATTGAGAAGCATACCTTTTCTCTAATGATTTCCAGGTTTCATGAGACGAACCGAGACGAGCAACGGTCGACAATACGGATGGAGTAAGAGAGTTATTGATCCAGCTCAGGACCGTCTGATCCTTCTGCTGCCAAGTAACATATGCCGGATCAACTTCGATCGTAGGTTCGCCATCTGCACCTGTCTTAAACTTTGATGGACGCTTATTGGTACCATCTGCAAATCCCATATAACCTTTGCTGTTTAATATGGGAGAGATCTGGGCAAGCCACAAGGGATAGTTGTTTCTGTCAAGCTTCATTAGTGTGAAGCCGGGCGTGTTGGAGACAACCATATTTGGACTGATTTCTTCCATTCCAATAAAGCTATTGACGGAGAGAACACAAGATGAAGAGCACAAAATGCAACCAGTAAGTCGTTGGACTTTATGGCTCTGATACCATAAAAGTTTTTGAAATACAAAGAAAATATGGTTTCAAACCACACTCCTTCCAGTGTTGTTTCTGTCAATATATATAGAATGCATGAGTACAATAGTTCCCTGTATATTGGGATTACAAGTGATTGTTGGGATTACAAGGGATAAGGTTGTTGGTATGGAGGGATTTAAGGAGAAGAGGTTACAGGTTGTTTTGACTCCTTGTTAGCAGGAGAAGGAGTTGGTAACTGAATCTGTTTATCAGTTAGCACTCGTAGAGTGGTGGAAAAGTTTGCAACCGATTTTGGTAGCAAGCCTCCAAGGTTGTTTTCATGTATATGCAGCCGCTCTAAGATGGTGCAATTGTTTAAAGAAGTGAGGAAGCTCCAATCAAGTGGTTCCCTAGCTCCGAACTGATTATTATATAGAGTCAAGAAACTTAAATTTCGTAAGCTCCCTAGGTTTGGAGGAATCCTTCCACTGAAATTGTTCTTGGAAAGCTCAATATGATAAAGCTGTGAAGCATTCGACAAAGAGATAGGTAAGGAGCCAATCATTTTGTTATAGTGGATAGCTAGATATCTAAGATGTGGAAGCTTCTGGCCTAAATCCGGTGGAAGTGAACCACGCAGCTGGTTGAAGCCCAAACCAAGCATCTCAAGAGAGGAGAGGTTCCATAGCGACGGCGGGATGGATCCCTCCAGATTGTCATCATTCAATGATAGACGTTTCAGTACAGAGAGTTTACCCAAAGATGGTGGAATTCCTCCTGAAAATGTATTGGTCGTCAGTGATAGATAATTAAGAGATGACGCGTTGGCAAGAGAGGCCGGTATTTGCCCAGTAATACTATTGTTTGTTAGACGGAGAGTATGGAGGGAGGGAAGAGAACCGAACTCGGTAGGGATATATCCTCCAAGCATGTTGAAAGACATATCTATGGCTTGGAGGCCTAAACAATGGCTGAGTTCCGACGGAATTATCCCACTGAGCGAATTAGTGCTAAGGTTAAGATACAGCAGACGAGACAGACGAGAGAGTTCTTGGGGGATCGGCCCATGAAAGTTGTTGGAGGAGAGGTCGATCGTCCTGAGGAAGGTAAGATTGGCTAGGTGAGCTGGTATTGTTCCGACTAGGTCGAGGGACATCAAGTTCAACGAGACGACTCTCTCTGGATGGATACGGCCACAGATGACACCCGGCCAACGGCACAAAGGAAGGGTGTCATCCAACGTAGCAAGGACTCCGTGGGGATCGAGGGAGATGTTGGACTTGAAGAGGAGGAGAGAAGATCGGTCGGTTGCATTGTTGTGCTTTGGTGCTAGTATACCAGCTGGAGCAGACATCACATGGACATGGAGATGGAGATGGTGGTAGTGGCGTGGGATGAAGAAGAAGAAGAAGACAAGTAGAATTAGAGTGGTAGAAGAAGAGGAAGATGCAACTTTAGGACACAGAAGCAAGGAGGAGCACATTGCTGCGTATGGTATTGGTATGGTATGGTATGGATGGGAATATATATGATTGATTGATTGTACTCTCTACTCATTTCCCTTCCCATTTATATAGAGCCAGTGCCAGAACCAGAAGCACTTACGGACTTTCATGGAAGTACGAAACGGAGGCTGCTTTTTGAAAAAGCAGAAGCAAAGCCAACCAACCCACTAGTCATGCTTGCTGTGTTCGATCATGTTAGCAAAAGATTCCTTTCAACACTATTAATTGTCTTTAAAAAGTGTCGCAATTTTGCACAAATATTACAAAAGATGATGAATTACCCCTTTCAAATCGACATGTTACAAGACAAAGTTCTTGCTCATGATATGATATGTATAACATATTTAATGCTTGATTAGTCCCTTCTACCCTTGTGTGGTCAGTAAGAAGAGATATAATTTTTCTGTCTAGACAAAAATAGTTTTGGAATCAAATCGCAAAAATGTGTAGAACAATATATTCAAATGACATGCAATACAATATACACAAAATCTCGTACGTATCGTCGGACATCTCAAAAAAAAAAAAAAAAAATTCTCTTCTTCGTTTTTAATGATTAATTGTGCATGTAGATATGTACACAAAAATCTCTTTTACATTATGTATATATTGAAAAACAATAATCTTAGCATTCCATGATATAATTTTTCTTTTATTCAACAACTTAATTTAAAATTAAGTTAACTTTCGTTCGGATTACTCAAATTTTATATTTTTATGTAACAAGATATTATTTGTCACGAGTTATTCTGCTTTTCGGTTAAGTGGTCATATGTTATTCATGAAATGACTCGTGTTCAACTATTGAGTGCAACGGATACCATTATTTGGTTGAGAAACTCGGGAGGAGTTGAAACAACAAACGACGCTCAAATATGTACGAGTTTGTAGCAACAACTACATAGTGCTAAATCAATGATATACCAAATAGTTACCATATTTTTTAGAAATTTTTGGGATTAGAAAAACGTTACTATGCCACTCAGTTTGAAATTGGTATGCGGATCACATTTAAAGGTCGTTTTTGACGGTTCATATTTTTATCCTAATTTGTGAAATATTTAGAAAGCTATATTAGGATACTCGTCAGATAATATTGGTTTGCGTAACTTTTGTAAGATTTTTCTTGTAATTCAATATCGATATTATTTCTTTACCATGGAGACGTAGGTCGATCATTTTTGTCTTGTGGAAATAGACAAATCTTTGCAGAACCACTTCATATTTAGTGTTTGTTCTTGTTGGACTAATTTTTTAGTAAAAATTTGCCTCAGTTATTTGTTTTCATTATTCAACTATATTCCAAATTTTCATATACATATTTTTACAAGGCCATGTTGTGTTCCATCTAGACTCGATCAGGTTTGTGAAAGAGGAAAAAATAACACGTAGCTTCCTTAGAAGACCATCACTTCAAAAAATTAAGATTGACAGCTGTAGCAGAGATCAATTTGAGGTTTGAGTGCAAAAATGATTAGTGCAACTTGGCATCATTACAAGACTTTCCAAGCCAAAGTTGATGTTGGCCTATTGTTAGGAAACCTTCAACATTGATCTCCATGTCAATTGAGGCTGCTCTATGGCTGGACATATATTGTGGCATCAGACCTTCAACGTCTCCAATACAGGGGTGAGCATTATTCGATTTTGGATCGAATTGAATCGAATCAAATAAGAGATTCATTTCGGTTTACAAAAATTTAATTTGGTTTCGGTTTTAAAAATACAAATTTTTTTTATTCGGTTTCGATTTCAATTTTGGATTTCAGTTTCGATCCAAAACCGAAAATAGAAAAAAAAAAAAATATATATATATATATATATATATATATATATATATATATATATATATATATATATATAATCTGCAAATAAATCAAAAAATTAAAAAATCGAATAAATCAAAAATCTAATCGATTTAATTCGGTTCGATTTGATTCGGTTATGGTCTAATTCGATTCGATTTCATTTTTGTTTATTCGATTTTCGATCGAATTTAGGTTTTTTTATTCAGTTCAATTTTGAATCGAATCGAACTGAAACCAACTGAAGCTCACTCCTATTTCAAGGACCAAGTCAATCGAGGTTGCTTTTGAATAGCAGAGCCGACAAGATTCATTCTATGATTTATATATTTGTGCATCAGGTGACGATTTATGGATCGGTGTGTCAGAGAATTGTGCATGCACATCTGTTCCGCTTTGGAGTATTCGCTAGCTGCTTCTCTGCAAATAAAAAAAGAACACATTCCATATTAGTAGAATGTCAGAAGGAAGAAAGAATATCATGACTTACATTGATACATATAAGAAGCAATATCTTTCATATGTGAACACATTTACGAGGAGAGTAACATCTGTTACTAAAACATAAGGGTTCCAAGTCTTTAGTCATGTTGTGTTCCCTCTAGAGTCTGTCAGGTCTGTCAGGTTTGTGGACGAGAGAAACACGGAAGACCATCACATCTCAAAATTATGATAGATTGCTATAGAAAGATCAATTTGTGGTTTGAGTTCAAGCTTGACTATTACAACTAGGTAACATTAGGAGACTATTCTATTGGCATCAGTAAGGGACCTTCAACATCGTTTTGGAAAAAAATTTCTAACCATATAAATTAAAAGATGTAAAATTAAAAACAGAAATTAAGTAGAGGATTTGAGACACGTTAAATGCTGTCTATAGAATATAATTTTGTCCCCACGAACAGTGCAACGGGTTCCTAACGATCTATTCTCGAGATTACGTGAACCGGTCTGTTCCGCGGTGCGCAGCGCTAAGTGCTAAGTGCGCGAGTGATAAACACGTCAAAAACGTGCATTAATTACAAGTTTATAAGGGCACTACACATTTTACTTGGGACTAGCCCATTGAAAATTTACAAAAAATTACAAGTTTGCCATCCTAAAAGTTATAAATTACAAGTTTGCCATCCTAAAAGTTACTTGGGGCTAGACCAAATTTTTATTATTGATAATTACAAGTTTGCCACTCCCAAACTCGGAACTGTTATAATCAGGACTGTCAAAATTTTGACAGTCCTACCACTTGGAAGGACTGTCAAAATTTTGACAGTCCTACAAATTGTTAGGACTGTCATAATTTTGACAGTCCCACAAGCTATGTGGACTGTTAAAATTTTGACAGTCCTAATTTTAACCCACTGAAAATTTTATATAAAACTAGGACTGTCAGAATTTTGACAGTCCCACAAACAATAAGTACTGTCAAAATTTTAACAATCCTCATTTTAATTGTCAGGATTTTTTTTTTAGTTTTCTTTTCTATTTAGTTAGTTTTGGATTTTGATTTTTTTTATTTAGTTTAACATCCAAAATAAAATATGTTATCATTGAACAAAAAAAAAAAAAAAAAAAAATCTACCGTACGAATATTACGTTTGCCGTCGATCAGACTTCGAACGGCCATAATTATTTGTTTTCAAATCGTTTTTCGTCACACAATAGGTCGATTTGTATGTTTTCGACGAGAGTAACACAATTCGTGTAGAGAAAATTTTCATCCGAAGTAAGACGTACATATTACAGGCAAAAATATAAAATATAAAACTTTAAAGTATCATAACTTTTGACTGAGAGATCGAAACAAGGTCCAGTTTGTGCCAAAATGACCGTATGAAAAAGTACCTCGGGATAAACAATTTCACAGTTTGACGAACTTCCCAAATTTTTAGAATCGCAAAAAAACGATGTTTCGACCTCCAAATTTTACTTTTGGTAATTTTTTTTTTTACAAAATATTTAATGTACCAATAATAAATTTACTATTTTAAATAACAGAATAATTTAACAAATTTTAAGGATAGAAATTTGGAATATTTTGAAATTTTGATACATATCGACAACTGAGTTAATTTATTTTAATTTTTTTTTAATTTTAAAATTTCGATACAGTAAATTTACTGTTAATTTATTTTAATTTTATTTCGTTAAAATATATTTTCTTAAATAAAACATAAAATTAACAAAATAAATTGTCCCCTCCACAAATTAACAAAATAAATTAACAGAAAATAAATTTTAGGACTGTCAAAATTTTGACAGTCCTACCAATTGGAAGGACTGTCAAAATTTCGAAAGTCCTAAAAATTCAACATATATTTTTAGGACTGTCAAAATTTTGACAACCCTTCCAATTGGTAGGACTGTCAAAAGTTTGACAGTCCTAAAAATATATGTTGAATTTTTAGGACTGTCAAAATTTTGACAGTCCTTCCAATTGGTAGGACTGTCAAAATTTTGACAGTTCTAAAAATCAACATATATGTCAAATTTTGACAGTTTTTCTATTTTTTCTTTTTCTTTTTTGGTTTCCTGTGTGCTGTTATTTTTCTTTGTCATTGTGTTATTATTCATGTCTTCCGGCGGCGGAGTGGAGGACCTAGTGGTAGTAGCGACGGAGGAAGGAGGGGAGGGAGGAGCGACGGACGGGTGCCGAGGTAGTCGAGCACCGAAAGGGGGTACGAGACAGAGGAACGGGAGAGGAAGGAGGCGGCGGGAGGCGGGGGAGGAGGCAGAGGCTGCGACGGCGATGGGAGGCGGCGGTGGAGGATGGGGTAGGAGGCGGAGGAGGAGGGCTCCGACAAGAAAGGGAGGAGGGAGGAGAACTCCGGTGGAGATTAGGGGGGTTTGGGCTAGTATGAGTAAAAAATGGGCTAGTGTGAGTAAACTTTGTTCATTAATGGGCTAGCCCCAATCCTGGGCTAGTCCTGAGTAAACTTTGTAGTGCCCTTGTAAATTCCCTAAAAGAAGGATGCCTTTATTGAATCACATAGGTGTTGCTTTACAAGTAACACACCCAAATAAATTCAACAATACCCCACATGATTCCATAAAGGAACAAAAAAATGGTATCGCACGATAGGACATATAGGAAGGAAATACAATATATGGACAATCACACTGTGTATCAGAGGAAGGTGTCTTCCTGACTTGAATCTCCCCTTAGTGTTATAAATTTTATCTATACAAACCCAAATTAACAAAAGTCTTATACTTAGGATCTTACTTGTACAGACTCAACATATACACAAATACATTGTAGGCATTTGATCCTATCAACAGTTGTGTATTTTTTGGTTATGTGCTATCTCGGTTTCTTAAGAGCTCTAGAGAATAGCCCGAGTTCCCATAGAAAGCGGCCCCACTTTCACTCTTAAATAGGTGACTCTTTCTGGGTATTCTGTAATTTATATACCTTGTTTTACAAGCCACAGATTCATTATGATTTTACAATCACCCTTTTATTTATTGCAGATCAACCCTATACAGTAGATGAATAGTTCTTTACAATTACAATCTTATAGTGCTTTCAGTCACACATCAATTTTGTTGTTAACCATTTAACCTTTTCTTGGTGCTTCCAATCGAAGGTCGGGTTTGTCACGCCCCAATCTTCCGTAATCTCGATCGTCCCCGCTGAACGTGAATCACCACGTTGCAGCGCTCCCGCAGGATAATCGTTCTCATCGGGACGTGATGCCGCACGAACCTGGAGTTGCGCTCGCACAAGGCGATGTTGTCAAACATCAAAGTTATCATCGAAACAACCAAGTTGTAACAAAAATTAAGTATTGTGTACTAAGCACACATCAGAGTAAATGCAATGAAGCTCTCGATAGGGTCCAAATAAAAATTCCACGAAGGAGAATGCCACAAAGGTGATATAACACTCTTACTCTTTCTCTTGCCCATAAAGGTACTTACCGTTCATATATCATGTCCCGTATATCCAAGCAGTGCCACTACCCTAGCCCGGACACAGCAGCACCGTGTCGCATTGTCTCGTGTCGCCTCGCGGACACGAGAAATTCGGTTTCCGAAGAGCCCTGTTCAGGTACCCTTTTCTCTCTCCTTGTTGCCCCATTTTTTTGTTTTGTCTATTGTGACGTGTAGACTGCATGACCCTCTCGATGCCCGTGCAACCCGCTCGGTGTGTCACGTTCTGTGGTGATCGCGAACATCGATCCAAAAACAGGAAAACAACACCCCATTTTCTCCCGGAACTGAGTACGCCCCGCCAAATGGGACGACTTGGTCGCGTGCGGTCTTCACCGAAAGGTGTGCGCCGTTGATACGGACGTGCAAAATTTCACAGAAGTTGATTTGGATGTGCGTGCACACCGAAATCAACGCGTATCCGCCGACAATGCCCCGTATCGGCCTGTTCTGGATCTCGTTGTAACTTTGTGTACACACATCATATTGAAACGAAACTTGCGCCATCGGACTTGTAGAAATACGCTGGTCCTGTGACCCAAGTTTGGTTCGATTCTGAGAACGTTGACAAAATCGCGTATCGTGGGCCCCACGGCTCCACTTGACGGACGATTTTGTGATCGGCTCATCGGAATCCAATTCTGGAAGTTTCGTTGGGTTCGTATCATCGTTCTAGACTTGTTGACACTAAGTTTGACGAATTTGGAGACCTTTGTTCCTGACACATTTTTCTGTGCGAAGTGGCCCACATGTGGACCCCGCTTTGACCAGAAACTGTCATTTTTGCCCCTGTGTCCAAATTGGACTCAAGGATAGGCGTTTCTAGCTATTTGATAATTTCTGAATCTGATGGTGATGTTTATTTCAGCAACAGAAGGAGTACCAGCAAATCCCACTGAGACAAGAGCTACAATTGGAGTCAGAACCCCAGGCAAGTGTACCTTGCCAAACTTTGCAGTTTTGTTACTTATTTCTTTGACTTAATTAATTCTTGTACATGCTTAACCTAGGGCCGTGTGACTTACTTAGCGTCTGAATAATATTTGGGTGTCAACACCGTACGCGGAGTTGTGTAACGTCACCTAGAAGTGGATATCGTGACCCTTTGCATTCTCGTGCTTGCATTATCAAGTACGTTATACCCAGGACACCTGACACTATTCATGTGACAGAATCTTCCTGAAATATTCAAGGTGATTCTGTGTAGGTTGCAGGTTTCATGACATAGACATTATTTTTTTAGATCTTATTATGACTTGCTGCATTAGTTTTGATCTTGCGTGTCATGGATATGAGACGTGTGATTACATTGGGTGGAGAGCGACACACAGACTACATACTGATTATATATATATAATCCTTATTAATGCGGTGCTCAAGACTCTAAACCCGAGCTTGGCCCACTACGTGATATCACCGCTACTGGCTCCCAGACACAGAGCTTGTAGTGGTTTCAGCCTGAGTTTTAGTGATGCTCAACTCGCATATCACTTGGCTGGTTATATAGTTACCCTATTATTTTATTTATTGCTACACTGCATTTATTTTGGCATGAGTTATTTTGTACCTTGCTATGTCCCCCGAGGACCTGGATCCGGATTATGTCCCCATGATTATCGGACATGTTGTGGCGTAAACGGTGATCTTTTCTGTTGTGCTTGAACGGGGTTCATTTGCAAAAGTTGGAGAAGGAGCTGCTAGTATTTTCGACGACTCAGCTTAGCAGAGGAGATCCACCCTGAGGTATACAGGACAGGAGCATTAGCAGGAGCAGAAGTAGGAACAGGTGCATACAGTGGAGCAGAACCAGGAACCGAGGACTAGGTGATTGCCATAGATTTTTCTGAGTATATGTTTCTTCTATACTCAGTTTGTGTTGCTATTTACATTCTTGTTTAATGAACAATTGTATCAGACTTGTTATCGGGTTGTTCCCTGATTTATTTACTTGTGATTTGATGTTGATATTGTTCCTTTTGTTGATATTGTTATATTCTTTCTGTGGATGAGATTAGTATAATTAGACCCTTATTGTTGTATCTATAGCTTAAGTACGCCCTGATGAATCCATTAAATGGGGTTTGTCCATCAGTGCGTGCTGTTGCCATTGTCACGTGTCTAGTCCCTCGATATTTTGGGACTGGGCGTGACATGGTTTTTGTGGTGGCCCATGTAGGTCTACGACTAAATTGTTCGGTTTTAACTTAGGGACCGAGCAAGACTGCAATAAGAATAAGATAAGTTTTTAGGATCTCATCTACTTGCTTGAAACGTTCTTGATATCTATATCGGACTCGAATTTATTTTTTGACTTGCATCATGCCTTGATTCCTGTGCACCTCTTATTGTTTATTTTGAATGCAGAGTAATGGATCCACGAGCAAACGACGAGACTCCTGCAAGATCACCACGAGATGCTATGGTAACCAACGAAGATGAAGTGACACCAGTTGATGAAGTTCAATAAGCTCAACAACGCAGTCAAGCAAGTCAGCATGCCACGAGAATCCAACAAGATGACCTTCCACCATCGACGCAGTTTGCTCCACCGATGCCTACCTTTCCACAAGGGCAGGCTATGGACGAACAACAAATATTTTAAATGTTCTGCGCGATGATGCAAGCCCATCAGAAGGTTCATCAAGAAGCTCAGCAAAACCAAGCGAAGAAGTTCATCGACAGATTTAGCTCTGAGCTACGGAAGTTAATCAGCTCTGCTGCAACTACCTTAGACGCGAACATTCTTGCTGCAGCACGACCCATGGAGTGCATCACAAGGATAGAGTCCAGCCAGAAGCAGCCGTATGCATCAGCACCAGACCAAGCACAACAAGAAAGAGTTGCAAAACGACCACAAATGAATCCACCGCAGATAGCATCTACACCACTTGCACTAGTCCTTCCTACTTGTCACTATTGTGGCAAGGTAGGCCATCTTGCTAAAGAATGCTGAATCAGATTTGGATTATGTCTAGCTTGCAGATCCAAACAATATTCGGTAAGGGATTGCCTTGAACGTCGAGAGAAAGCATTGATGATTCACCGACCAGCCACATCAGCACCAGCCGGAGCACCACAGCAAGAAATTGCAAAGAAGTCTCACATGCACCAGCCACCAGAAGCATCTTCACAGGCACTGCCTATCTGTCAATAATGTCACAAGCGAGGCCACATTGAGAACGAGTGCAGACGCAAAAGAAGATTATGTTTAGCTTGCGGATCCAGTCAGCACTTAGTGAAGGAATGCCTTGAGCGTCGAGAAGGAGCACTAATGTTAAAATGATAAGCATTACCAGTACCGAGGCTAGCCTATCCAGCATTGGGAGCACCACAAATGGGAGTTGAAGAAGTCAGACCACCTGCCCCAGGAGAATATCCGCCGAGGTCACCCTTGGCACCACAAGCAGCACTCTTTCAGCAAGCCCAGCAACAGCAGAGGGGACCACCTCAAGGACGCGGACAAGCTTTCGCGATGACTTTGGAGGACGTGCAGACTCTTGGAGTAGCTAATGCGCGTAAGTTTTTCATAGTTATCTTGTCTAGTATTGCTTTAGTTCGTGCCCGTTGGTTCGTGACCTTAGACTTAACCTGATAGTTTTAACTTGCTAATAATTGATAACCTAATATATTTTTATAAATGATAACCTAGTTTTCTAAAATTATAGTCTTCTAGATCTCCTTTATCTGGGAGATTGCATAACTTTTAATGCTTAGGGAAATAATTTTTCCTATGTGTTCTTCTCAAAACCCTCAACCTTGATTCCTCTTGATAGCAATGTTTGCAACCGTGTCATCTCTGTTGACCGGTTATTCTTTGATTGCGAGGACGCAATCCTCTTAAGGGGGGTAGATTGTAAACTCCCTGATTTTTTAGGATTTTTAAAATAGATTTTTCACAATTTTCTGGAATTTTTTGGAATTTTTCTGTAATTAAAACTAAGGTATTTTATAATTAAATGATTTTTTAAATAAAGTTAAATAATATTAAAATATTATGAAAATAATATTTTCTGGTATAAAATGAAAATTTTGATATAGGGTAATTTTTCGGGAATTTATTGGACCCCGGAATCATTTTTAAAGCCCTAAAAACTAAGTTTAAAATAAACCCTAGATTAAACCCGGTTCAATTGAACCAATCCAAGCCGAACCGGACCGGACCCGGTTCAATTGAACCAACCCGAACCATGCGTGTCGGATTCGGGTCAAACCTGTCGACCCGAAACCCGCTAACCCGAACCCGCATTTATTTTGTAGCGGATCGGGTCGGATCCTCATCCGCCCGACCCACTGGCCCGACCCGACCCGTGCTACAGTGTACCCCTAAATCTACCCCAACCTGCCGCCGCTTCATCTCCGTCGGCCGACCCGCCGTGGCGGCTCGCCTCACAGCTGCTCCGGCTCCCCCGCAACGCCCGCCGCTCCGCCTCCCCTGCCAGCAACCGCCACCGCTCTGCCTCCCTCTCTCGTCCTATAAAACCCCGCTCCGCCGCCCTCTCCTCCTCCTGCTCTCCTCCGCCACGGTCTCAGCTCTGCCCCGCTCCGTCATCGTCCCCGACGAACCCCCTCAGTGCCGCCTCCCTCCTCTGCTCCGCTCTGCCGTAGCAGCGCAGCCGTCTCCTCCTCCCGAGACTCACCTTCGACAGCGCCTCAGCCCTAAACACCCCGAGCCCCGGCCGCTTCCAACAGAGCTCCGCCTGAGCCGCCGTGCCCGCCACCGACGTCGGACAGCCTCGCCTCCGCCTGAGCTGCCAGCGCCGCCACCTCCGCAGCCATGCAGCCCCGGCGAGTCTCCGGCCATCGAACCCTAGCCCAGACACAGCAGCACCATTTATGCTGAGTTAGTCTCATTTGTGCCTTAGCGTGGGACATATTGCGTAGCGTGGAGTACGCTTCAATCCACCGTGAAAGATGATCTAAGGCTGAGGCAAACTTATACAAGTCATTATACTTGTCCATATGGATATTCACTTGCACTAGCATTGAGATCAGTATATCGCGAGTCTGGATCGTTCACATATTCAAAGTGTACTTCAAACATATGCATGCCAACCAACTTAGCGATAGCGAACTCTTAGCTCTCGAGTTTCACATCTCATTGTGTCTTGGATCATGCACACGTTCAACGTGTCACTCAAACATATGCATTCAACCAAACTTAGAGATAGTAAAATCGGGCAAACTACTTTGCGAAAATCTCAAGGGTTCTCGTTTTTACTGAATCACGAGGATACTTCCGATAGGGTCAATCAAATCCTAAACCATTTTGCACTACCGTTAAGCATGATCTATTCGGTTTACCGACTAGCGTCCATCCGTTCGGGTCAAACATAGCACGCATTATCGTCCCAAGTCTAACCCTAAGTCTTGTTGCCCCAGTTCTATAGCTTATTGGCAATGTGCTAAAGTCGGTAACATAGGTTATTTTACTTGGCATAGGGTCGTCTGCCTAATCGCTAGGTCAGCTCACAAGATCATAGGTACAAGTTCAAGTATACGATACATCATGCAAATTTGTCGCACGATGCTCGTCCCAATGCCTAGGGTCAAACCATGGTTAATTTGCATGGGGTATTCTACCCAAGCTCGTTTCACTCAAATTTTTAACATCGAGCACAGATTATCCTACTCTCAATAGCACGTTCATTTGCACAGGGGTTCGAGTATACCCAAGTTGCAGGATAAGTCTAGTGATTAGCATAGTCTATCTCTCCAAATATGTTTTGATAGAATACCTATCCATTCTAAGTCTAGACCATCAAGCCAAGATTCAATTATAAACCTTAGATTTATATTCCAAATTGTTCAACCTAATTTATGTATCCATTCGTGAAATCATTAAGCATGATTTATTTCAAGTTCTAGGCTAACTTATCCTCAAAACATTTCCAATCACTTGCATTCCAAATTTGTCTTTTTGTGTCGAACCAAAAGTCAAGACGATATATAAGATGTCACGCTCCGGTCTTTCGCAAGTTCAATCATCCTCGTTGGACGTAAAATTACTACGCCAACGCTCTCACTGGATAATCGTCCTAATCCGGGCGTGATGCATGTACGAGCATAGAGTTACGCTCGCACAAGACAAGAACGTTTGAAAGTTATGGTTATCTTCAACACGATCAAGATACCTTATCCTTACTCTTTGCTCCATCGAATTATATATATAAAATCCATCGAGTCAAGTCCATTCATGCTGTAATTATACATCCAACTTTAAGGTTATTGTTCGGTAAATTCATAGTTTACTTCTAGCATTCCTAAAGAAACTAAGTTTCAATTATTCAAGCCCAAGTCTATTCCATCTTTTGATACATTCTATTCATCGAGTTCATTCAGAATAATCATCGAACATGTTTTCGTGAGTTCGATCATCCCCACCGTACATAAAATTACCACGCCGGCACTCTCGCAGGATAATCGCTCTCGTTGGGACTGATTTTGAAGATTACCATTTCGAACTCAATTTCAAGATCATTCTTCCAAACTCCAAGCCAATTCCATTATCGTTCATCTTATTCATCGAACCACAATATTTATTTTTGGGCTAACTTTCATTCTAATATTGTATTCAAGTTCAATTCGTTTGTTTCAATCCAAAATTGTACGCACAATCCTCAAGTTTCCTTAACGAAGATATCAATTTCTATTTCCATAATTCCCAATTTAATATAAGCCTTATTATTTGGTTCAAGACATTCTCAAATTCGTTCAATCCAACTATCGTACGAGACCTATGAATCCGTTTGGATATTTCTAAATGATCCATACACCACTCAGAATTGAGTCATCCAATTAAATCCTCAATTGATTTATATCTTCCGACACAAAATATCGTTCGAGCTATTTCCTAAAATTCAATCACGATTTTCTATGTTCGCCTAAGCGATAAATCCGAGAATATTCTATCGGTTGGCATTCTAAGTCTGACTTATTTTTTTCCTGAAAGATATCCCATTCTCGTTGTAACTTAGCTTGCACCAAAAGGTCTCGGCGCGTAATACTTTACACAACTTAGCCGAAAGGCTGTGTGCATAGCGAACCGTTAGGACGATATTCGATTTTGTATCCTAACCAGTTGTGAAATCAAGTATAGGCATACTGGTTTGCACATAAGTCGCAAATCTAGCATGAGTCTAATCCCAAAGGGTCTAGCACAGGTCGACACAAAGGCCTTAGCATTTTAATCTAGTACAAGCAATCATACCATTCACATGCACTTTTTTTGAAAGTATTTAGACCCATTATTGGAATATTCCATTTGGGACATTGAGAGAGAGTGTACACATAACCCATGAACAAGCTTTCAAAATCGAGAAAATCGAAACAAAGTCCAAAGGTGTATAGCCAAGCTCTGATACCAACCTGTCACGTCCCGATCTCCCGTAGGCTAATCGGCCTTCCCCGCTAGGCGAAAAACACCGTGCCAGCGCCCCCGCAGAATGATTATTCAGGCCCATCCAGGCGTGATACCGCACGAGCGTGAGCCGCGCCCATGCAAGGCCATTGTTCATTGGCTGGCGGTAAGAGATCTAAGCCACAGAGTCGCACAAATTGCCTGAGTGTAGCATAATTTATAAACACATAGGCGGTTGGTAACAAGTTCACTAAGTTGTCAATAGCGGAAGCATTGAATAACACAAGTATAGAAGTAAAGCAATTCTTTATTGATATAAACAAGTGTTATAGGCGGCGCTAGGCTGAGATTTTAAGTCGCTCAAGCCTCTCTCTCTGAAACAATAAAATAGTGCCAAGTGGCTACATTTGTGGAATGATGTATAGGCAATGTTCCAACATTATATCTTGTATATGTGCCTCAGTTTCAGACGCAACACTCCAAGGCTCCAGAGTAAACTCCTTGCCTTAGCACGCATGCACGAAGGAGGCATCCGCAACAAACGAGGTTCTCCGCACCCTACAAACAATCTGGTGGATTATCAGTATATGAATGCACTGGTGGGGAGGCTACTCGCCCGCTCGATAAATCCAAACACGTTCATTAGGTTTCGTGCACCAACTATTATGTTGTCTATATAGTATTGCCTAGGATCAGTTTTATTGCAAAGATAAATAGCCTAACTCGTGTGGTAGTGTGCCGTGCGATATTAGAGGAACCACGGCGAGACTTACCAACTTACCATGGTCCTTCCCTGTCCAAGGCAAACCAAGTTAATACAAGCACGAGCATTCATATAATGAAATACAATGGCACTAGCATATACAAACACAAGTATTTCAGTATGATATTACGTTCCGGGTGCACGAGTAAACAGGTTATCCAGCAGTATTGTAGAGGATATTAAAGTGTTGCATATGTACAAGTATGTTATACTCAAGATCGTTCAGGTGTTTCAGATTATTCTTGATGCGATGTAATGACTCGCACGCGGATTGCCGCTAAGCGAGGATAACTTATCTATATGAAGGATTATCGCTGGCATAGCCATAAAGGACGAGTTATAGTCACGGGATAAAAATAGAATACAACGTAGGTGGCAATCCCCGCTGCATGCCATTTTTTCCTCTAACATACTGACTATTCTATATTTTTCGTCCGGATCGGAACGGTCCCAGTGCCCCGGCAACCGTCCGCGGAACCATTATATATGCCTGTGCACAGGTTGTCCGCGACATGCAAGTCTCTTAGGCCATTTCCAGATTCATAACGATAATCCAAAGATTTTTTTTCTGAACGAGCATTGCTCCACGAGCTGTTGATTCATTTCTTTACTTAACACGATTCTAGTTCAACGTTCAACTTGACTTGATGTAATCTAAGGCAATACGAGCATGAGACAATCACATAACATGATCTATCTTTTCATAGTCTCCCTGAGCCATTAGATTGAGTACAAGACGAGTATCACTTTTCTGAGGTGTTGGGATATTATCTTGCTTGACTGTCCTTGATGCAGTCTCCTATTTTGGGAATTGCCTTGGCGATCTAACAGTCCCAGATACTTTCAGATTCATATTGCACAAAAGGACTATTCGATAGTTTTCTAGCTGACTCGATGCATGCAAGATATACGATAGTGTTCTTGATTGTAGTATGGTATTTCGTGTAGCAAATATTGAATGAGGCAATGTGTACAAACTACAGTAAGCAGGCAAGCATGCATTCATATTGAAAAGTTAAGCATTCACGTTGGCTCGGGCCCGAAAATAAGCCGAGGGGTGAAACCATAACGGGACTTTTCGAGCGACATTATCTAGGGTCGTGTAGTGTAGCAAGTAAAGTAATGCACTATATATATATATATATATATATATATATATATATATATATATATATATATATATATATATATATATATATATATATATATATATTATCATTCTACTTGAGGCATAGCGGGGTTTAGTTGCACAAGGCAAAGGGAGCATGCAAGGGTCTGTATATAAGCAACATTTTATTTTCATGTTCTAACACAAGCAATAGAAGTTAGGATTATTCTCTTAGCTAGGTGCGTTGTATTGTTATTAACATGCAGGGGGTGATTCACCTAGCGACTACCATGGAATGTCCATATTTTAAATGTGCTGGCTAAGTAAAGACAAGTTTACCATAGCCACCCACCTTAGCGATGATTCGCCTCGGTCGAGGAATACTCCGAGCGAGCCTCTGAAAGCCTAAGCCAGAACTCCTGTAGACCAAGTCTAGAAATTCTTTTGCCTCAAACGAGTATTCTCGCTGAAGCAAAGCGGATCGGGTCGTAGCACTTTTGCCGTTTGAATCGGCAGTCCGCTTAAGCGGAACAGGGTGTTACAAATGAGACAAGTTTAGTCTCAATCAGTGCCCTAAGAAATGTCTTAAAACTAAAGATATGCAATAGATTCTTTGTTCATTAGTGATAGGGAGTTCAATGTATGCTTAAGTGTGTACGCATCTGGATATTGTGTACATAGTTGGAATGTTAGGCAGATATTTAAGCAACTCTAGTATGGATCAAAGGAAAGCAGCCAATCGGGTTAATTAAGTATTTTAAAGAGAACAAATGATTACATGCTTTTTATAGGAGATCGGATAATTTGGAGATCATAAGGTATTTCGACTCCGATTTTGCTGGATGCCAATATAGCAGGAGATCCACATCAGGTTATGCTTACTTGTTGGCTGGTGAAGATATATTTGGAAGAGTGTCAAACAGACACTCATAGTATATTCTACCATGACAGCAGAATTTATAGTATGTTATGAAGCATCCAATCAGGAAATATGGTTGCAAAATTTTGTTACATGGCTATTAAATAATATATCATTCTGGTTGTTGCCACCAAGTCTCTTGCTACTATCAAAATCGGAATAAATCAATTACCAGATCCACCTATCATCGCCGACATAACCATAAAAAAGATCATTAAAGAAGCGTGAGCCGTTATTAAAATATTATAAAGTTGATAATTCCTACCAAGAATTTGATCGCTCGGTTGGGCTAATTACATACGAATCAGTACGGAGAAGCATATGCCCATCACTCCAGCAATGGCACCGAAGATGAAATATAGAGTACCGATATCCTTGTGGTTAGTGGAGACCAACCATTGAACCAGATTTGTCATCATTTTGAATTAAATTTTTTCATTATCAGATATGGGCCCCATAGCTATGTCAATAACGGGGCTGAAAAGGAAAGCGACCATATCTCCTTTTACCTGTCAGCGTATACATGATGGTGTTGAAAGACCACTCAAATTATATTATGACAAAAAATCAGTAGTATTGTATTCCAATAACAACAGGAACTCGTATAAGTCAAAGTATATTGACTTGAAGTTCCTAGTTATGAAGGAAAGAATTCATAATGGTCAAGTGTCCATATAGCACATTAGGACAAACTCCATGTTAGAGGATCCGCTCACAAAATGTTACCACCCAAGGTCTTTCATGAGTACACAGCTCATATTGGTGTTATCTTAAATTGAGGATATGAAAATATGTGGGAGTTTGTGTTTTATGAATTTTAATGCTATATATTTGGATTTGGACACATTTATGTATTTAAATATTTTGAATATTTTCTGATCAGATATATGAAAATTCAGTTCATTCTGTTTTCATTATGTTAAAGTATCGATCTCACTAAAGTAAAGGAGTACCAGTTGAAAATAGACATGTGTTGATCACATTGCGTGTAATTTCCATACTATGCATCCATGATTGATCTATGTCATTTAGCTATATTGGTATATGTGACCATTGATGGTATAGTTACATTAATGTGACGAAGGTCGCTTTGATCCTATATTGATATGATTAATGGACGGGATTGTCTAGATATACCCTAAGGTTAAGATAGCAATTTTTTTTGAGCTCATAAAGTTAACACAATTGTAAGGTTACATATGTAGTCCAGTGGAAGATTATTGAAATTATCCAATAATTAGGGGCTACATATGTAAATTTAATTGTGTTGTGCTATCTAAATAATTAAGACAAATTAAAGTGATCTATTTGGAAAAAGGCTTATGGGTATAATTGTCATGGAAATAATGTGTATATACCATAAAGATAATTCTAATTTGATGAGGGGCCAAATTAGAATTATGTAAAACCTAGAATATATATATACATATATTCATAGGGGTTATGGTCCCCCGACTTATACGGCCACAATAGAGATAATTTTTTCTTTTCTCTTCTGCATCTCCATCAACAGAGAGAGGGACAAATGTTTCATCTTTGTCATTAAGGGTCATATCAATTTGGAAGATTTAACCCCAATAAAGAGACGTTCGCTACAAGATCCATCAAGCCAAGTAATGGATTTAGGTACGCTTCCGCAATTAATTTATATTTTTATCTCATGAATCAATAGGTAAATATCTAACAAAATTTATTCATTGAATACTAAGATTATGGTTGAATGCGTAAGACTATATCCATAATATAAAAAAGATTTTTATATACAAATATTTCTCTATATCACAGTGAATTATAAAAAAAATATTAAGAAAGGGAGAATTAACATTAAAAAATTTATTAGTTGGCTTTGCTTCATCTATTCAAAAAGCAGCCTCAATTGACTTGGAGTTTTTGAAGGTCTCCTACTGATGCCTCAATCTTTCTCTCTAGATTTCTGAGATCCACAATGTCCAGCCATTGAGCACCTCAATTGACTTGGAGATGTTAAAGGTCTCATAATGATGACAATATGCCAACATCAACAGTGACTTAGATAGTTCAAGGTCTAGTAATGAGGTGGGATAGAATATATATATAGATCTGTAATGTTTGTGGATAACAGAACTAGTCTATATATATATATATATATATATATATATATATATATATATATATATATATATATATATATATATATATATATATATATATAGACTAGTTCTGTTATCCACAAACATTACAGATCACTCAAGATGGAACACAACATGACTAAGGTTATAGCCTAAAGGCTTGGTTGGCTTTTGCTAGTGCTTTTCGAAAAAGCAGAAGAAGTAGATGTTATATGCCAATATGATGGTCTTCTCAATTTTCTTTTTAATGATGCCAAGTTGACTAAAAAGGAAGTAGGTGTAATGCTCCGTCTAAGCAGCTTCTATAAATGTAAGAAAAATGAGTATGCGAGTATAATCAGATATCCTTACCTGCATTATCCATGTGAATCTTAATTGGAATAAAATCAGATAAAATCATTTTGTATGTTTGTTATTGTGCGATATATGATAAATCGTGTAGAAACATATATATGAAAATTTAGGATATAGTTAAATAATGGAAACAAACCAAATACTAAAAATTCATATTCTAAAAATGTAGGATATAGCTCTCTTAAACATTTTATAAGTTGGGATAAGTACGAGCTGTTAGTCCTGAAGTTAGATCAAAGAAGAAGAGGTAGCCACAAAGTAGAGACTCACACAAGAGTTCGTCTCTACAAACTCCAGAAGAGAAGTTGGTGCACTGAGATTCACACAAGAGTTCCTCTATAGTGACACACAACCCCACGGAAGCACTAGACAAGGAACATGTTACAAAGTGACAACCCAAAGAAAATACAAATATAACAAGAATCAGAAAACAGTTCTTCTATTTATGTTCGCAGACGCTACACCGAGAATAACGGGAACAAGAGCAGAAATACAAAGAAGGAAACTCCTGCTGGGGTGATCAAAACCACCAGAGCTCAAGGCAATATTCGCGCTATACAACGATCTGCCCCTAGGATCCCACAAGTTCACACGAGAACTTCTGGAACGCTCTTGGTCACCTTCAGAACACTCGAAAGATTCCTATGGAAGGATGCTAATTGCTGCCGCAGGTCCTGCTGGTGCTCTCAATTTTCTCTCTCTCTCTTATTTTTTCCCAACTCGCTAAATAAAAGAGGAGAGCCTCTATTAAAGAGGATTTCATCTTCCATCCGGCCTGAGAAAAAAACCAGGCAACATGCGTCGCCTGCACCTCTGTATTGCATAGAGCAGACAGCGCCGTCAGGCACTGAAAGCTGTAGACGCGTGGTACAGAGAGCCTCGAGCTGCCTGCCCCGCCTGTGCGCTGTACTGCATAGAGCAGACAGTGCCGCACCGAACCGCCAACAGCAGTCACTGTCCCCTCCACACTTGACTCGCTGAAGCTAACTTGTTGGAAGCATAGCTTCAGGCCGGAAGGCCCCTGGCCGCATCGGCTCCTGGCCGCATGCGTACCGTGTTACGCCCCAATCTCCCGCAAGCTCGATCATCCCTGCTGAAAGTGAATCACCACGTTGCAGCGCTCCCGCAGGATAATTATTCTCATCGGGACGTGATGCCGTACGAGCCTGGAGTTGCGCTCGCACAAGGCGATATTGTCAAACATCAAAGTTATCATCAAAACGACTAAGTTGCAGTGAAAGTCAAGTATTGTGTGCCAAGCACACATCAGAGTACACACAGAAAAGCTTCCGATAGGGTTCAAATGAAATACCACAAAGGATAATGCCACAAGGGCGATATAATATTCTTGCTCCTTCTCTAGCCCACAAAGGTACTTACCGTTCATACATCATGTCCCGTATATCCAAGCAGCACCACTACACCTGCGTACCTGAAATAATGCCCACAAACGTGGGTTAGTACACAGCCGTACTGGTGAGTGGGGTAACCCACTTTTCTAAACCGACACTAAGTAGAATAGTGAATGCAAACAGTTATTTGGTGATCTTTCTACTTGAATCCTAGATTCATTTCATGGCAGAGGTATGACATGTTAAGAAAAACTGTAAAGCAGGTTAAGAATGCAAGCATTTAACTCAAGTAAATATACAAGCAGATATATAGCCAACTCGAAGAAAACTAGCATGCAAACCGTCCTACTCAAAACCCAAGCAACGTAAAAACCTATCGAATCATCATCCAAGCCTCAATATCCATCCTCAAATGATGCTACAATCCAAGCCTTATAATCCAATCTTTGATATGCATACTCTTGCCGAGGCAAGGTGGCTGCCGCCTACATGAAAAAGCACAAAGCAAACCAACTCTTATCTATATGAAGTCACTGGCCAAGCCATAAAGGACTGTTCAACTGCAGTTCTACTTGATCCAGCGCTGAGTAGCTAGCCCGCCTGGATCGAATTAAACTGCCGGCACCGCGCCCAAGGCACGTTACCATTTTGCTTCCTCCATGGCCAAACGCACTACCAGAATAAGTCAAATTAGCAACGTAAAAAAACGTCGCTAAATGATCAAAAAATGCAAAATAAATAATTTTAGCAACATAATTAGCGACTTTTTACTGAAGTCGCCTTTAAACTAGTCGCTGACAGGAAAAACGTTGTCAAACGTCGCTATGTCGACGTTTTCTAGCAACGTCAATGCGTCACTAGATTAGCGACGTTTAGCGACGCAACGTTGCTAAATTAGCGACGTATATATTTGTCGCTATATGTCGCAAATTAGCGACGTACGTAGCGACGATTAGAGCGACGTTACTATGACCTGACAATACTTCCATGTCAACAATTTGCGACGAACAGCGACTTTGTTTACGACGTATATAGCGACGTAATTAGCAATGTTTTTAGCGATGTAATTAGTGACGTATTTAGCGATGTGACTTAACGTCGTTAAACGTCGTAAAATGTTGCTAAAAACATCGTTAAAGATATAGTAAAAAAAATAAATACTGAATTATTTCCAGACTATTCTTCTTGCAGTTTATTAATTCACAATCTGTACAAATAGACCCGGAACAACCCTTCGTTGAATTTACTCGGTTCACCGACCCCCTTGGATTGAACACTCAAAACCGGTAAATTAACATATATTTAATATGAATAATATAATAAAATTTGAACAAAACAAAATATTGAAATTAAAAACCGAATCAGGAGAAAATATCGTCGTAAAGAATACAGCAAATATCCATACAACTGAGTCTCGTCCTAAAGAATAGAAAGAATACAGCAAATTAAAAGCCTCGTCCTAAAGAATACAAAAAATAATATCTGAAACATAAACAATCAATAATAAAACGGTCCTAACTAGGACTACTGCGGATCTGCAGGAAGATGACCACCGGTACGCATAAAGGATAAGAACAAATTATACTGCTCCTGTAAAATTAACACCGATGTCGATGGAGAAGGCAGTAACGTGATTCGGTGCCTCCTCAGCTGCATCATGATTGTTCGGATTGAAACTAGGCCCCGTGCCGCATCAAAAACCATATTCACCCACCCGTCGTCGTAAGCAGCGTGGTCGTGGACATCCATATATGGCTCCACATAAGGCTCCGACTCCGATGCTTGAGACACAAGTTCTCCGTACGCGGTTCACTGATAGTAATTCGGGGTAAAGCCCTTCGAGTACAAATAATATGTGACTCAACTTATGGATGATATTTCAAGTTGAGACATCTTAAACACAGATATTTAATTTTGGTACCGTCCATGTACTGAGGGAACGTCTTGACGAACTGCAGGAACTACTGTACACCCTCAATGAATTTATCCCGCATACCGCACATGTCATCAGGATGACGGTTGTACATCCACGAATGATGATGCAGATAGTAATTCATATCCATTTCTAGATACTTCTGCAAAAATGATAGTATGTGTCCTATAAATCGTTAAATATAGTGTGATTCTCTGGAGGAAGGCAAGAACTGCTCTAACTTGATACACAATATCTTATGTATGTGTGTGTGTGTGGATATGATTTTTTGAGTAATCTCGGGTCACTAGGGATAGCAGTTCACAGTTTTTAGTGTGCATCATTTGGCAGTGATCAACTGAAGGGAGAGTAGTTTATAGCAGTAGCAGTAGCAGCTAGATGTACTACACAGTGTAGCAGTGAGGAATCAGTGTGCAGCAATACTGTGCAGTACACAGCAGGCAGGATGCACAACGGCAAGTAAACTCAGCAAGTAGCAGCAGAGCCAGTGCACTGTAGAGCCTTCAACAGCAGGTTTAGCAGTCTGCAGTAGCCAATGCAACAGCTCGTGCAGCAAGAAGCATCAGCCCAAGTTGGATACGAGTTCTAGAAGAAGTCAATACCGTATCGTATCTCGACTTTGAAGGTCATTCCCGTGTCCGTGTATACGACAATTCTTCAGTCGAGATCTGCATCGTATTATATATGATACAGATACGCAAGGTTGCATCTAAACTCAGATAGCTAACTAGAAGAGAGATATGGTTAGGGTCTGTATCATATTTTATGTCATGTCAGTGTATGATACAGTCCTCTTTGTAGGAGTCCAGGTAAGGAAGGAGAAACATATGAATTAGACATAAAAATAAAGAAATTCAGTAATAGAAGAAGAAAGAGTTTGGGATTTAGAAATTCTAGGATTTTTATTAGAGTTGTAAGAAAGAAGAAGAAGAAGTTACAGATCTAAAGTAATTTGAAACTAAGAAAGCAATAATACATTCATCCCCTCTATTCTCCCTCCTTCTCTTATTTATACTAAACTGATTACATGTATTAGCAGCTAATCGGTATGCCCATGTCAGTATTAGGGTTAGTGTCCGCATGTATTAGTGTGTCCATATGTGTATGTATGTGTGTTCGAGTTAGGGTTAGGGTTAGTGTGTGTCATGTCATGTCGTATCATGTTATGTCGTGTTAGAGAGAGAGAGAGAGAGACAGAGAAAGAAGAGAGAGAGATCTCACCGAGTGAGGAGGAAGAGAGCTGGAGAGAGGAGAACGCCGGAGGGAGGAGGAGCCGCTGGAGGGAGGAGGACGCCGAAGAGAGGAGGGGACGCCAGAGGGAGGAGGGGACGCCTGAGGGAGGAGGGGACGCGGGACGGAGGGGGGTCGCAGAGGTGGGGTGCCAGGAGGGAGGAGGGGACGCTGGAGGGAGGAGGGGAGCCAGACACGACGGAGGAGGGGTTTAAAATTTTGGGAGAGAGAGATCGAAGGAATTGGGGGAAAAGGAATTCGTCAACCCTAAATGAAATAAATTAGCGATGCTAACTTATGACGTCGCTAATATAAATTCTAGCGACGTTATAGACGTCGCTAAATACGTCGCTAAATATTTAATTGATTAACGTTGCTAAATACGTCGCTAAACGTCACTAATCATATAACTCAGCGACGTTTAGCGACCTTAAATAAACTTATAGCAACTATTCTTTAAAAAAATTGAATTACAGTCGCTAAACGTCGCTATATGTCACCAAACAGCGACTTATAGCGACGTTATTCTTTGGAGTCGTTGATATCTTTAATATTAGCGACATTTTACTTTGACATTGCTAAAAATATCTCTAATCCCGCAATTTTTAGTAGTGACGGTCCCGGTGCCCCAGAGCCTTTCCGTTCGAGGAAACCAAACCCTGTGCGCAACAGGTTGTCCGTGACCGATGCAAACTCCAAGTAGGTATAACGAGAGAATCGAGAATTCTTGCCCCACCAAACTATCTAGCCTCAATCCAACCAACTATCCATAACTATTCTCCAACTTATAACCCAAGGCACCATCTCAAATTATCCCCATAGGCACTATGTCGCTTTTCGATACAGTGTTCCAATTGGTGCGACACCCCTCGCTCAGAATAATCCCGTAGCACAATGCCCCACCAGTGTCACAATGCCCTCACCGATGCAGTTGTCCGGTTTCGAACCACAACTGCACGCTTTGCATGACAAAGTGCCCAAGTGATAATCGTGCACGGATGCATGCTCGCTCGCCAGCCTAAATTGCCTTGATGTTCCAACCAAGATGTTCCACTCAAGCTCCAACTGTCTACTCAAGCTCCAACTGCCCAACGCGAAAATCAACTCAAGCCACAAATCAAATCTAACCAAACGACGTACACTCTATGCACGTCACAGTATAGTGATTTCCAAGTTCCAGTCAAAGTGTTCAAGCCATTACGTATATTCCATATTATTAGACATGAAGGAGTAGAGGAGAAGGGATAGAGCCCACTCACCAAGTCTGGTTCCTTTAAGCACCTTGCCTTGCCGATACGGCCGATCCTTTGAACCCGTAGTCCGATGCAAAGTACGATCTACTCAATTGGTATGACCATGCGAGCAGGCCGTGCTCTCTAAATCATCCGGCCGATCGAACTAAAAAATATGGCATTATCGCTCCAAATCTAGCTATCCCAGTACTACTCTAAATGAATATCTGATTCCATCGAACTCTGCTAGCGATCTGCACATGAAATCAACTAAATCAATACTTGTTCCCAAATCCAACAAATCAAAATATAATCAGCTATTGCCTCATTCAATCCGACTCAGCGTAATGAACCGTGCGGTTGTGGGGCGTTACATAATATACCACTTAGAATCAACTTCGTCCTCGAACCGAACCAGTATCCAATCCTTATCGCATGCCGCTTGTCCAATCTATAAATCTGCTCCATGCAACTCACATTCTCTTGATCCAGACTCAGCATCTTGCTTCGTGCTGAACGCTCGCACAAATTTCCATATTCCCATATCCTCCTTGCATCTCAATACAAATTTCTCATATCGCTTAGTTTTGGATCATACACATATTTAAGGCATCCCCGAAATATATGCATTTCAGCCGAGCTTAGCGATATCGAATTTGGACAAGTTACAAGGGTATCTTTATGTCCGAGGCATTTATTTTACTTTACTCCCAATTGAACCAATCCTGACATTCATCCCAACATATTCACACAAGCACAATTCTCAAATACGATGATTTTCCACTGATGATCTTCCCACCTTACTCAAATCAGTTCGTGTTCCAACTCAATCCATCCAACTATTTCTGAATCCACCATAGCACCATCCAAACCCAACTAACCAAACTCTAGCATGACTCCAATTGCATAATGTTCTGCATGTGCTATTTCTAACTATCATCTCTTGCTCCGAACGATCATCACAACAGATACTACTCCCGCTAGGCGACTTACCCAAATATCGAACTTTGCTCTTAGATCAGCTCAGTCCAACACCCCTTCCTCAATCTCAATACCTCACTAGGCGAACATCTATATTGAGGTTCATGTGATCCAGGAAGATTTTTCACCACGTCATAGAGATAGTGTCGCTACAATTTCAACGTGGACATACTCGCCACAATTCCTAGGTTGCACATGGAATAGTTCTTCGCACTGCTTCTACTGCCTTGAAGCACAGGATATCACCTTTGTCTTCTGTACGAGCACACATCCCAAACTAAGTTTTGATGCATCTTGTAGATCTGAGGCACATCTGTCCCTTCCAGTATTGTAAGGATTTGATCTGAACGAGCCATTGCTTTAACTTCACAAGCTAGTTTCACAGTTGTCAATTCATATGAATGCTATTCCCTTCTGGGGTACGACGAGTCAGAGGCAATGCCATCTTCAAAAATCTCCGACTCCGAATCTCATCAGTTGACTTAGGCCATTCCCACCATCGCTTAGATCGTCCGGCTGCATCTTCAGCTAAAGGCTATCCCAAGGATCTCTCAAATCCAACACTCAGTCACTTAGGCTAATCTCCATCATACACCTCACACATCCACCCTCGGCCCATTTTTGAAAGCACCACCGCAAGGGTCATTCTATAGGTCTATAATATTCATCTCTGATTTGGTGATCAAGTCGCTAGGGTCAGCTGTCCCGAAGCTGCAATCGATAATTGTAAGTCATCACGATGGACAGTTACTATGAACCATGCTATATCTCCTCTGCAAATCTGAGCCATAATCCAACCATTCCATCCAAACAAACTTCTGACTCTGAGAACTTCATGCATTACCTCTGACGAATCTGTCAACCAAACACCGCTTAACCACCTAGAGTCTTACTATCTATCCAAGCCACAAATCAAGAACTGTGTTCGTTGAAACCGTCTTCCATCAATCCGCCGTTCTGCCCTGAATCCATCAAAATTTCCCGAACTGCCATGTTCAACTTCTCGCACTACCACTTTCAATGATTCCCGAAATCAAAGACGTGCTCCAATTTTTATCCGTATGCCATGTTTCACAGTGCATGTCTAACTCGCTCGAGTAGCACAACATTTTTGCTCCAACATTGCTCTCTCGTTTAGCCTTCTTCAAAAGTCCATCCGCCGCAATCCTCACACTCGTTTTATTCCTTAGCCCATCTTGATTTCTCTATGTTCTGATTAGTCCACACACTCTCAATGCCTCGTGCATCAGTTCCAACATAAATCTCAAATCCATATTGCCTTTACTTGTTGCCTCAATCTGTCTCAGTAATGTACGTGTTAACTTCCAATCTGACTTAACATCAACTAGACTTGCCTCATGTCCGTTTATGTCTTCTGGAGAATCCATCTACCATCATTGCACCATTTTGCCAAAATTTACTACCACTAAACCATGCGCCCAACTTCTCGAGCGCCAATAACCAAAATTATTTAAGTCCATACGAATCCATCGCATTGCCCTCCAAACCATATCGTATTTTATTACTCAACCAACAGCTCCAATGTGTTGCCAAAATTCGTAGTCCATGCTCGCTATCCTTCAATTTAACCATCGCTTTGCTCAAGTGTATCCCAAATTGTTTGTTCCTCATGCTCAACTCTCTCTTTGCATTTCTGAATGCTCTACCAAACTTCCAAATCGTGCAAGCGAACTCTGATATTCAGCTTTCCATCTGATCGATCTCAACTTGTTTCCAATACTTGGTCCACATCAATCCTTTTAAATTTTAAACACTCTTTCCATTGCTTATTCCAATTCCGTCCATCTCTCAAGTCCAATGATACTTCCATTTGCACAAGTCCGTTCTTGATTACTCAACTCACATTCGCTTGCTCCATTTTCCATTTTCTAACTCAGCTGATGTACACCAACCAACTTATATTTCTGTTACCCTTGTCCATTAAGGCAATTTCCATTGATGTCTATCTAAAATATTTAAATGCCACTTAACTATATGGTATACCATATACCACTCCGAATCAAGTCACTCCTAATTGCACTGATCTAAGATCTGTCCGAACCATCCCTTATGCGTGATCTTGCCATCCCCAACTCAAGTCTGACACGAAACTCAGCCAACATATGAACCATCTAACTCTTTTATCAATCTTGCTATGAAACTTGTGCCATGTTCCATTCTCGATACTTTTAACTATTTTCAAACTGTTCGATACTTTTGCTACACAAGCAACTCGTGCAACGATCTCTTCCAAGTAATCTAATCCAATACCCAACCGTTCCTTATATTTGCTGTACGAGCAACTCGTACAACGCTATCATAATATCCCCAAGCTAACTCAAACCTGCTCAGCCAATGCTCTATGTGATATACCCAGCCAAAAATTCAAACTCCATCCAACATATTCGCTACACGAGCAACTCGTGCAATGATCTATTCTCATCTAATGCTTCTACTCACAACATGCCACATAACCATTCTTGTCTGCCAATCAATTGATCTACTGATGCAACCAGAAACTCCTCGAACGACAAGCCAAGCCAACGTAACGACACCTCTCAACTTGCTGCACAAATGCAATAATGCCCTACGATGCTAAGCGATCTACCAAAAACCAACAAAAGCCAACGCAATAAAGAACAACATGCATACACAACCAACAAATATATAGACTTATTGCATGAAACATCCAATGCAACACCGAGTATAGCCAAGAGCTAAACGATACGTGAAAGATATTTAGAGTTTGTGATGAACCAAAGGACAAAGTCCAAGGGAATAAACCTGGCTCTGATACCAATTTGTCACGCCCTAATCTTCCGCAAGCTCGATCGTTCCTACTGAACATAAATCACCACGTTGCAGCGCTCCCATAGGACAATCGTTCTCATCAGGACGTGATACCGTACGAGCCTGGAGTTGCGCTCGCACAAGGCGATGTTGTCAAACATCAAAGTTATCATCGAAACGACCAAGTTGCAGCGAAAGTCAAGTATTGTGTGCCAAGCACACATTAGAGTATACGCAGTGAAGCTATCGATAGGGTCCAAATAAAATACCACAAAGGATAATGCCACAAGGGCGATGTAATACTCTTGCTTTTTCTTTAGGCCACAAAGGTACTTACCGTTCATACATCATGTCCCGTATATCCAAGCAGCGCCACTACACCTGCGTGCCTGACATAATGCCTATAAACGTGGGTCAGTACACAACCGTACTGGTGAGCAGGATAATCCACTCGTCTAAACCGACACTAAGTACACAACCGCATTGAACCGCCGGCACCTCGTCCAAGGCACGTTACCATTTTGCTTCCTCCATGGCCGAATGGTCCTAGCGCCCCGGAGCCTTCCCGTTCGAGGAAACCAAACCCTGTGTGCAACAGGTTGTTCATGACCGATGCAAACTCCAAGTAGGTATGATGAGAGAATCGAGCATTCTCGCCTCCACTAAACTATCTAGCCTCAATCCAACCAACTATCCATAACCATTCTCCAACTTATAATCCAAGGCACCATCTCAAATTATCCCCATAGGCACTATGCCTCTTCTCGACACAGTGTTTCAATTGGTGAGACACCACTCGCTCAGAATAATCCCGTGGCACAATGTCCCAACAGTGGCACAATGTCCTCACCGATGCAGTTGTCCGGTTTCTAACCACAACTGCACGCTTTGCATGACAAAGCGCCCAAGTGATACTCATGCACGGATGCACGCTCGCTTACCCACCCGAATTGCCTCGATGTTCCAACCAAGATGTTCAACTCAAGCTCCAACTACCTACTCAAGCTCCAACTGCCCAATGCGAAAACCAACTCAAACCACAAAACAAATCCAACCAAACAACGTACACTCTATGTACGCCACAGTATAGTGATATCCAAGTTCCAATCCAAGTGTTCAAGCCATTATGTGTTTTCTATATTATTAGGCATGAAGGAGTAGAGGAGAAGGGACAGAGCCCACTCACCAAGTCTGATTCCGTTAAGCACCTTGCCTTGCTGATACGGTCGATCCTTTGAACCCGTGGTCCGATGCAAAGCACGATCTACTCAATTGGTATGACCGTGCGAGTAGGCCGTTCTCTCAAAATCATTCGATCGATCGGACTAAGAAAGACCACATTATCGCTCCAAATCCAGCTATCCCAGTACTACTCTAAATGAACATCTGATTCCATCAAACTCCGCTAGCAATCTGTACATAAAACCAACTCAATCAATACTTGTTCCCAAATCCAACAAATTAAAATATAACTAGCTATTGCCTCATTCAATATGACTCAGCATAATGCACCGTACGGTTGTGGGACATTACATACCGGGCTGCATGTTCCCCTGACCGCATGGCCCCTTGCCGCAAGCCCTCCTGGCCGCATGGGCACCGGACTATATGCGCACCTGGCCGCATGCGTACCTGACCGATGGCCCCTGGCCGCATGGGCACCTGTCTGGATGGGCACCTGATCGCATGGCCCCTGGCCGTATGGGCACATATCCGTATGGGCACTGACCGTATGGCCCCTGGCCGTATGTACTTCAGGCCGCATGGATCCACGAAGCATGCGCCCGAGTAAGCAATCGTGCATGTCACTCATGCATAAAAGGAGCGCATGAGCGCCTTGGGATGATGCTGACGTGCTAAGTACAAAGTATGCCAAGAAAGCCCCACTTTGCATCCTTGAGTCCGAGTCCGAGTCCTAGTCGCTAAGTCCCTTTGGGGCATAACTCCTAAGAAAAACTTCCTAAAGGTGGTGACAAAATAAAGATTGTCATAATGGGGTTCACACTTAATCCCTCTAGAAAAGTCAACCCACATGGGCCACCATCCTATGTACATATACCAATACTAAGCAAAGCTATATATTGAGATATACACATTGGTGGTTTTCCAATATGGGACTAAAACTCCTAAAGTAAAGTAAAAAATATCAACAATCCCCCACATATATCACAATATATGGTCGAGCGTTCCTCACATTGACTACCCATCATGCATTATGATAGATGTCGCCTATGACTTGAATCTTTTCGCATGGGTCAAACAACAGTACAATACAAGAATGGACTATGTCTTGAATTCAGAACCATAGTTGATGTTCTTCCTACTTGTACAATGACATCAGTTGTGCCTCCGGTCGAACATTAAAGTCCATGTGCTGACCTGGTTTTAGTGTATGTATCTTGGGTGTCTACAAGTTTACCCTTAAGAAACGGCCTATATCTCTGTCCATACACTTAGGTAAGTTCCTTTTTTAAGAGAGTTTAATATTTCCTAGCATTAAGCATTACATTTTTGAGCGGTGCTACGCCGCTGTGATATGGCTCGTAGCCGAGGTTAACTACCTCATGTGGTGTCACCCACAATAGAATGAGGTCACTGGCCTCTTAGTAGTGTTGTACTATATCCCAACATGAAGTCTTGTGCTTTCGTACGATGTTACGCCACTGTGACATGGCTCACAGCCGAGGTTAACTACCTCATGTAGTGTCACCCACTGTAGCATGAGGTCACCGACCTCTTAGTAGTATTGTGCTACTACTCTCTATCTTTTTAGCATTAGGCTACCTGCCTATTTGTGGTGCTACTGCCGCTGTGACATGGCTCGCAGTCTAGGCTTTACATCTTTTACCTCACCGTGGTGTCACACCACTATAGCATGGGATACAAGTCCCTTGTAGTGCTGAACTACACGTGCTTCTTGTAGCACACGCCGGACATTCACTCTGCCCGAGAACTTATTAAGGCGTCAAAGCCAACCTTACATAAAAATTATTCTATAGAACAAAATAGTAGACTACAGTGGTTTTGGGTTCGTATCCCATATTATCCATAAGGACTACCTACTGTACCTGATATTTTTTCAGTCAATGGTCCTCCCTTGAACCAAAAGCTAGATGCCTAGTAAATTTCTCTTTCAACTAATAGCATAAAACTTAATAGTTGGATTACAAAAACACAATATCAGAGGTCCTTCAAGCCCATTTTACCTGCTGTGTCTTTAACTAGCTGTCGTCTAAGACCTTTAGTGAACGGATCTGCCAGGTTCTCCTGACTTCGAACATCCACCACTACAATGACACCAGTCTTGATGAGGTTGTTCAATGCTCTATGCCAAAGCCACACAGTTATCTTCTTTCTATTAAAGATATTATTAGATGCTACTACTATAGCTGCCTTGTTGTCGCAGTATATTGATACAGCCAAAATCTGCATTTCAACCATTGAAAGATCGTATATGAGCTCCCGAAGCCATTCTGCTTTATCTGCTGTAGCTGCAAGTACATAGAACTCAGACTCCATCGATGAGCGTGAGAGAATAGTCTGCTTCTTCGACTTCCACGATATGGCAGCTCCTCCTATTGAGAAAACATATCCTCCTGTGCTCGATCTCTTCTTTTGAGAACCAACTAGCATCACTGAAGTCTTCTACCATTGCTGGATTTCTGCTGTAGTAAAGTACAAACTTTTGAGTCTTCTTGAGGTATCTCATCACCCTCTTCACAGCTTTTCTGGGTTACTAATGAATCTACTCAGCATCCCTACAGCAAAAGCAATGTCAGGCCTAGTGGCATTTGTAGCATACATCAAGCTTCCGATGACGCTAGAATACTCTAACTGTCTGACGCTTTTTCTTGGGTTAGGCTTTAGTTTCTTGTCATACCTATATGGAGTATCGATCCCTAGAAGATCCTGATATCCATAACATGTAAGCATTTTCTCCACGTAGTGAGCTTGTGATATAGTAAGCCCGGCTTCCTCCGGATTATCTTAATCTCAAGGATGACATCTGCATCTCCCATGTCCTTCATACTAAATTTAGACGATAAAAACATCTTTGTTATAGTGAAATATTCTTCATTCCTGTATAGGATTAGTATATCGTCCACATAGAGATAAACGATGATACCTCTATCGCCAACGAACTTTTTGTACACACACTTATCAGTTTTGCTGACCTTGTAGCCATTTGATTTGATAACTTTGTCAAACTTCTCATGCCACAATTTGGGAGCTTGCTTCAGACCATACAGAGATTTTACCAATTTGCATACTTTATCTTCAAGACCTTTGACCACAAACCCCTCTAGCTGCTGTATATAACTCTCCTCATTCAGTTCACCATTCAGAAATGCTATCTTGACGTCCATCTGATGAATCACCATTCTATGAATAGCACCTAGAGCAATCAGCATCCTTATAGTAGTCATCCATGCAACGGGAGCATAGGTATCGAAGTAGTCAACCCCCTGTATATGAGAAAATCCCTTGACCACTAGTCTGGCCTTGAACTTGTCAATAGTTTTGTCTGCTTTCATCTTTTTCTTAAAGATCCATTTACATCCGATGGGTTTAGGTCCTTCAGGCATATCAATTAACTTCTAAGTATTATTAGAAGTTATCGAGTCAAACTCGTCATCGATAGCCTCTTTCCAGAAAATAGCATCTCTTGTCTTCATTGCCTCATCATAGGTAAGCGGATCAGCTTCCACATGATAGGTAACAAAGTCTTCTACGAAGTCCTTCGGCCTCCTCACTCGCTTTGCTCTCAGCTCAGCGGGTTCTGGTTTAAATATTGTCTCTTCAACGATAACTCCTTCTTGGACTACTTCTCTCTGAGAGGTACTTGCCTCGTTCGTGCTAGCAATATTCTCCGGAACATCCGCGAGAACATTATTCTTGTGCCTAGCAAACTTGTCTTCAAATAATTCTGCGTCGCGATATTCTATGGTATGATTAGATTCGATATCAAGGAACCTCTGAGTATCACTCTAATAAGCATAGCCCAGAAATATAGTCTTCGTAGTTCTCGTCCCAGCTTCTAAATCTTGGGGTCTGGAAGCTTCACATTTGCCAGACACCCCCACACTTGAATGACATTCAAGTTGGGTCTAACCTTGAACCAGAATTCATAAGGAATAATGTCAGATATTGCGAACGGTACTCTGTTCAGAATAAATATAGCCGTAAGCGCTGCTTCTCCCTAGAAGCACATTGGAAGTCCCGTTGTCAGCAACATGGAGTTCATCATCTCTATCAGCGTCCTGTTCTTCCTTTATGCTACACCATTATATTGGGGAGAATACGGAGCAATCATTTCGTTCATAATTCCACGCTCTTTGCAAAATGATACGAATTCCAAGGAACGATATTCTCCGCCTCGATCTCTTCCGAGTCTTTTGAGTTGTTGACCGGTTTGACGTTCTGGTTCAGCCTTGAAGTCCTTAAACTTCTCGAATGCTTTATTTTTTGACTTGAAAGATATACGAATGCGTACTTCAAGAAATTGTTAATGAAAGTGATAAAATACTTTATTCCGGCTTTTGTGGAGAATTGCTTGAAGTCACAGATATCTGAGTGTACCAATTCAAAAAGATCTGTGCTTTTGTTCACTCTTCTGAACTGCTTCTTGACAATCTTCGTCTGTGCACAGACTCAACATTTTTTTACCTTCTTACCCCCATATTTAGAGATAAGGCCTAGACTAGACATCTTGTTAATGCGTTTACAATGAACATGTCCTAGTCTGTTATGCCACAACTTAAGAGAATAACCAGAAGTAGAGACTACATTGATACAAACAGAAGGAGTTATAAGCTGTAGTTTAACCATTCCTTCGGTACATAAATCTTTTTCGAAGTATGTTCCTTTATAGGATATCACCATCTGACCGACATTGATATCCATCCTCAGGTACGCCTTGCACAGCAGACTCCCAAAAACCAGATTCTTGGTGATCATTGGTACGTGCTTCATATTCTCTAGTGTAAGTGAATTTCCAGAAGTCAGCTTTAGCACTACCGTTCCGATCCCCAGTACTGCAACTTGAGACTTATCCGCCATTGAAACTTTCTTAGAGGTAGGCCCATACTTGGCCAACAACTCCTTCTTAGAGCACACGTGGTAAGATGCACCAGTGTCCACCCACCAGTCAGTTTCTACGCCGTGTGATTCAACCTGCGCAATCATAGCAACTAGGTTAAGCTCATATTTCTCTTTCGGTTTAGGCTTCGACCTGCAGTCGCTCTTGTAGTGATCCTTCTTACCACAGTTATAGCATGTCACATCAGTCTTTGGCTTTGTCTTGAACTGAGCCGACTTTACCTTCAACTGTTTGAAGTCCTTCTTATTCTTCTTCTTATAGAAAATTTTTGCTTTCCTTTAGAGTCACTAGCATGTACCATGTTGGCCTTAGCCAACTGCTTGGACAAGGAGTCCAACTTCAGTTGCCCCATGGCTTCATCTTCAATATGAATCTAGTAAAGTTTGGTGACGATAGCCCTCACCATAAATTTGTCTTCCTACTTTATGCCCTCTTCCTCCAGTTTCTGCTGCATCTTCAGAAGTTTCTTAACTTGTGGTAAAATTACCTTCTTGTCCTCAAATTGCAAAGTGAAGAACTTCTCGATGAGATAGATTTTAGATATTTTCTCGTCAGTTTTATAGTGCTTCTCAAGAGATTTCCAGACATCTCTTGCCTTCTCCTGCTTGCTGTAGGACTCTGTTATCGAGTCGTCCATAACATTGAGAATCAACAACCTACCAAGGTTGTTATCTTTCTTCCACTTAGAGTGCGTGTCCTACTCCACACCAACTGCAAGCTTTCCTCCATCTTCGGGAATGGTAGGTTCAGGATCAACCAACACATAAGCAACTTTGACAAGATGGAGATTCAAGGAGATCTAATTCCTCTTCCAAATGTTGTAGTATTCGCCATCAAACTTCTCAAGCTTGTAAAATCTAGTATCGAGAATGTTTGAGCGGTTGTCCATTCTAACTCGGATCTTACCTTGTGATTGTTAGTCCCGAATTCAGATCAAAGAAGAAGAGGTAGCCACAAAGTAGAGACTCACACAAGAGTTCGTCTCTACAAACTCCAGAAGAGAAGTTGGTGCACTGAGATTCATACAGGAATTCCTCTACAGTGACACACAACCCACAAAAGCACTAAACAATGAACATGTTACAAACAGACAACCCAAAGAAAATACAAATACAACAAGAATAAGAAAATCGTTCTTCTCTTTACGCTCACAGACGCTACACCGAGAAGAACGAGAACATGAACAGAAATACAAAGAAGGGAACTCCTGCTGGGGATCAAAACCACCAGAGCTCAAGGTAAGGTTCGGGCTATACAACGATCTACCCCAAGGATCCAGCAAGTTCACATGAGAACTTCTGGAACGCTCTTGGTCACCTTCGGATTACTCGAAAGATTCCTTTGGAAGGATACTAATTGCTGCCACAGGTCCTGCCGGTGCTCTCGATTTTTTTTCTTTATTTTAATATTTCCCAACTCTCAAAATGAAAGAGGAGAGCATCTATTAAAGAGAATTTCAGCTTCCATGCGGCCTAAGAAAAAAAATCAGGCCGCATGCGCCGCCTGCGTCGCTGTACTGCACAGAGCAGACCGCCGTCAGGCGCCGAAAGCTGCAGCCGCGTGGCATAGTGAGCCACGAGCTGCCTGCGCCGCCTGTGTGCTGTACTGCACAAAGTAGACAATGCCGCCAACAACAGTCCCTGTCCCCTCCACACTTGACTCGCTCAAGCTAACTTGCTGGCCGCATAGCTCCAGGCCGCAAGGTCCTTGGCCGCATGTGCCCCTGACCGCATGGCCCCTGATCGCATGGCCCCTGGCCGTAAGCTCTCATGGCTGCATGGGTACCGGGCCACATGGGCACCGGGACACATGGTCCCTGGCCGTATAGGCACCTGTCCGCATGGGCACATAACCGCATGGCCCCTGGCCGCATGGACACTTGACCGCATGGCCCCTGGCCGCATGCGCTCTAGGCCGCATGGCTCCACGAAGCATGCGCCCGAGCAAGCAACCGTGCATCTAACTCACGCATAAATGGAGCGCACGAGTACCTTGTGACGATGCTGACCTGCTAATTGTAAAGTGCACAAACAAAGTGCCACTTTGTGCCCTTGAGCACAAGTCCGAGTCTGAGTCCGAGTCCAAGTTTGGGGCTTAGCACCTAAGGAAAACTAACCAAAGGTGGTGAGAAAATAAAGATTGTAATAATGGGGTTCACACTTAGTCCCTCTCGGAAAGTCAACCCACATGGGCCACCACCCCATGTGCATATATCAATACTAAGTAAAGCTATATATTGAGATATACACATTAGTGATTTTTTAATGCGAAATTAGAACTTCCAAAGCAAAGTGAAAAACACCAACACGAACCGTCGAAAGCAACCTTTATAATCTGACCCGCATACAGACTTAGTGGCATAACAATGTTTGTCTAACCCCAAAAGTTTCTAAAAGTTATGGTGACTATTTGGTACATCGTTGATTTACAACTTTGTAGTTGTTGCTACAAACTTGCACATATATGGACGTTGTTTGTTGTTTGAACTCATCTGAGTTTCTCAACCAAAGGATTGCGTCCGTTGCACTCAGTAGTTGAACACGAATCATTTCATTAATAACGTATGATCACTTAATCGAAAAACAACTTAATGACAAATAGCATCTTGTTATATAAAAGATATACAATTTGAGTAATCCGAACCAAAGTTGATTTAATTTTAAATTAAGTGGTTGAATAATGAAAAAAATATCATATAATGCTAAGATTATTGTTGAATTTTTTCCGGTATAATCCATAATGTAAAAGAGATTTTTATATACATATCTTTCTCACTATCATGCACAATTAATTATTAAAAAAAGAAGGAACTAATTAAGCATTGAATATGTTATACATATCATGCGCTAGAACTTTGTCTTGTTACATGTCGATTTGAACGGTGTAATTTCGTCATCTTTTTTGATATGGGTGCAAAATTGGGTCACTTTTTAAAGACAATTAATAGTGTTGAAAGGAATCTTGCTAACACAACATGCATGACTAGTGGGTTTTGCTTCTGCTTTTTCAAAAAGCAGCCTCTATTTCCTACTTACATAAAAGTCCACAAGTACTTCTGCCTCTGATTTTATTAGTGTTTTAAAAATCGGATTGAAGATCGATCGACTAAGACACTGGATCGAATCAAACCGGACGAGTAAGGAATGAATTAAATACAATTGGAAGTTCCTTTTGAACTGACGCCGAAGAGAATTGTTACTAATGGATACATGAATCTCTCTAAATATAGTATATATTTATACATGGATCTCTCTACATATAGAATACATATAATATCAAAATATGGAATGCAATTATGAGCAATATTTTTTGATTATCTTTTAGTAACAAGGTCAATTCTATCTAAATATAGAGAGTTGTTTATTATCTGGCTTTTGAACAAAAGAGTGTAAATATTTGACAAAGAAAAAAGAAAAAAAACAAGCTATATGGCTTATTTTTCTAAGTTCTCTCTTTTTTTAGTTCAGTTAGAAAGATCTCTTTATGTTGTATGCAATTATTATTTTTATCTAATGTCACCAATCATTCTTATCCAAGTCTTCTCCCATCAAATAAAGTTGACTATGTAGCATAAAAAAGTTGCATAAAAAATTTTGACATAGTTTTATGACCGTTTGTTTCAACCAACATCACATAACCCTTTGATTGGTTCAATGTCTTAGCCAAAATAGCTATAAACTTAGTTTTGTATAGATTTGTATAAAAAAAATGAAATATTAGATTAATAATTTTAATGACTAAGGGTAGACTAAAAGTTTTCGTTTTGATTTTGCTTTTGCTTTTCGAAAGCAGAAGTAGAATATTCTGATTTATGCTTGTGCATCCTATTTTCCTCTTTTGAAGTCCATCTTAAACAAATTTTGGAATTACTTTATATATATCTTTCAAATATTACTCATCTTATCAATAGCTAATCCTAATCTTCTTCTTCTTTTTGGATAGAATATAGACTAGTTCTGTGATCCACAATATCCAAGCATTGAGCACCTCAATTGACTTTGGGGATGTTGAAGATCCTCCTAATGATGCCAATAGGCCAACATCAACCTCGACTTGGAAAATTCAAGGTCTTGTAAAGAAGTGGGATACAATATAGATTAGTTCTGTGATCCACAATGTCTAAGCATATAGAGCACCTCAAGACTTCCAACGATGCCGAGTTGCACTAGTATGAGAGTATTATGAATCATATATACATTCAAAATATTTACTGTATCGACAATAATTTTATATTAATTAAGTATAATGTTAGAAGTTTAAAAAAATTTAAAAATTCGATCCATATCGCCAACTGGGTTGGCGAAAATTAGGAGTGCTGAAAGTTGACAAATATCCGAAAAAAATTGACGTAAAATCCGACGTGGCGGAAATGGGTGAATTTTTGCCAACCGAGTTGGCGAAAATTTGGTTGCCCAAATATCCGCCAAGTCAATTGGCGAAAATTTGATGGGTTAATTTTATTTTTTTGGTTTTCTGTTCAGGGTTTGATTTGGTTTGGTTTTTTGTATTGGTTTGATTTGTGTTGATTTTTTTTTTTTGTTATTTTTTTGTTGGTTTATTTTTTGGGTATGTTCATATTGTACGTTAATATTGTAACGTTCATATTTTTACAACGGCTCTTTTTTAAAAATAAGTTGTCGTAGAAATAATTATTTTAAATAAATTAGAAAAAAATTAAATTTTCCCAAATAAAATATACTATCATTGAACAACCAAGAATAAAATAAAAAAATCTGCCATAACAATATTACGTCTGCCTTCGAGCAGACTTCGAGCAGCCATAACTATTTGTTTTGAAATCGTTTTTTGTCAAACAATAGGTCGTTTTGTATATTTTCGACGAGAGTAACACAATTCATGTAGAAATTTTTTTATCCGAAGTAAGACGCACATGTTACAGACAAAAATATAAAATTTAAAACTTTAAAGTATCGTAACTTTTGACTGAGAGATCGAAACAAGGTCCAGTTTGTGCCAAAATGACCGTATCGAAAAGTACTACTGGATAAACCATTTCACCCTTTGACGAACTTTAAAAAAATTTAGAATCGCAAAAAAAAAGATGTTTCGACCTCCAAATTTTACTTTCGGCAATTTTATTTTCCAATTTTTTTATTATCTATACTAATTTGTTATTATCTATACTAATATGAACGATAATTAGTTTGTTATTTATTTTAGTTATCTATAATAATTTTTAGAGGTCAAAAATTTAAACAAATCAAATTAGTATTGTCAAAAATTTAAAAAAAACCAACACAAAAAAAACCAACACAAAAACCCCTAAAGAAACAAAGAAAAAAAGAAAAACAAATTTCTCCATCAGAGATGGCGAAAGCTTTCGTGATTTCAAATTTTTAAATTTTTTTTTTCGTTTTAGTTAATTTGTTTAAAAATATTTTCTGTACAGCAAATTTTCTGGAAAATAAACCAACAAAAAAACAACAAAAAACAACACAAATATTATTATCGGTACAGTAAATTTTCTAAAAAAAGAGATAAAGAGCAATTGTAAAAATATGGACATTACAATATTAACGTACAATATGAACATACCCAGAAAACAAACCAACAAAAAAATAACACAAAAAACAACAACAACAAAAATAACACAAAAAACCAAAAAAAAATTATTGCTACAACTTTTTTTTTAAAAGAGCCATTGTAAAAATATGAACGTTACAATATTAACGTACAATATGAGCATATCCAGAAAATAAACCAACAAAAAAATAACAAAAAAACCAACAACAAAAATCCAACACAAATCAAACCAACACAAAAAATCAAACCAAATCAAACCCTAAACATAAAACCAAAAAACAAATAAAAAAAACTAACCCATCACATTTTCGCCAACTGAGTGTGCGAAAATCCACCCATTCCCAGACAAGTCGGATTCCACGTCAATTTTTGTAGAATTTTTGCCAAGTGGGTTGGCAAAAATTGAGCACTCCTAATTTTCGCAAACTCAGTTGGCAATATGTATCGAAATTTCAATTTTTTTAAACTTCTATCGTTATACTTAATTAATATAAAATTATTATCGGTATAGTAAACTTTCTGATATATATTCGCTTCCTTTTGTGTCCTACTTTTGGACAATCAGAATGATTTTCTATTTAAATTATGTAAGAAAAAATGACTTATGTTTTCTCAAGTGCTACTTTTCTTTATTGTACAGAGTATAGACTATTGGAGTGGAGAACACCCTAGAGTGCGACGAGCGCCGTCTGTGGTCAAAGAAGCTCGGGTAGGCGACGAGAGCCATTCGAGAGGTCGAAGAAACTCGGGAGGAATGAGGAGCATTCTGCTGTACATGGGGAGACAGAGTTTGGGCCAAATTCGGTCCGAGTTCGGTGTGATGTTCTAGAACCTCAAAACCGAAGTCGGGCCAAACTCGGTGTGGTGTTCCAGAACCTCAAAACCGAAGTCGGTCCGAGTTCGGTCGGCGGGTTGAATAAAAATTCAGAGGTATTTTATACACCGTTGGATCGTATCCTACGATCTATGATTAGCTACAAAATTAGGGGGTATATATTAGGTTTTTTCTAACCCTTATTCCCAATCAATCAAGCTAACACATAACATATCATCTCAATGAAGAGGAGAAAATGGCAAGAGTGTCATTGCAACTTTGGGAAGAAGAAAGAAGGATTGGAGGCCGTTTCGGATGAGGAGATCATTTTGGGTAACTTTTTATTGTCTTTTATCTTCGTGGTGTGATATATTTTCTATTCCTAAGTGTTGTGGTGATCCGTGATGGATCGGGAGGAGCTTGTAGAGGGTGTATTCTCTTTATTCCATTAGTGGAGGTTCTTCAGGGTTGGACTCGGATCGTCCCGTGGTTCTTTTCACAAGGGTTTTCCACGTCAAAAAATTTCGTGTCTGCGTGAATTATTTTTCTGTGGTTTGGTGTTTGGTTTGTACATTGTATTGCTCGGTTCTCTCGCAGTACTCTCTGGTTTTGGGGAAGGTTTCCGCACTTCTTTCCTAATAGTGTGGTATCAGAGCCAGGTTCTGGAATTTTCAGAAGGGTGTTAGGAGTTGACAGGGAAACCAGGGAGGAGAAACGGACGCGAAGCCGGTGCGTATGGTAAACCTGAATGGTACCAACTATCATTACTGGAGGAGCAAGATGAAGGATCTGGTATTTGTCAAGAAGCTGCATTTGCCGGTATTTGCTTCCGAGAGGCCCAGTGACAAATTCGAAAAAGACTAGAATTTTGAACATATACATGTGTGTTGGTACATCAGGTAGTTCATTGATGAGAACGTGTACAACCATGTTGTCAGTATTGAGCATACGAGGATACTGTGGGATAAGCTAGAATCTTTGCATGCGAAGAAGACCGGGGTAAATAAATTATTCCTGATCCGGATGATGATGGGTCTACGGTACAAAGATGAGATGTCTATTATGGATCATTGAGTGAGTTCCAAGTCATGGTTGACCAGCTATCCTTGATGGAAGTCAAGTTCGACGACGAGGTTCAGGGACTATGGCTGCTGTGTATATTGTCAGACTCGTGGGAGACCGTATGAGTGTCTATAATCGCTTCTGCTCCGGAAGGCGTAGTCAGTTTGGAGTTTGCCAAGAGCGGGGTACTGAATGAAGAGATACAGAGACATTCTCAAGGTACTTCACCCACATCACACTCAGAGGTGCTTGTTTCAGAGAGTCGCAAAAGGGGTAAAAGCAGAGGTCCAGGCGATGGCAGAGACAAAAGTAGAGGAAGGTCCAAGGGTTGGTATGAGGACTCGGAGTATTACCATTGTGGTAAGAAGGGCCAGATCAAGCAGAACTGTTTTGCTTGGAAGAGAGAGAGAGGAAGGGCAACAAGGAAAAGCAAAGTGAGAATACTACAACGACGGCCTCGACACATAGAGGCGACATGATAATTGTAGGTGATGAGGTAGTTATGAACCTCACTGTTTGTGGTATTAAACGAAAGAATGAAAGTGTATTTCAATGACAGGGTTTATGCGAGACCCGTGCCCTTTGGTTTACAAACAAACTTGTACAATTTGATCCTATACGAGGATGTGGGAGTACAATTTATTTAATCTGGGTATAAATTGCTATAGGTGTCTGATCTGCAGTCGATCACTTTAGCCCTTGGACTACACGATGTTGAAGAAGTGCCGTGGAAGACGGAAAGCAGCTTCGAAGGTTGCAAAGGAGGGTGGATGCGCGATGCCGAAGTCGTCGATCCCTACTCTTTGCCTGAGCTCTGGATTCCTCTCTCTCTCTCTTGACCTCTCTTTCCAAGTTTCGACCTTGTTCGATCTTCAAGTTGGAAGTTTCTCTCCTTGTTCGATTCTTCTTTCAAAGTTTCGACCCTTTTTTTCCATTGATAGGGGTCTCTATTTATAGAGTTTTGGTGACAGTGACCACTCCGTCGGTGTAACAACTGAGGAGTGGACAGTACATCACCCTTTTACACAACGGTTAAAATAACCAATGCCTGCGTATAAATGACCTTTTGAGTGAGCATGTGACGCGTGTCCAACTAAGGGGACAAAACGCGTATATCTGCTGCGAAGATCACGGCATAGAAGCCACGTAGGTAGGTATCCCTCGTGTAGAAGAGGTTGGAATAGAAGCCAAATGACTGTCACCCTGGCGTAGAAGCCAAAATAGGCATAGAAGCCGAATAGGCGTAGAAGCCGAACAGGCATAGAAGCCGAACAGGCGTAGAAGCCGAATGGTCGTAGAGACTGAGTGGGCGTTTGAAGCCGAATGAGCACAGATCCTTAATGGGCGTAGAAGCCGCTGCGTACCGTGCCAGAGTGCTGATATGGACGTCTTAGCCGGAATTACGGCTTTCGAAGATATAACCAAATCTCTTATAGAGATTTGCCACCATCCTGTGCATTAAATGCGGAGACGTGTTTTGAAGGTCTGCAGCCCTTCTGTACATCCGTCGCAGAGATGTGCCTTGAGAGAAACTGTCACCGCTCTGTGCAATTTGACGTAGAGACGTGCCTCGAGCCTTGTACGAAGTACAGCATTTGACGTGGCAGGCGGTTTGTCTACTGCGGAGCGTAAAACAGCTCATGTTTGCTTGTGTAAAATAAGGCAGCGTATTCCCTTGTACGCGAAAGAGCGGTTTACGCTGAGGGGACTTCGGTAAACGGCGGTTTGGTGATATTTTAACCATATCCTCTGCATTAAATGCAGAGATCCGCCATCATACTGTGGGGCGCGTCCCGAGTGGTCTGCCATCGTTTCCAGCCGTCGTCTGGGTAGCCGTGCAGCACTTTTTGTCAGGAGTCAGAGGTCAGGTTTCTCTGCGTGACTTGACAGGTTCATTTCGGGGAAGACAAAGCGTTCCTCGTACGCTTTAACGCTGCTTTTGAGAGCGGCTGAGTTTTACGCCATGGAGGCGATGAAGAACTCTGTCTTACGCTGGAGCGGCCTGGACGTACTGCACTTACGCGGATGGTCCTTTGAGCTTTATACTTCACGCTTGATGGCTCTGAAGGCTTCTGTTTACGCTGCTCTGCATCAAGATGCTGCGTGGATCCTCCCAGCGTATTTTTCATGCTTCTACAAGACCCCCTTCAAAGCTTTTAAATTCCTCGGAATTTGAAACGCTTTGAATAAAGCATGAACGGCCCCTCGTAACTCAAAACATTTCTGAATGGAGCGTTGAAATGGTCGATGCTGACTTTATGGCAGATTTATTGGGGGCCGCTATGATCTCTTTCGCCTATAAAAAGGCTGGGGGGGTAAACCTGTTCTCACCACATTCCCATCACCATGCAGAGATGATCGTCGGAGTTCGTCGGGTCGACCTGAGGAAGAAGGAGATCATGTTCTTCCAGCATGTAGGGAGCCAAAAAAGACGGCATCTTCGAGCAAATATCCACTGCAACGATGGATCATGAAAGGATATCTTAGCCTCCCTTGCTCGGGATAATCAGCAATTTTGTATGGTGGTTCTTCCGGGAGAAGGGAAGGATCATATTTCACCATACGGCTGGCAAGCTGTATATTTTCTCCTGAGATCCTCGCGGACGAGATTAGACAAACTGTAATCTATCGTCCTCGATCGAGTTGGGTTAAAGAAACCTCAACTGGATCGGCGATGGCGAATAGAGGATCTTCTTGTTCATGGCTGTGGTAGTCAATGAACTGTCTTCGAAGAAGAGGAAGATCTCCACCCATGTGAGAACCTGTCAGAACAGCTTCTGGGCGATCTTCAGACGATGATGGGGGGACTCCTTTTGTAAACGGAGTTTCCCTCAGATGTAACCATGAAGAATAGAGAAAAACCCTTGTAGATTGGATTTTCCTCATATGTAATCATGATTTTAATCTTTTAATGAAATCGTCTTCTTCTTCATATGATCATTTTGCCATATGTTGCTGTGAAGTCTGAATATGTGTAGCTTCGACACGTCTGAATCTTTACGCCGACTCTGATAGAAAGAGTATTAGGCCCTGTCCTTTACGCATAGCGAATAGTCCATAGAATGCTGTTGAGCGTCTTGAATATTTAGAACTGTCCTGTTGCTAGGATTGAGGGACCGCGTAGAATTCTGAACTGTTGCTTCTCTGATGAACAGAATTTTTTGTTCAGACTTCGTCTTCAAGAATGATCTCTCGAAACTCCCTTGGAACAGGGTCAAAGTTTTTGGCTGTCAAACTGAGTTGCCACCTTGATAGACGAGATGTTCAGACTGGAGTCTGGATAAACCTCCAATTTTGGACCCGAGAAGAGTAATTCCTCAATGCTTGAACTCTGTATGCTTTGGATACTTGGGATGCTTTAGGGTCAAGAACGAGTATCTTCTGTGTGAACTCTTTGCAATTGACCGCTTTGGGGACTGTTCGGATATGCGGAAAGTCGTGTTGCGTGAAATCATCAGTCTGTAACCTCTGAGCGTAAAAACACCATCGAGCGTGAAATTGTAGACTTGTGGTTCCTGAGCGTGAAGTCGTAGGTTTGTTGCCTCTCGAGCATAAAAGCTACCGAGCACAAAGGCATCCGGGCATAAAACTATAGACTAATAGCTGTCGAACGTAAAGCCGCAGATCCGTAGCTGTCGAGCGTAGAAAGCTCCTTTAGCGTAGGACTGTAGATCTGTAGCCTGTGAGTGTAAAACACCATCGAGCGTGAAATCGTAGACTTGTGGTTCCTGAGCATGAAGTCATAGGTTTGTTGCCTCTCGAGCATAAAAGCTACCGAGCACAAAGACATCCGGGCATAAAACTATAGACTTATAGCTGTTGAACGTAAAGCCGTAGATCTGTTGCTGTCGAGCGTAGAAAACTCCTTTAGCGTAGAACTGTAGATCTGTATCTCCTGAAAAGAAAATTTCTTCGAGCGTGAAGTTTGCGGATCTGTTGCTTCTGAGCGTAAACTGAGCGCCACCGAGCGTGAGATCATCGATTTGGTATCTGCTGAGCGTAAAGTCGTAGATTTGTTGCCTCTCGAGCATAAAAGCTACCGAGCACAAAGGCATCCAGGCGTAAAACCATAGACTTATAGCTTGCGAGCGTAAAACCGTAGATCCGTTGCTGTCGAGCGTAGAAAGCTCCTTTAGCGTAGAACCCGCTGAACCGTCTTGCACGAAGAACTTTTCGAATTCGCTGACTGTCCGTCTTTCAAGGGTAGTGGGCTGACGTAGCATCCAATCATAACCAACTATTAATTGTGAGATTTGGTTAGGGTCTCGAGGAGTTCGTCCGAGGATTCGAGGAGTCGACCCGGACTATATATATATATCCTAAGCTTTTTGAGAGAAAAACTTTTTATCTGTCTTCTGCGAAAGAGAGCTTTCGACTGTTCGAGTTTTTCTTCGTTCCTTCTCCGAGCACTTCGAGTCTTCAGAAATGGCGCCGAAACAAACCCCCTCCGCTAAGGGAAAGAGCATAGGTTCTTCTTCTCATTCTTCTGCCCCAGCGAGAGAATCTCCGGTCGGGCAAGGTGAACTTCCTTCTGAGCGAAGTATCCCGCCGACGAGCAGCGCACCCGGCCTTAGAGGTAGAGCCTTTGGGATGACAAAAACGACAAAAAATCCTTCGCACACGTTGAACGTGACCGCGCTAGGTCGTCTTCTGTACTGATAGCCTCTTTTGATGAAGATGATGCACGGAGGCATTTTCATCTTTTATGCCCACATTTCTAATGTGCCAGCGTAAGAACTCCATATTTTCGTAGTTCTGAGCGTAAAAGCTCTGGCTACGAAAAATTGGCGTATATCGTAAAATTTGAGTTTTACGCCTGTGAAGGGGACTTCCGGCGTAAAATGACCAAATTTGTACAATCTTGGCGTAAAGCACAGACTGTCGTTTCTTTGGTCTGTATGTTCTATGCAAGATTTTGCAATGACATATTTTTCTTGCACCTTTGCAGTTGATTTGGGTGAGTCTCCACTGGCCGAGGTGATGGGCTCCGCTGCCGGGATGCTGCACTCGAACTACCTGGAGGATCTGTCCCACGTGGCATTTCCCATCTCCGGACCCCAGTATCCTGAGGGAAGGGAGTTTCTGATATTGGCTCAGGGCGAGCGGACGCTGCTGAACATGATCAACGGCGAGCCCTTGACATATGTAGACGGGAAGAAGTATATAAAGCCGGCTTTTCTCTTTGGGGACATGATTGACAAACAGTCCCAGACGAAGCCCAAGAGGGAGTCCTGGGTTTTCCCTGCCGGGAATCTGGTCTTGTACTTGCCAACGATGCCGAGGGATTATCCCATCTCGGCCTTCTTCCATGCGACTCATCCCAGGAAGATGTCGTGGACGCTGACTCCTGATCTTCACGGGAAGCCGGGGAAGATCTTTCATCTGAAAGGAGCTGACCGGGGGTCGTTTGTCAGCCGCCCTTCCGGCGTTGTGACGTTGTTCCGAGGACTGTGCCCGGGCAGTGTCCCGAGTGAAGACAGCTCAGTGATCCAGTCGGTCCAATTGCCGACCTTCTGCAACGACTTCATGGGACGAGGTGGGGTATATCCCAAGGAGAATCCTCGGTGCAATGGGTGGATTGCCCCAACAAACTCCCGATGGACATGCCTAGTTGACTGGGCCTTGAAGCACTTCCGGAGAGAGCTGGAAGGCATTGGACTATATGCCGCTGTGAGTGCGACGAGCGTTGGGTTGCCTCCTAACCCTAACTTGTTCCTGGCACTGATGGAGCGATACATTTCGCTCATCGGGACCTTCGCCACTCCAATGGGGGAGCTGGGATTGGCCCTCCATGAGATGGCAGTTGTCTCGAGACTGCCGATGAGGGATACCCCATATGAAGAGTATGTTCCTACCAACAGGGAGTTAGGGGATTTGGACCCTCGGGTGGCGAAAGTATATCAGGAGCTGATGTGTCAATACTTCGCGTGCACCACTTTTTATGATGAGCCTTCTGATTTGGCTCACACCACCAAGTGGATGTCCTACCTCTTCTTCTACCGAGCTAGGGCCGCCAAGTCGAAGAAAGTCTCGGGGGGCAAAAATGAGCCCGTGAACTATTTGGGCATTCTCAGCGCCCAGGTCGTCGAGGATCTTATGGAAGATGCCAAGGCTCCAGATCAGATTCTCATTGAGGGGGTAGGAAAGTACCCCGAAGGTACTAAGGCCTACAGTTACTTGAGGCGCTGTCGCAGGCCTCTGTCTAAGGAAGCCCAGCTGGCCGGCTTCCTCTCCATATGGCTGCGTCGAGTAGTAGTGCCCGGTACTGCGTCCGCGGACCGCATTCACCGGAACATCCTATGGCCTGCAGTGCGTCTGGTGTTCGGTGCAAGACTGGGCTTGCTTCCCGCCATGGTGTGCCATATACAGGCTGGCCTGAGAGCCGTGACTGATGGGTTGCACGTCGATGAAGCTTGATGCGAGAGTTTTCCCAGGGTAGAATTACCATACCTGTACTTGATGGGATGGTTAATTCTCCATAATCCCCGGGTGATGTCTCTTGGCTCCGGTAGCAGCTCGGGGGGGTATATTCTTCCTGAATTACAAGGACTCTCCCTGGAATTTGAACACAGTTTTAGACTGTCGGCTGGTGTTAAACCTCAGCCACGGCTGGAAGATCCTCTGCATTGTCCCCTCCGTATATCGCAATCAATCAGGTATGCGGCTTAAGGATTCAGGTGGAGAGAAGACCGATCTTTCCCCGGAAGCTTTTAACTGGTTGGTCTGTATTAGACCCTCCCATCTGCTGTACAAGAGCGAAGATCACTGCTTCTTCGAGCCCTACTTGCCTAGTCGGTTCGCCAGGCAGTTTGGGTACGATCAGTTGCACGTGGGTAATGCCGTCACTAGCTTCAGGTCCAGGGGTGGACTCATTGATGGAGCTAGAGGGTGGCGATATTTCATCATGGGTTACACGGGGGCAATCTTTATCGTGCCGGTCGTTACAACCTCCACGGAGCTGCGCGTCCTTCATTCTTATGCCCAGTTCTATGTGACGATTAACACCTTCCATCGCAATTTTGACATGCGTGGAAGCTTCAGGGTGCCTTCTCCCAAGCCTGGGGGAAGAGTTGAAGTCCCCTCGGTTTCTTCCGACGAGGGTGAGGAGTCTGGTACTCCAGACGAGCCTCTGGTGTCGGTGCCGAGGTGTGAAGTGCCTCCGCCTGCGGGGGCTCTGGTAGTCTCTTCTGGGAAGCGACGGGCTTCGGCTCCGAAGGAAGCTTCTCTTCGTAAGAGGAGGAAGGAGACGGTTGTCACGCCCCAGTCCCAAAATGACGATGGACTGGAGAAGCGTGACAATGGCCAGCAGCACGCACCGATGGACAACCCAATTTAATGGATCCATCAGGGCATGCTTAAGCTGTAGTCTAGCAATACTAAGTACAAGTCTCAGGTATTTCTAATCTCATCCACAGAATAACACAGATTAATTGCCAGAAATAATGCAATGGAAATAAATATACCATATCAAATAAGGTTATCTCGGGAAACAAAGCCGAGAATTATTCTGTTACATTTAAGGAAACATAGACTGGAAATAAAATACTGAAAAGGAAATACTGTGTAGATGTAGCCGGGCTCAGGAGAAATCTTCGGCCACTATCTCGTCTGCTGTTCCTTGTTCTACTCCAAGGAGTGATCCGATACCGTACACCTCAGGATAGTTCTCTTCAGCTGTACCTGGGGACATCATCCAGATCCAGGTCCTCAGGGGACATAGTAAGGTACAGAAATAACTCAAGCCAATAAGAATATCAGTGCAGCAAATAAAATAAACAGCCGGGTAAACTAAGTAACCAACTATGTGATATGCAATATGAGAGTCGCACTAGAACTCAGGCTGAAGCCACTACAAGCTCTGTGTCGGGGGAGCCGGGGTAGCAGCGATAACTATGAATTACACTATGATATATACTATGTTTTATATATATTTCAGCCTGTAGTCTGTGTGTCTCTCCCCACCCAATGTAATCCCACGTCTCATGTCCACGATACCTCATGTACATGTCACGCACGATTATAACTAATGCAGCAAGTCTGATAGCTATGAATCAAATGTCTAAGAATGTAAAGTCTATGTCATAAAACATGCATCCTATACAGAATCACCTTGAATGTCTCAGGAAGACTCTGTCTCATGGAATAGTGTCAAGTGTCCTGGGTTCTGGTGTACTTGATAGGACAAGTACGAGAATTATCGGGTCTCGATATCCATGTCTATGTGACGTTACACAACTCCGTATACGGAGTTGGCACCCGACTATGATCGGACACTAAGCACGTCACCCGTTTCCTAGGTTAAGCAGTTAAAACAAGTTTACATTTAATTCCACAAGAAATCCATTAAAATACTATGTCAAGAATTACTGAGATTTGGCAGGCTTTACTTGCCCACTATTGCATAATTAAGTCCAGAAAATAATTAGCAAGTTGCAGTGTTTGGCAAGGTACACTTGCCTGTGGTTCCGGCTCGATTTACAGTTCTGACTTCGGCGAGAATTGCAGGCGGTACTCCGGTTGCTGAAACAAACATCACCATCAGATCCAAAAAATATCAATCAGCTAGAAACGCCTGTCCTTGGGTCCAATTTGGAGACAAGGGCAAAAACGGCAGTTTCGGGCCAAAACGGGGTCCACCGGTGGGCCCGCTTTGCACCGAAAAATGCGTCCGGGTCAACGGTCTCCAAATTCACTAAACTTAGTGTCAACAGGTCAGGAACGCTGATACGAACCCAACGGAACTTTCAGAATTGAATTCCGATGAGCCGATCACAAAATCGCCCGTCGAGCGGGGCCTGTGGGGCCCACGACACGCGATTTCGTCAACGTTCTCAGAATCAAACCAAACTTGACCCACAGGACCAGCGTATGGGTACGAGTCCGATGGCGCAAGTTTCGTCTCGATCCGACGTGTGCACACAAAGTTAGGTCGAATTACAGAAAAGGCGGATACGGGGCGATGTCCGCGGATACGCATTGATTCCGGGGTGCACGCACACCCGAATCAGCTTCCGCGAAAACCCACACGTCCGTATCGACGAGGCGCACGTATCTGCAAAGACCGCGCACGACCAAGTCGTCCCGTTTGGCGGGGCGTACTCAGTTCCGGGGTAAAACAGGGTCTAGTTTTTCCTGTTTTTGGATCGCGGTGTGCGATCACCACAGGACGCGATGCCCCGAGCGGTTTGTCCGAGCACCGAGAGGGTCATACAGGCTTCGCGTAAAAATTTACAGAATCGAAAACGGAGATCTGAGGTGCAAGATACGAGTAGCTGAAGGGGACCCGAGAAAATAGGGTTTTCCGTGTCCGATTCGTGTCCTGGACACGTGTCCACTGCTAGGGCTAGGGTTTGGGGCTGTGTCCGCGTGTCTCCTGTTGGCGGACACGGCGGAGGCGACTCAGGGCGGTGGCTACGGCCCTCGGCGAGGTCTCGACGGCGTCGAGCGCCGCCCGACCCGACCCGGCCCCCTCACACCCACGACCCAGTCCCCCGTGCCCGCCGCGTCCGGTGCCGCGTCCGGCGCCGCTCCGCTTGCCCGCACCCACGTCCACCGCCCTCGACCGCCCTCGCCCCGCCTCGCTCGGCCCACCTCAGCCCTCGACCGCCTATAAAAACCCTCGATCCCCTCCGGCCAGTTCACCCCCCTCCCAGCTCCGGCCACACCCTCCCCGCCGCGCCCGACGCCGCTCCGCCCAGCGCCGCCGTGCCCAGCCCGCGTCCCCCCAGCCTCCTCCTCCCCTCGACGTCGACGGCACAGCAGCAGCAGCAGCTAGGGCAGAGCCGCCGCCCTCCGCCGGAGCACGGCGAGGATCCCCAAACCCTAACCCTAGTTCGACCCTGTGTCCGACACGAGTCGGACACGGTTCGACCCCGGTTTCCGGGTCTCCTTCAGGTGCATGTAACTTTTTATTCGTAGCTCCGTTTTCGATTCTGCAAATTGCGTTGCGAAGCCTGTATAACCCTCTCGGTGTCCGGACAAACTGTTCGGAGCACCGCGTCCTGTGGTGATCGCACACCGCAATCCAAAAATAGGAAAATACCAGACCCTGTTTCACCTCGGAACCGAGTACGCCCCGCCAAACGGGATGACTTGGTCGCGCGCGGTCTTCACAGATACGTGCGCCTCGTCGATACGGACGTGTGGGATTTCGCGGAAGCTGATTCGGGTGTGCGTGCACACCGAAATCAACGCGTATCCGCGGACATCGCCCCGTATCCGCCTTTTCTGCAATTCGACCTAACTTTGTGTACATATGTCGGATCGAAACGAAACTTGCGCCATCGGACTCGTAGTGATACGCTGGTCCTGTGGGTCAAGTTTGGTTCGATTCTGAGAACGTTGACGAAATCGCGTGTCGTGGGCCCCACAGGCCCCGCTCGACGAGCGATTTTGTATTCGGCTCATCGAAATCCAATTCTGGAAGTTCCGTTGGGTTCGTATCACCGTTCGTGACCTGTTGACACTGAGTTTGGTGAATTTGGAGACCTTTGACCCTGACGCATTTTTCGGTGCAAAGCGGGCCCACCGGTGGACCCCGTTTTGGCCCGAAACTGCCGTTTCTGCCCTTGTCTCCAAATTGGACCCAAGGACAGGCGTTCCTAGCTGATTGATATTTTCTGGATCTGATGGTGATGTTTGTTACAGCAACCGAAGTACCTCCTGCAAATCCAACTGAAGTCAGAGCCTCAAACAGAGCCGGAACCACAGGCAAGTGTACCTTGCCAAATCCTGCAGCTTGCTACTTAATTTCCTTGACTTGCTTATACATCAGTGGGCAAATAAAGCTTGCCAAATTGCATTATTTCCTATTATAGAACTTGCCTGAATTCTTGTTTAAATGCAAATAAACTGGTTAAACTGTTAAACCCAGGACACTATTCATGAGACAGAGTCTTCCTGAGATATTCATGGTGATTCTGTATAGGATACAGGACTTGACAGAGATACTTTATAGACATTATGACTTATTGCATTAGTTATAATCCCGCTGACATGGACATGAGACGTTATGGTCATGATATGCGTGATTACATTGGGTGGGGAGAGTCACACAGGCTACAGGTTGATTTTATATTATGCCGGCGTCTTAGTCTCACTAAGAGCTAGACAAACTACATGATATCACTGCTATCGGCTCCCCGACACAGAGCTTGTAGTAGTTTCAGCCTGAGTTCTTGTACTGCTCTCATGTTGCATATCACTTAGCTGGTTACATAGTTTACCCTATTGCTTATTTGTTTCTGCACTGCTTATATTTGGCTTGTATTATCTGTACCTTGCTATGTCCCCTGAGGACCTGGAATGGATGATGTCCCCAGGTATAGCCGAGGAGTTCCATCCAGAGATACCCCGTACAGGAGCACTTCCAGGAGCTGTACCAGGACCCGAGGACGAGATCGTACCAGAGGTCTTCTCCTGAGCATTGGCTGTACATAGTCAGTTATTTCTATTTTTAGTTGTTTATTTCCTGTCTATTTGCATTGTTGTACCAGACATATTCTCGGATTGTTTCCCGAGGAATTTATTGAGATATGACAGTTATTTCTATTTGCATTACTCTGTCTTTTAATCTGTGATTATCTGCTGTGGATGAGAATAGAATAACCCGTGACTTGTATCAATTGCCCAAACTCCTGTTAGACTACAGCTTAAGCATGCCCTGATGGATCCATTAAATTGGGTTGTCCATCGGTGCGTGCTGCTGGCCATTGCCACGCTTCTCCAGTCCCCGAGACGGTTGCTCGTCCTCTCCGCATTTTTGGTATTGAGGCTCCCGGGATTGAGCTTGCATCTCCCCATATCAGGGATGACTCTTTGGCTGGAGGTTCCTCGCCTTTTAGAGAGGGACCTTCTACAGCTCTGGCGGGTGGCGCCGGAGAATCTTCGCTAGAGGTTGCTGTCGTTTCTATTGCTCCAGGTAGCGGAACGAGATTGCCTGCATGGCCGCGACAGATGGGAGAATCTTTCCCGAGGTCAGCAGTGGGTGAAGCTTCCGCTGTGTCAGCGAGCACGCCTAGCGAGATTCCAGCTGGCGAACCTCGACTGCGTCTTGGTGACGGCTTGACAGAACTCTTGGCGATGTCGGTCGGCCCACCTCCTTCTCCAGGTATGACGGTTCGCATTGCGTCATTAAGGCATGGTTTAGCTACATCGGGTGCAGACGTGTCGTATATGCCGTTGGCTCCGGGTAAATGTCGTCTTTATGTCTCCCCTTAGAAAGATTACTATCATATTGATATCCACCTTCTTGTCCTCTTCTCAGGGGATGACGTCCACGGGGAGCACAGCCTTGAAGCGCCTTCTGGCTCTGCTCTGGCTCCTGGTGATGATACGCAGGTACCCGACTTCGAGGAGAAAGTGTCCTCGGGGGCTAGTTCGCCCAGAGTGGTTTCGTCGTCTCCAGAGGAGGACGAACCTGTCATCGTGACCTCGCCTCTTGTGAGTATGCCGATGACTTCGACCGTTGTTGTCGCGCCTTCTTCGGTCGCACCACCCGTCGGGGCGGCGGTTGTGGCCACCTCGTCTGCAATCATTCCTGGAGAGGGACCCGCTTGTATTGCGGCCACCCCTGGCGTTCAGTCAGATCTAGTTACGTTGACCGAGCAGCATACCAGCCTCTTCTACACCGGTTTGAAAATGATGATATCAATGGTGCTGGTGAAGAGTCTGGACTTCGAGCGCCTGAAGAAGACTTCTCAGTTTTTGATCGGGGCTGTTAGGGAGCTCGGTGATCCTGGGGTAGCTGACGCCCTGGAGGCGGTGGTTAATGGTTTAGAGCAACCCATTAACGAATACTTGCAGCTGACTCAGGGCAGCCTTGATGCTGATGTCCAGGCTCGATACGACCTCATGACTGCGCGACTCGCTACGAAGCTGGAAAGCCTAGACAACTCCATCCAGACGCATAAGCTGGAGATGGATAGGAGAAAAGCTGTCGTGGAAGAGGCTCTTGCTGTTGAGACGAAGTGCCGATCCGAGCATGAAAGGAATGCAGCGAGAGCCTCTAAGCTGAGGGAAAAACTCACTCGGGCAGAGGAGTGGGCTTCTCAGTCGTTGGCAGGTCTGGATGTAGCGACTGGTCGACTGAGCGCAGCGCGACGGGATTTGGACCGTGCAGAAGCTGCCTGTGCGGGCTGTCTTCGGGCAAGGGCTGAGCTGACCCTTACGAACACCCCCGAGGCACGGCTGGAGCAGGCTCGCGCCGATGCCTTGGTTCTTAGGAATGAGAGGATAGCTGCACTGGAGCGGCAGATTCGCGATCTGACTACTCCGCCATCATGATGTATCCTTTCTCTTTTTGCTTTCCCAGATGTAATTCTGCTCCCTTTTGGGAATGAATAAAAGCGACTCTTTTCTGACTTTTGTGGACCCATCATTTCGGAATGTAAATGACAGTTTTTAGGTGAGAGTGATATCAGAGGTAGTATGGACATGATAGACTCTCGGTAAATTTCTTAGCAGGATATATCTATTCAGAGGTCGTACAGACATGATAGGATATGACCCAACTAGTTTCGTTTGGGAGTAGTTTTGTCAGAATTGAGATCCTCTCTATATTCCGCCCGAGCAGGGGAGGTTAAGAATAGTACCTTTTCAGGAATTTGTCGTTGATAGGAGCTATTAATAGGTCTCCATTAGGCTGGGCTATCCTGTAGGTGCAGTTTGAGAATGTTGTCTCGATCACATAAGGGCCTTCCCACTTGGGCTGGAATTTGCCTTTACTTCTGTGAGTAAGAATCATCGCCCTTCTTACGGCTAAAACTAGCTCGCCGACTTTGAATACCCTTTCCTTTACTTTATGATTGAAAGCTCTGGAAATATGTGCTTGGTAGAGCGCGATGCGCTGTTGAGCTTGGAGGCATTTCTCGTCTAGTCCTTCTAGCTCTTGGAGCCTTAACAGGTCATTCTTTTGTCGAGTCAGCTCATTAGTCACGGCTATCCTGAGTGACGGGATCTGGATTTCAATGGGGAGAACTGCTTCGCTCCCGTAGACCAGCGAGAACGGGGTGCAGCCTGTCGGTGTTCGTACCGTCATGCGGTATGCCCAGAGACATTCGCCCAGCTTCTCATTCCAATCTCTCTTGTTTGAAGAGACGAATTTCTTCAAGAGTTTGATAATGGTTTTGTTGAAAGCTTCCGCCAAACCATTAGCAGCTGGATAGTATGCCGTAGAGGCAATATTGTGTATCCGATTTTTATCGCAAAATCGATAAAATGCTTGGCTGATGAACTGAGGCCCATTGTCGTGAATTATCCTCCGGGGTACCCCGAAGCGATAAATGACGTGATGCTTGATGAAGCTGATCACATTAGATGCCTACCTCAGCGAGAGGGATCGCCTCTGTCCAATTGGAGAAGTAATCCGTGATGGCCAGTATGAATTGGTGACCCCTGGAGGAAGTCGGGTGAATAGGACCGATGATATCCATACCCCATGGTTCGAAAGGCCAGGATGCGACCGTAGGATATAGATGTTCTGATGGTTGATGTATGAAGTCTGCATGAACCTGACAGGCTCTGCAATATCTTGCATACCGTATTGCATCTGCGATCATAGTAGGCCAGTAATAGCCCATTCTCCTGATGCGATCCTGTAGCTTAGGACCGGGTTGATGAGCTCCGCACACGCCGTCGTGAGCTTCACGGATAATCTGCTGTGCTTCGTCGTTAGAGAGACATCGCAATAGCAGTCCGTCGTAGGTCCGGCGATATAGGCATTGTGAAGATGCATCGAAGTAGAAGCGTAATGATCGTCTCTTAACGGATACTGCTTCTTTGGGGTCCTCCGGCAAGATCCCGTATGCCACGAAATCTATGAAGGGACTTGTCCAATCTCTCGTAGGAGGATCAGTGTTTACAGCGTAGCTGCGTTCTATGTGACAGCTGTTCTTTACACAGAATAAATCTCTGTTAAGAAGGATTACCGAATCCTGCCTTCTTACAGGAGTAGCTAAATCCGCAGCTAGACTGGCTAGGGCATCAGCTTCCAGATTCTGAGATCGAGGTACATGCTCTAGAAAGAACTCCTTGAATGTTATGGCTATCTCGATCGTCGCTTGGTGATAGGGGATGAGGTCTGGATTTCGGACTTCATATATTCCCCTGACTTGATTGACAATAAGTAGAGAATCACCGAAAGCTTCCAGGGACTCTAACCCCAGCTCTTTAGCAACTTGGAGCCCGATTAGTAGAGCGTTGTACTCCGCCACATTATTGGAGCAGGGCTCGCTAAGAGAATATGCTCGGTAGATGACGAGCTGATCAGGGGTGCCCAGGACGACTCCCACTTCTGAAACGATGTTTCCCTTAGGACCGGTTCTAGAGGCACCATCGAAGAATAGTCGCCATACGTCACTTTCCCTTGCGAAATTACATTCTGCAACCTCATCAGGGATGTCTTCGTATAGTTTGGAGGTCTCCGGGATCGGATGAGCAGCTAGGAAGTCGGCCAATGCCTGGCCTTTGATGGACTTCTGTGGGACGTATACCATGTTATATGGTGTAAGCAGCATTGCCCAAGTCGCGAGTCAGGAATTAAGGGCACTTGGCTTGCTCATCAGCACTCGGAGAGGGTTGTTCCTGGAGATGATATGAATAGTCTGGCCGGTGACATAGTGCCGCGACTTCTGGATAGCGAACATCAGAGCCAAGCATTCTTTCTCCACTGGGTTGTACCGGTGTTCGGCTCCGACCATCATCCTGCTGAGGTAGTAGATAGCCTGTTCATGGCCCATATCGTTCTTCTGTGCGAGGAGAGCTCCTAGCGAATGGTCCATTGCTCAAACGTACAGCAAGAATGGTCTTCCCATGACGGGAGGCACCAGAACTGGCGGACTGGTGAGGTAGCGCTTGATATCTCCGAACGCTTGCTGACAGGTTTCGTCCCATACGAAGGATACACCTTTCTTCATGAGATGAGAGAAGGGATGACATCTCCCCGAGAGGTTGGATATGAATCGCCGGATGTAAGCCAGACGTCCTTGAAATCCCCCGAGTTCCCTCAGATTACGGGGCGGTCGCATTTGCACGATCGCCTGAACTTTGTCAGGGTCCACTTGGATGCCTTTGGCGGTAATGACAAATCCCAGGAATTTGCCACTAGATACACCCAGAAAGGACTTCGTAGGGTTCATCTTGAGTTGATGCTGGCGCATTAACTCGAATACCGTCCTCAGGTCTTGAATGTGATTACCTTTGAGGCAGCTCTTGACGGCTATGTCATCCACGTAACACTCCACTGTTTTGCGTAGATGCTTATGGAATATGTTACTCATAGCCCGTTGGTATGTAGCCCCGGCGTTCTTCAATCCGAAGGGCATAACCGTGTAGCAATATACCCCCAATGGTGTTCGGAAGGCAGTGTGCTTCTCGTCTTCAGGATGCATCTTGATCTGATTCTACCCTGAGAACTCGTCCATGAAAGACATGTATTCAAAGCCGCAGGTGTTGTCTATCATGATGTCCGTGATGGGAAGAGGGAATTCATCCTTGGGGCAGGCCGCATTCAGATCTCGGTAATCGATGCAGATACGTACCTTCCCATTTTTCTTCATGACTGGGACAACGTTGGCGACCCAGTTGGGATGTTGTTCTTCCCGGATGAAATCGCAGGCTATCAACTTTCCGACTTCAGCTTCGATGGCGTCCATCATATCTGGCCGGAACCGGCGTTGGTGCTGCTTCACTGGCTTTGAATTGGCCAATATGTTGAGTTTATGAGTAGCTACCTTCGGGTCTAGGCCTGGCATGTCCTCATAATCCCATGCAAAGACGTCGATATATTCCTTTATCAGCCGTATAATTTCTTCCCTTTCAGCTGGGGGAAGATTGTTACTGATAAATATTGGCTTTGGCGAGAGTTCACCCCCAACATTGATTTGGATAACTTCGTCCTTGGTGGGAGGTTCTCTCTGCTCGAAGCAGAATTCCCACTGCGTATCCATTTGTTGAGCCCAAGAGTCATTCTCGAACGGCTCAGAATCCTGTCCATCTGCTTCTTCGGGATTTATCACTACCATATTTACTGATAGTGTTTGTTCGAGAGCATCAGGTGAGTCAGAGGGCGACGAGCTATTCTGGGAAGAGGGAAAGATGTCCTCATCTGACTTGGAAGTCGTAAGGGAGGTGGCATACCCTAACCCGAAACGGGTCTGTCGATAGCGGGTGTTGCCGCACGACGGCGTTCGTCTGCCTCTTCCGTAGTTGAGGCCTGGCTTCCGCTTCAAGTCATAGCCCATGTTTTGCATGATCTTTAGCGCTTGCGGGCTGTATCGATGAACCTGCATTTTCCTCGCATCGTCATTGAAAGCATCTTCCTAGACCGTTGGTTGATTGCGCATGCGGCCGAAGACTATTGAACGCTGACTGCTGCAGGTAGGCGGGACAATGAAGATAGAATCCTCATGTGGTCCATATGTCGTGACGACGTTGGACGATGACGCTACTTCCTAGACATACGGGCAGTAGGAGTTTATAGCTTCCAAGAATTTTTGTGCTATTGGTTCTTCCTCGTCATGGGGAGTGGATTCCTGTTTCGGAATTTGAGCACCGATATACTGGAAAAGAGGATGTTTATTATCATCTGGAACTCCGTTCCTGGTTGCATTTACATCAGTCGGCTGCCTGTTGCGCCGAAGGTTGATGACCAAGGATGGAGGCTTCCGGTTCAAAGTGATCACTAGAGGATCACTCCCCTCTCCTGACTTGGTCTTGTCCAGGTGGATAGCCATAGGCTCTATGGCTTTTGGACGAGTGGTTCGTCCTTTCACTCTGATTGACAGCGGTAGTGTGGCGGAGGGCTCTTCTGGCTCCCGGTGGGATTCCTTCTCTGCCTCGCCTGACACTTCTTCCGTGTGATCTTGGGAGTACAACACGGCATCGGAATAGTAGGATTCTATTCCTTTAAACGGGTTTAGGTCAGCCACCTCCGTTTGTACGGTTCCTTGTGCGTCTACATATTTAAGGCATTGATGTAGGGTTGAAGGAACGATGTCGTGGTCGTGGATCCACGGTCTTCCCAGCAAAATATTGTAGGATACCTCTAAATCGATGACGTAACATGTGGCCACTGATCTAAGGTTGCCGATTTGGATTCTCAAGCGAATCTTCCCCAATGGCTTACTTCTTCCAGCATTGAAACCCACGATCGTAGTGGTAGTGTAAGCCAGTTCGCTGGTAGGAATTCTCAGTGGCTTGAGCAGACTGTGAGGGATGATGCTGATCGACGATCCCGGATCTATGTGAATCCGGTCGACCTCTATGGAACCGACGTACCCGGTGTAATAGAGGGGCCTGTCATGTCTGTTATGTTTTAACAGCATGTCATCTTGAGTGAAAGTGATATTTGGGATCACCTCCATCACGCTGTGGCATTGAGGACACGCCACTGGTTCTTCGTCGGGGGACTTGAGCTGGGTCAAGTATGCCTCCGCCTGCATCAGTGCTTCACTCAGGGCTAGACGAGTGTCTGGGGAGAGCCTGAGTAGCTCAAAGATGGACAACCTGGCTGGCGTATTGGCTAGTTGGGCCAGGATGTCGAATTTGTATGGCTTCTCTAAACCTTTGCTTGGAATATTTTTCACAGGTTTATCAAAGCATACTTCTTTCTGCTTCCCCTTTTCCGCCGGAGTAGGTTTCGAAGGACTGACATCTGGTATGACGGGACCTTGCTCTGAAGGTTTGGCAGCTGGAACGTCAGCCGGTGCGCCTTCCTGACCTGCTCCGTTGTTGTTGGGGTAGGCCTTCCCCGAACGGGTTGTGGCAAATACTTCGTCTTCGTCTGATGCAGAGGAAGTTGCGACCATGTGGCATGGTTTGTATTTGGGGCTCTTCTTGGATGTAGGCTTAGTCACCTTGGTCTCTTTCTCGAGCTCTGACACCAAATCTGGGTGAACCCACATAATTTTGCCCTGCCGGGTAGTTAGGGGTACCAGGTTGTGATTTTGACCCCTAGCTGGGGGGAGATTGACGATGTTCATCGTTGTCCGGGAGATAGGTGCAACATCATCCGGGACCTCTTGGGGAGGCAGATCGCCGAACTGCAGAGAGATCATGTTGGTCGTGACCGTCTTCTCGGTGTTGTGCAGAGTGATGGCCTTAGCATCGATTAACCCCTGGATCTTCCTTTTCAGTATGTAATACGCCTTTGCCGGGTGGTGTACGTATCTGTGGAAGACGCAGTATTTGGGGTCGTTAGTATTGCCGACTTCCTGGGGTCACCTTAGCTCTGGAAGGGTGATCTTGCCACTTTTAACGAGACACTCGAATATACTTGGGATATCGTCGTCGTCGAAAGAGTAGACTTCGGCAGGCCTGGAAGTCCCGGGTCTCGCTTGCGTGGTCGCCGCAATCCTTGGTCTGGCCGTATTAATTGCCAGGGCTTCTTTCCCTTTAGGACCACGAGGATGGTCGCTGCTAGGAGATGACCTCTTGCCTCTGTCAGAGGCGGAGATCATGATGCCATTGTCGCACGCCTTGCGACTGTTGTCTTCGGCGGCTACTGCCGAGATGATGAACGAGGGCCAATCATGGAACTAATATGGTCCTGTGAACACCGAGACCACGGGAAGGAGGTTCTTCCTGCAAATGTCTACCAACGCAGAGTCTGGAACTCCTGGAGGCATCTGTAAGGTGGCCTGACGAAAACGTTCGATGAAGATACGAACGTCCTCCTTTTCCTTCTGTTTGACTTCGATGAGAGAGGACATAGACATGTCCATTCCTCCCTCGTAGAATCGTGTGAAGAATAAGGCTCTGAAGTCCTCGAAGGAAGTAATGCAGTTGTCCGCCAAGCTACGGTACCACTGATAGGCTACTCCTGTGAGACAGCCTTTGAACACCCGAGTGAGGAGGGCGTCGTTCCCTTGTAGCAACACCGTCATCATACTGAAATAGTTCATGTACTGACTTGGCGATGTTTTTCCCTCGAACAGAGCCATAGTCTGAGGTTTGTACCTCGGCGGGAAAGGGACCTCCTCCCAGATAGCTGGGTAGGGCTGGTTGATTCCCAGTTTCTTGAGCTGATCTTTGTGCTTCAAGGCGTCGAACTGGGCTTTCAATTCCCGTACTGCCTGCATCGGATTTTCAGTCGGAAGCAGGGATACGGAGTGGTGCGGAGTTGGTTGTATAGTAACTCCGGCGGGAGGTAAGGCATTCTCTGAGTGAGGAAGCGGAGGAACTGCTGACTCTTGATCTAGCGCAGGCTCTTGGCTCGGGTTGGATGGTGGTAAGTCCACCCCCACACGTATCTGAGTTGGCGGGACCGATGCTTGAGCCATGGCAGTTGCGTGCTGAGTTAGCATCATCTGGTTCATGTTCTCCATCATGGACTGCATTCATTTCAAAGATGTCTCCAGTGTAGTGATGCGTTGCTCCGTGTTCCCTGATGGCGAAGCTTCCTCGTGTTCATCTTCGATGGCGTAAACTCCCATCTCCCTGGGTGTCATCGAGGGATTAGTATAGGTCGCTGTAGAAGTCGACTCTACACTTTCTGCTTCTAATTCGGGAGCTTGGCGACCCCCTGCGTCAGAATCGGAAGAGGACGAAGCTGGTTGTTGGGACCTTGCACGAGTGTTTTAGAACACCCCGGCTTCATCGTCTCTGAGGAGCTCACTGAACCTCCTTCGGTTCGGAGGTCTGGAAGGATGACGTCTTGAACTCGACCCTCCTCTAGGTATGTGTGAAGCCATGTTCACAGATGCATGCGCGGGTTCCTCTTCCTGGAAAGACAGCGAGTAGCTCAACCGGTCGAAAACCGATCGTTTTGCTTTGGAACAGCAGCAATTAATCACAACCTTATGACTATTACAATAGTGTTCGCTAGGAGGCGTAATAGACATGTTGGAAGGTCCCCTTTCTTTACGCTTCTGGATTAGATATTTGTGCAGGTCAGGAGGATTTGCAGAAGAAGAAGACGAAGGCTTGTATCTTCTGTTCCCATCAGCGGGTATGCGGAGACTGGGCACCATGGTTTTCCCTATACCACCTGTATACAACAGGTTGGCCATCTGGGCGGCGGATAATCCCTTGGGAGGGTGTCTTTCCGCAATCTGAGCTTGTTTTACGCCGAGGCACTGTGCCTGGCGTAACTTGGAGATTCGCTCAGTCTGGCGTAAAGCTGGAGAGGCCCTCAGTCGGCCATCGGCTTCTCGCGTAATCCGGAGGGTAGGCATATCGTTCCCTTGCTGGCGTAAAGGCCAAGTGGTTGAGTGTTCGCCTGCTTGCTTCCCCTTGCGGAGATCACAGCGATCATCTGGTTCACCGTAGAGGTCAGATGCTGTCTTGCGCGAGGAGCGTGATCTGTACTTCCGATTTGGCATTGAGGCACCATCAGAGGTTGTGTCTGTACCGCGCGTTGCGGGAGACTGATTTCTGTGCATAAAGCGCAGTAGATACTCCTGGGTTAGCGCTAAGGCTTTGCCCGAAGTTTTGTCTGTACCGCGCGTAGCGGGAGACTGATTTTTGCGCGTAAAGCGCAGTGGATACTCCTGGGTTAGTGCTAAGGCTTTGCCCGAAGTTTTGTCTGTACTGCGCGTAGCGGGAGACTGAATTTTACGTGCGGGGCACAGAGGGAGCGATGCTACCACCTCATTGGTCGGAGAGATCAGAGAGATCGGAGAGTCCACAGGAACGACGGAGGATGTCTTGGGCATCCACACTTTGTGCAGCTTCCTATTGTCTTGGACGGAGAGAGAGTGAGAGCTACCCCAAGTCTGAAGCATGTCTTCGTAGGCAAACTGGTCGAAGTGAATGACCAGTGTCTTCTTCACTGTTCCTACAGATACCGTATCGTGTTAAGCAATTACTTCCTCGTCAGAAGAGAAAGACGTCCCCAGCAGAGTCGCCATCTTGTTTGTGGTATTAAACGAAAGAATGAAAGTGTATTTTAATGAGAGGGTTTATGCGAGACCCGTGCCCTTTGGTTTACAAACAAACTTGTACAATTTGATCCTATACGAGGATGTGGGAGTACAATTTATTTAATCTGGGTATAAATTGCTATAGGTTTTTGATCTGCAGTCGATCACTTTAGCCCTTGGACTACACGATGTTGAAGAAGTGCAGTGGAAGACGGGAAGCAGCTTCGAAGGTTGCAAAGGAGGGTGGATGCGCGATGCCGAAGTCGTCGATCCCTACTCTTTGCCTGAGCTCTGGATTCCTCTCTTTCTCTCTCTTGACCTCTCTTTCCAAGTTTTGACCTTGTTCGATCTTCAAGTTGGAAGTTTCTCTCCTTGTTCGATTCTTCTTTCAAAGTTTCGACCCTTTTTCCCCATTGATAGGGGTCTCTATTTATAGAGTTTTGGTGACAGTGACCACTCCGTCGGTATAACAACCGAGGAGTAGACAGTACAGCACTCTTTTACACAACGGTTAAAATAACCAATGCCTGCGTATAAATGACCTTTTGAGTGAGCATGTGACGCGTGTCCAACTAAGGGGACAAAACGCGTATATCTGCTGCGAAGATCACGGCGTAGAAGCCACGTAGGTAGGTATCCCTCGTGTAGAAGAGGTTGGCGTAGAAGCCAAATGACTGTCACCCTGGCATAGAAGCCAAAATAGGCATAGAAGCCGAACAGGCGTAGAAGCCGAACAGGCATAGAAGCCGAACAGGCGTAGAAGCCGAACAGGCGTAGAAGCCGAATGGTCGTAGAGACTGAGTGGGCGTTTGAAGAAGAATGAGCACAGATCCTGAATGGGCATAGAAGCCGCTGCGTACCGTGCCAGAGTGCTGATGTGGACGTCTTAGCCGGAATTACGGCTTTCGAAGATATAACCAAATCTCTTACAGAGATTTGCCACCATCCTGTGCATTAAATGCGGAGACATGTTTTGAAGGTCTGCAGCCCTTCTGTGCATCCGTCGCAGTGACGTGCCTTGAGGGAAACTGTCACCGCTCTGTGCAATTTGACGTAGAGACGTGCCTCGAGCCTTGTACGAAGTGCAGCTTTTGACGTGGTAGGCGGTTTGTCTACTGCGGAGCGTAAAACAGCTCATGTTTGCCTGTGTAAAATAAGGCAGCGTATTCCCTTGTACGCGAAAGAGCGGTTTACGCTGAGGAGACTTCGGTAAACGGCGGTTTGGTGATATTTTAACCAAATCCTCTGTATTAAATGCAGAGATCCGCCATCATACTGTAGGGCGCGTCCCGAGTGGTCTGCTATCGTTTCCAGCCGTCGTCTGGGTAGCCGTGCAGCACTTTTTGTCAGGAGTCAGAGGTCAGGTTTCTCTGCGTGACTTGACAGGTTCATTTCGGGGAAGACGAAGCGTTCCTCGTACACTTTAACGCTGCTTTTGAGAGCGGCTGAGTTTTACGCCATGGAGGCGATGAAGAACTCTGTCTTACGCTGGAGCGGCCTGGACGTACTGCACTTACGCGGATGGTCCTTTGAGCTTTATACTTCACGCTGTGTTTAGCGGAAAAAGCTATGTTTTACGCTTGATGGCTCTGAAGGCTTCATTTTACGCTTCTCTGCATCAAGATGTTGCGTGGATCCTCCCAGCGTATTTTTCATGCTTCTACACTCACCTGCGATGACAACTCTTGGCTGGTGGACTCAGGTGCTTCAGCGCACGTATCTCACAACAGGGCACTATTTGCTACTTACACAACAGGCGACTGTGGAGTATTGAAGATGGGCAATGGAGATGTGTCAAAGGCGATTGCCATTGGAGATGTGCACTTGAGGACAAAGACGGGTGCAGTTCTTGTTCTCAAAGATGTCCGTCATGTCCCTGATATCTGTTTTAACCTGGTATCGGTTGGAAAGTTGGATGACGAGGGTTTTTTCAGTCTCTTCGAAAATAGTTAGTGGAAGCTTTCCAGAGGTTCGATGGTGATTGCCAGAAAAAGAAAGAGGTCCGGACTCTACTATATGGAAGGGAGTGCACAGGGGGCACATGAGGTTCACGCAGCTACTGATGCATCTACTGAGTTATGGCACAGGCAGCTCAGCTATATCAGCGAGAAGGGGATGAGATACTTGGTGAACAGAGAGGTGATTCCAGGGCTAAAGTCTACAAAGTTAGAGAAGTGCACGCACTGTTTGGCGAGGAAGCAAAGTATGTTGTCTTTCCAAAGTTACCCAAGTTCAAGGAATCCGGCATTGCTCAAGTTGATTCACTCGGATGTCTGTGATCCTATGAAGGTAAAATTCATTGGTAGTGCTTCTTATTTTGTAATATTTATTGATGACTGTTCCAGGAAGGTTTGGATCTATACCTTAAAGACCAAGGATCAGGCGCTGCCCACTTTCAAGGAGTTTCAAGTCTCTGTTGAAAGAAAGACGGACAAGAAGCTGCTATATGTTCAGTCGGACAATGACGACGAGTATATCAGTCTCTTTGATGCTTATTACAGAGAGCAAGGGATACAACACCAGAAAACTCTACCAAAGATACCACAGCCCAACGGTGTAGCGGAGCAGATGAATATGATGCTGATAGAGAGGGTGAGTGTTTGCTGTCTGAAGTAAACTTGTCATGCCCCAGTCCAAAAATACACGGGACCAGGCCACGTGGCAATGGCTAGCTAATACGACTCCCTAGGATTATCCAATTTAATAGACCCGACGAAACGTACTACGCTGTCCTAAAATACTAACAAGTCTAATATACTAACATAATCAGGTAATGTCTAATCTCATCCACAAATATAAATAAGGAGTACTGAAATAAATACTGGAAAGTAAGTGCAGAGTCTGAAATGTCATAGTACAATCCAGATATGTCTGATGGGAACAAACACATTACAATGATGAAATAAGAGTACTGAAAGACAGATAAGAGAATACGACTAGAGCATCAGCTAACTAGATAAGGATGCTCCAGCCCTAGGCGGAAGGCCTACCAGTGATCAGGGGAACTCTGATGGTAGCACCTCAAGCTCCTCCTCGGACGTGAATCTCGTCTCCTGTCCGGGCCCGTACACGGTAGGATAGTAAGCCTCGTCCAAATCTGGAAGGAAACCAGGTCCTCAGAGGGCCGTAACAAGATAAAAAAATGCATGCCATAATAAATACTGAATAAAATAAAGGGGTGTGCTAACCATCTAAGTGAATGCAATGTGAGGACAACCTTGATACGTATGGGTAGGTGTAGGCATAACGTCCGCACTCCGAAGAGCCTAGTATCTGTACATGTAACGGCCATCGTTACGAAGAACGTGGAATCTACATAATATAACGTCCATATCATTTCGTAGAACATGAAATCTGAATAGTATAACGTCCATATCATTTCGTAGAACATGGAATCTGAATAGTATAACGTCCATATCATTCCGTAGAACGTGGAATCTGAATAGTATAACGTCCATATTGTTCCGTAGAACGTAGAATCTGAATAAAGGGGGTCATCAGTCCCTGTAGCTCCGACGGATACTATGGGTACTAATGTGTGTGTTCCATACGCCTACCAGCTGTCATCCCCGCCCAATGCAGATATACAAGTCGAATACACGACGTGTATACCACATAACTACATGCCAAGTCTCAAGTACTTAGATAACCCTGCTTACGCACTAACCGTGATGCATGTTACACGCACCGATAGCTAGTCGGATACGCGAACCCGCATTCCAATATGAGTTATCATCGTGATGCATGTAAAAGTGTCAGGGTCTAGGAAGATAGCAGAATATCCTCCCAATAGTAGGTGGGTCTTCTAGTGACTAAGTCAATACACTACACATCGACGCATTCGTCGACTGCACCGGAGTCATCTCGGACGCGTACAGTTATATGTAATATTACAACAAGATATCATACAACATTTTATGATTTAAATTAAATAGTAAATCTGGCAAGGTATACTTGCCTGGGTCCTCAAGCTGCGAGTACCAAAATCCTGCTCCTGAAGTCTCTCCTGAACGGTCCAGCGACCATATAATATAATATAATATAATATAATATAATATAATATAATATAATATAATATAATATAATATAATATAATATAATATAATCATCAGTCATTACAATAGTACACACAGGGACACAACTATGCTGTACTTAGGAACTGACACAGGGAGGTCACTACTAGTCAACTAGCAGGGCTGCGTATGCACGCAGCTAAGACGTACACATGTCATATCCTCAATTACCGTGTACATTAAGACAACGAATTATCAAAATACGTTACGAAACTAAATAACGTATAATACAAAATTATAAGTCCTAGCTAACATATTTATCAAAATACGTGCACAAGGCCAATTGTCTAAACTCTAGGTCTGTAAAACCCCTAATTTTTAAATATTATATTTATTTAATTAATCACTGAATTTATTTATATTATTTTTTTTAGGAATCTTTGTGGAAGAGTGATAGATTTTTTTAGAATTTAATTTGGGTACAAATATTTTTTATATACCTTAAATATATATGTAAATAAAATATAGTTATTAAATATAATAATAAAAATAAGTAATAGTTATAATAATAATAATAATAATAATAATAATAATAATAATAATAATAATAATAATAATAGTAATAATAATAATGTTAAAAAAAGAAAAGAAATAGATAATAAAAAGGAAAGAAAAAGGAAAGAAAAAGAAAAGAAATTAAAACCCTTAATCCTAATTAAACCCTTAACTTAAGCCTAAGCTAATTCCTTAACTATTTAACCTAAACAACTAAACCTAAAGCTAACAGCAGCCTAAAATCCTAACCCCTTATCCTTAATTGCCCTAACCTAGCAACTAAACACTTACTCATCCCCAGAACCACCCTCCCGCGCGCGGCCAGAGCACCCGATCCCGCGCGACTCACCCCCGCTCCCTGCTCTCTCTCTATATATATACAATATCATAAACCCTAACCATAACCCTACCCTTCGACTCCTACACCCCAGCTCCACGTCGACGATCGTCGCAGCCGCCGTGCGCCCGCGCGGTCGCGAACAACATCCGCAGCAGAATTTGGCAGCAACGTGCCCTACTTCACATGTCGTTTTCCGTCGACTCTCTCGACCAAATTCCGATCCGTCTTCGCCAATATGTTCACCACCTATCCCTCTCTAAATCCCGTTATTAGTTTTATTCGAGCAGCATTAAAAACTAGATAAAAATCGACGCCAAGTTGAGAAAAAAAATTATATTTTTGAAATACAGAAAATTGCCCCATCGACCTATGTTCCGAGGCCGATGTCTCCCAACGTCGATATCCAAATTAAGATCTACCTTTTTCTATGTAAAGCCTATATAACCGAGATTACTTCCTGTTAATTACTTTATTTTATTTTGTGATAGAATCAGAATTAAATTAGGTTAAAAACTCATAAAAATTTGTTTTTAAAATGTTAAAACTTGTGATACAGAGCGCGTCCCGCCAAACGGGACCGTTTCGTCATGTACCAGTTGCACCAAAATGTGCATATGGTATGTCCTGACGTGTGGACTTTCGCGGAAACTGATTTGGACGTGTGTGCGAGTCAGAATCACCCTGTATCCGTAAAAAGGCCCCATATCACGACTTTTGCAAAATACTGCACCATATAGTGTACGCTCGTCGGAATACGATAAAACTTGTGCCATTGGATTCATGGTATCACGCTGGTCCTGTGACCCAAGTTTCACGCAATTTTGAGACAGTTGACTAAGCCGCCTATTTGCGGGTCCTACGATTGACTTTTAGGGCAAATTTGTATTCGGCTCACCGAAATCCAAAATTGGATGTACCGTTGAGTTTGTATTAACGTTTAGAATTTGTTTGACCTATAATTTGTCCTATTTAGAGATATTTACCTCTGGCACACTTTTCGGTGCAAAGTGGGCCATATGTGGACCTCGCTTTGACCAGAAATTACCGTTTTGCTCCTGTGTCCAAATTGGACAAAAGGGTAGTGTTTTTTAGCTATCTCGCTTATTCTGGGAATGTTGGTGATATTTATTTCAGCATCCGGAGATGTTCATTCTGAGGTCATAGTTTTTGACCCTTGGTGCTTGACATCTGGACGCTTACACCTTGCAGCTTTCTTGCCAGATAAGTATACCTTATCAAATTGCTTACAGTACTTTGCATGCTTATTATATTTTTATATATTCATTGCATATGTATTTTCTTTCAGTCATAATTATATATTATATATGTTGACACACACTTGACACCTAGTATCATGAGAGAGTAGGACAATCAGTAGGCGTATGGGCTATAACCACTCTGGTAAACCGTAGAACTAGCACGTACTGCGGTAGTGTGTCACGCTGGTCGCTACCCTCGCGGTATGTTAATTTCTGGTGTCGCAATGTTCGCTACCCTCGCGGTATATCAATTTCTTATGTTCTAGACGTGTGTGTGAGTTGTGAGATTAGATAGAGTAGTCTAGCCCTGTCTATACGTCAAAAAGTTGTCCTCATTATGTATTTTATATAGATTGTCTTGTATAGCATACTTATATTTTCTGTATATTATGCATGTTTTACTGTATTCAATTGGCATGCTTCTATGTATCTTGTTACGTCCCTCTGAGGACCTGGTCCCTTGCCAGGTATAGACGACCAGGAGTATCCGCAGGAGTATGGGCCGGGACCTGACGTATTATTTTTTGCCGATGAGGTCTTACCTTCTGAGCATCTTTGATTACCTCTAGTGATGGATCTTTTAGTTGATACTCTCATATCATCATCTTATTTTATATTGGAGTTTTTACCCTCCTCTCTTATTTTAGTTTTGATATAGTCATTGGTAGTGGATTTGTCTCCACCCAACTATTATTTTTGGATATTCAGACTCATTATTCTAGTTTAGTTATTTCTTTTCTGTGACTTGTTATGTGGATGAGATTAGTATTTCTGTGACTTGTGATAATATATATACTACATGTGAGTTAATATTCATATTATAACGTACGTGTGTATTATGGTATCCATATTTTGGAGTTGCCATATGCATACGGCAGACATGCTTACGTGTTCCTAGTCCTACGTATTTTGGGACTAGGGCGTGACAAGGTCAACATAAGTGTTTACAATAAATAACCATATTTTTTATGTGGTAAATTCTAACACTATTATTATTCTAAAATATATGTACACCTATATGCAAATTTTTATTCTAAAATAAACACACACACATAGCACTTAGGGTTCACTAATACACATATAGAAGGGAGGTAAATGTATACCTAGTCGATTGTGGCCGAGGGAGGGTGTCCGCGGCTCGTCGGGGGCCTGCCTCCGGCCAGGGAGGGCGGAGCTCCGGCGTGCACAACACACAACAGCAGCTGCTCCGGCAGCAACTCGCAGCAACTTGCAGCACCTTGCAGCTGTCACGCCCCGATCTCCCGCAGGCTATTTCGGCCGTTCCCGCTAGGCAGGAATCACCCTCGCCAGCGCTCCCGCGGAACGATCGCTTTGACCCATCCGGGCGTGATGCCGCACGAGCGTGAACTGCGCCCGTGCAAGGCCGTGATTCATTGGCTGGCGGTAAGAGTTCTAAGCCACAGAGTCGCACAGATTGTCCGAGTACAGCGGAGTCATGAACGCATAGACGATCGGTAACAGGTTCACTGAGTCGACAATATAGCGGAAGCATTGAAACACAAGTTTGAAGTAAAGCAACTCTTTATTGATATAAACATGTGTTACAGGCGGCGTATAGCCGAGATTACAAGTCGCTCAAGCCTCTCTCTCTGAAATAGTAAAAGTGTGCCAAGTAGCTACAATTGTGGAATGATTGTAGAGTCGATGTTCAGGCGAGTTCGGGCTATGTTCCAATATTATGTCTTGTATATGTGCTTCTGTTCCGGACGCACCGTTGCAAGGCTTCAGAGGGAACTCCTGGCCTTAGCACGCACGTTGGAGGCATCCGCACCGAACGAGGTTCTCCCGCACCCTGCATACAAACTGGTGGATTATCAGTACATTGAATGCACTGGTGGGGAAGCTACTCGCCCGCTCGACAAATCCAAACACGTAATATAAGTTCCGTGCACAACTATTAAGTTATCTTTCTAGTTGCCTTAGGATCAGGTTCATGCAAACATTGGATAGCCTATCGTGTCGGGCAGTGCGTCGTGCAACATGAGAGGAAACACGGCGAGACTTACCAACTTACCATCTCCTTCCCTGTCCAAGGCAAATATGTTAATTCAAGCACGGCAAGTATAAGCATTCAGAAGGCAAGTATATGCAAACACGAGGGTCGTTTTATAACAGGATCGTTCAGGTATTCAGTTGTTCATTCATGCGATGCAGTGACTCGCACGCGGATAGCCGCTAAGCGAGGATGACTTATCTATATGAACATGATGTCGCTGGCATAGCCATAAAGGACCGTTTAGTCTCAGGGCGAAGTGACGTACAACGCGGGTGGCAAGCCCCGTCGCGTAACACTTGCCGGGTAACATACGACTATACATACGTTCCGTCCGGATCGGATCGGTCCCAGTGCCCCGGTGACCGTCCGCGGAACTCAACATAACATAATTGTGCACAAGTGGTCCGCGACAATGCAGGTCCGGGTCTATCCTTTTTCCATAGCTTGACATGATAATCATGAAACTTAAACTTAGTCTGAACGAGGCATATTGCTCCACGAGCTGGGATTCCATCAGTACATAACACGATCCTCGTTCAGATGCATACATAGCATGATTATCATTCAAGTGTGATTCACGTTCAGTATTCATTCTTGCTTAGTGCATTCCCCTGGTTCGAGGATTGCCTTAGATGACCTGACGGTCCCGGATACTTGCAGGGTCAATCATACACGGAACGACTACTGAGTAGTCTCCCGGAGTTGGATGAAAACAATGCAACATTCAAGCAGACAAGCATGCGTTTCTAAGGAACATAAGCAGGCACGTTGCTCGGACCCGAAGGTAAGCCGAGAGTTAGATCGTTAGGGACTTAGCATGCGAGGGTCTGAATATAAGCAGTATTTTATTTTCCATGTTCTAGCAAGCAATACAAGTTGGGATTATTCCCTTAGCTAGGTGCGTTGGATTTATTTGCATGCAGGGGGTGAATCACCTAGCGACTAGCATAAATATTCCAGATTTTATGTGTGCTGGCTAAGCAAAGACAAGTTCACCGTAGCCACCCACCTTAGCGATGATTCGCCTCGGTAGAGCGATACGTCTGAGCGAGCCTCTGAAAGCCTAAGCCGGATTCCTGTAGGGACAAGTCTGGATATCCTTTGCATTCTCTTTGAGGCAAAGCAGGTCGGGACAGCTGTACGATTGCCGTTTGAAATGGCAGTCCGCTTGAGCGGAACGAGGTGTTACAGCAGCGGCATCTGCAGTGGCAGTAGTGGCGGGTTGCTGGCGATGGGGGATGGCCGTGGGAGGACGAGCGATGGAGGAAGGCGATCGGGTTGAAGGATGGCCGGGCTGTAGATGGGTGCGGGTGATGGTGATGATGGTGTTGGTGATGTTGATGTTGGTGACGGATGATGGCGGTGCTAGGGGTGGTGGCGGTGGTTGCTGATGGTGGTGATGTTGGCGATGGAGATGGTGATGCTGGTGGCGGTAGAGATGGTGATGAGGGTGGCGGGTTGAGATGAACTGGGAAGAAGGGAGTCAGGTGTAGGGTCGGGATGGCGGTGGTGATGTTGTTGAGGTGAACGAGGATGGAGGAGAAGGTGGTTGGCGGAGCTATGGCACTGTGGCGGCGGTTGGCCGAGGTCGGGGTCGAGGTTGAGGTGGTCGGGCGGTGGAAGAAGGCGGCGGCTGAAGGGTGGTCGTAAAGTCGGAGAAGGGAGGTGGCCGGGTTGGTGAGGAAGGGATATGGTTTTCTAGGGTTTCGGTTTGGTGATGGTTGGCTGTGAGATTTAGGTTTTAGAGAGAGGAAGTAGGTGTATATATAGGAGAGAGAGAGAGAGAGAGAGAGAGAGAGAGGGGCTCTCCTTGGGATTACGGCCGGCTGGGATTTTTTTTGGGGATGAGGGAAACTTCTACATGAAGAAATGGAGGGTGGAGATGGCCTTGGTGATGGGGGTTTGAAATGGAGGGTGGAGATGTAAGGGGATAAAGTTGTAGAAAGTAAAACAAATGGGGGGGAAATATTTGGTGGACCGGTCGAAGAGGAGGGAATGAGTTTCTTCATGTGTTGGGTCCGATGAGATGGGAATACCTCGTTGCATATTTGCAGAAAAGTCCCTTAACAATTAGAAAATTGCACAAATAGTAAAATTTTGGAATGGATGAGGCAAAATACCATGTTTGGTGTGATGTAGTGGGCTAAAATGGTGTGTGGTGTTTAGTATGAACCTTGAGGGTGTGAGTGGGGGTTTGAGTTGGAGTTGGGTCTAGTTTTGGGTGAGGTTGGGTTCTTACACCAATTTAATTAAAATTAGTGTAATTGGTGCTCTTTAATTAATTGGAAGTACATAAAATTAAAATTGGGTGGGACACAAGTGTCATGGACGTAGCAGACTTAGAATAGAATATTGTCATAAATTGGGTTGGACAAAAGGTTTGAGATTGTGTCTCCAATTTTGATTGGAACAGACAAAGATGCAAAGTTGGATTTATTTGGATTTAAACATGGACATTTGTAACAAATATTGTGCGACTAAAAGGAAGCACAAAAGAGAGTATTTATGAGTTACACAAGGGTCAGAATGAAAGTTTGGCACGTCTAAAAAAAGTGTATAAAATTTGTTTGAAGGTAAATGCTAGTGTAGCGCTCCAAATATCGAAGCAACGGTAAGGTGCACTAAATGATACAAATATTGTACAATAAATCTAAAATACTGTGTTCTAATTCTAATTGGCTTCTAACTAACCCTAGTCTCTCTAACTAAGCTAAGTAGACCTAAATTTGGTCGAGGGGGTTTATAATCTACCCTCCTTCGAGCTTTTCGTCTTCGAAATTAAAATAGACATATGGTAAAAACTATTGACTGAGATTTAGGATTTTCTTTGGTTGTTTTAGGGCTTTTTTTCTTTTTTTTCTTTCTTTCTTTCTTTTGTTTTTATTCTTTCCTTAGTATTATTATTACTATTACTATTACTATTACTATTACTATTACTATTACTATTACTATTATTACTATTATTATTATTATTATTATTATTATTAATACTATATATTTATTCATATATAAATTTACATATATAGATGATATTATATAAAAAAAATTTAAAAGAACATTTGCACACAAAATAAATTCTACAAAATCTTTCACCCTTTAACAAGACTCCAAAAATAATAAAAAAAGTTATTTTGTGGAATAATTCTAAATGAGTATTTATATAAGTAAATCAATCAATAAAATTTATTTTCTAATTAACTATGAAAAAATTCTAAAGAAATTCAATAATTTAATAAAAATACTTAAAATAAAATTTAAAAAATTTAGGGGGTTTACAATATGAGGCAGGATTGTTCACAATATATGTTCTGATTCCCTGAGCCATTTAATTCAGTATGGGATAGGTATGGCTCCACGAGATGTGATTGTTAGATTATTGACTTGGTGCAAATCCCCTTGTCACTACCACATTCAGAAAACAGGGATATTTTCGACTTTTTATAATTATTAGTATTGTGGTATTTATATTAAATGATTTCTTAATATTGTATTTAATTTAGATAATTGCATGAGGTGTGTATTTAAATATATTATATTATATACTGTGTTCTTGACGTCTGAGCTGGTAGACTTGACCTAGAGGCCACTAGACGAACACCTGATCGAATATTGGGAATTATGTATTTAATTGTTTTATTTTAGAATTTATTATCGGAGGTTGTATTTAATTACCGTAATTTATTTAATTATTGCGCGTTGTCGTTGCTTCGATATTTGGAGCGCTACCCTGACTTTTGGCTTCCAACAAATTTCACAACCTTGCCCTAGACATGCCGGCCTTCCATTCTTATATTTTTGTAATCCAAAATTATGCTCTCTGTACCTCATTTTTAGCCGCACAAAAATCATCGCGGACGTTTATTTAAATCCTAAATAAATTCCTATTTTGTATCGTTGTGCGTTCCAATCGAAATTGGAGGCAAATCTTGACCTATTTTTCGTGCGGCCCAAATTAGGGTAATATTCTATTCTGAGTCTTCTTCATTAATGATATTGATGACCCGACCTGATTTTGGTCCCAGGTACTCCTAATTAATTTTAGAACACAGCTTGCATTTTATTTCTAATTAAATTGAGGATAACATTTTGACTGATTTCATAAATCCTAATTTAATTCTAATACCCGATTAATTAAACCCGTGCCTAACGCACAACACCCTCTCACCATGAAAATTTCTAAACATATTTTTCTCCATAATTTTTTGTGTCATTTTATGTGTCCGTGCAATTTCCCAAATTTAAGGGGGGCAAATTTGAAATTATTGCATTTGGTGTCAACGCCCTATTGGTTTAACCCAAATAAAGAAAACCAACCCCCCTAGCTTTGACTAGTCAACACCCTCATCTCACATGTATGAATTTTCTCTATATCAAATCCTGGCCACTCAATTAAAGTGGGTACATCACCACCCTTCATTCTCATCTCACCCCTCCCTATTTAATGTCCTATCCCCACTAGCCCTAATCCCCAAAAATTCCTAGGGAAGCACACCTCCCCACTAGCCCCCAAGCCCCTACCCGCAGCTTCTCCTTCTCCCCTTCATTTTTCCTTTTTCTTCTCTTCTTCTTCCTGTTCCTTCTTCTTCCTCCTAATCTTGAGAGTGGAGAGAACAATTGATGACGAAGGCGGCAGAGGAGGAACTCCGACGAGTCAGCGAGGCGGCCGTTGTCGCCTCCGGAGGTGGCGCCGGGCAGAAGATCTCACTGGCGATCCGCGTCACGAAGAGCAACAGCATCTGGGGGAAATCCGGCCTCCTGGGGGCAACATGGCCAAACCTAGGGTTCTAGCTCTCACAACCGCTTACCCATCAAAAGGTCAAAGGACTAAAGCTCTTCTTCACGTCTTGAAGTATTCATCTGGAGGAGTTCTTGAGCCTGCAAAACTGTACAAGTTAAAGCATCTAACAAAAGTGGAGGTTGTCCCAAATGATCCTACTGGCTGTACCTTTATGCTAGGGTTTGATAATCTTAGGAGCCAGAGTGTTGCTCCCCCGCAGTAGACGATGCGTAACTTAGATGACAGGAATCAGCTTCTTATTTGCATTTTAAACATGTGCAAGGGGATAACAGGTCATATGCCCAAAGTTGTTGGCATAGATATTGTTGAAATGGCTCTTTGGGCAAAGGAAAACAATCCCAAAGTGACTAATCAAGCGAAGGCGCAAGATGGACCAGTTGCATCTGTTATGGCACAAAGTGATGCAAAAGTTACTGTTGGAAGAGACCTCGTTTCACAAGCTGAAGAAGAGGACATGGAGGCTCTTCTTGGCACGTATGTCATGGGGATTGGTGAAGTAGAGGCTTTTTCTGAAAGGTTGCAGGGCCCTTCTCTTCATAAGTGCCAATACCCTGGTCTGGAGAATGTTATCTTCGTTAAAGGATCTGGACCACACAAGTTTGATAATGGCGTTCATCCTGATCAGCCCATGAAGGAAGTAATTGTGAGCCTCTCTCTCTCTTTCAGTATATGTTTTGTTTTGGGCGTAGGGTTTTAACTTAGTCTTTAGACCTAATGTGGCTTGAGCTAACATTGATATAAGTATAAGAAATCAACCGTAAATTTTGATAGAGATAAGGAATTTTGACTTGTTTAAATAATAATAATAATAATAAAATTGATGGTCTTTATATATATATTTCTAAAGTGGGTTCCAAAATAAGTAGTTCTGTTATACTTTAATGCTTTGGCTTTTCATGTTGTTAATTATTTTACATAATTCATTAGATTTTTATATAAATACTTTTAAATTAAATTATAAATAAAACTATAAGTATATTTCTAATATTGGGCATTGATTAAATAGGTCATTGAGATATATTATAGTATAAGAGTTTTGTAAATAACTAGGTCAACCCTTTTCTTTTATTAAACTTGATTATTATTTGAGCTTAGCTAATTTGTACTTTTCTTGTTCTCTGTGGGCTGTTGTGGACCCACTATCCCTATCTCGAAATTTGTGCCATAACCTGATTTTTGGAATTTTTTATATAGTTTCTAGCTATTTGGACTGCTCCGGACTCATTGAAACTAACTGCTACTTCATTTGGGATCACCTTGAGAAGTGTGGCATTATATACATTCTCTGATTAGTTAATATACACATATATAAATATTTGATTGGTATAGATACAAATACGTATTTGGTATATAAATATATATTTATATACATCTATTTAGTGTATATACACATATACGTATTTTGTACAATTACTAATAGACACTTATATATATATATTATATACGTTTTTATTGGTATATACTATTAGTGTAAAGGTGTATTTATATACGTATCCCTACTAGATGACCCTAGTTGACTAGAGCCATGCCTGGCATAGCCCTGAGGCCAGTGTATTTCTATTGTGTGTTAGTGTAGCATCTGATACAAGTGATATTATTATATGTGTATAGGACTGTTGGATCCTCCAGGCGATACTCTGGAACAGGACCTCGGTATTCACCAGCTAAGGACCCAAGGCGAGTACATTCTCTGAGTAGTTTCTTATTTATGATATCCCCTATGTTCACTGTATCTAGTGTAGATATCCATGCTCTTGACACGCTGGTTACACGGATTGGTATACACAGATCTCGTCATGAGATGTTATTCCTTATTCATGGTGTAGCTTGTACAAGACTTGTTTCCTTGTTATCTTGTGCATGTACAGACACTGAGTCCCGGGGAGATTTGCTACCTCCCTAGGGAATTCCGTGCCATAGCGTACCATGATTGGATCTACTATACCAGTCGGGGGGGTGGGGAGTATTTTAGTATAGATTTGTGATCATACCCAACTCTACATGCATCATAGCTCACCCCACATCTCATGTCGGGTGCAGCCTGACCATTTACATGGTTCATAGCTGTTACGTGTGATTAGCCTGACCTCTACATGCATCATAGCTAACCAACGGTTAGCCTGACCTTACATGAATCATAGCTAATTACATGTAGCCAGCCTGATCAAGTTCCCAAGCCGATCACATGTTAAAGCTAGTACTCACACACTTAGTCATAGGTTCTTGCTCGTTGACATATTGTTTCTTTTTCTGCATTTACTTACAGTATTTCCAGTATTTCTTTTATTGTACATTTCTCGTACCTATACATGCATCTCGTATATTTCCATCTAGAACTGCTACATAGTTTATATCATTAATATAGAACTGCTATTTAGAGATGTACTTTGCTCCTTCCTGACTGGAAAATATTTTCCAGACTGTGACCTTAGTGGACTTGTTTCTGACACACTTGGGGATTGGATGTTACTGATTGCAGGTATGATTATTCTGTCGTTAGACTTGTCTTGTATTTCTTTGTTTGCCTTGATATCTCATCGTGCTTTAGTTTAGGTGATTGAGTATTTCTAACATTATTTTATGATATCCACGTCTCCTTATGGAGTTGGGTATTCACGTGAGTTTGATTAGATAGTTACATGACCTAGACAGCGTTCTACCGCCGATGCTGCGGCGTAGGCTGGACGTACCCACGCACTCGTGCCCCTAAACCGGGTGCGGGTCGTGACACGTTTTTAGTGGTGGCCCATGCAGGTCAGACTTCGCTAGTTGTGCGATGTCGTAGTAGTGCGACGTCATAGTTGTACTACTACGTGCTTGCTATAGAATATAGGACATAGGATACTAGGATGAGAGAGGATACTCAATCACAAATTCTTGAGAGATTCCTGGGACGACTCCTTGAGAATCTTATCGTAATTTCTAATTTTAAATCCTTCGCCTTATTTTCGTCCGTCTCACTCATTGATATTGAGTTTGATTCCTGTTGATCAATTATTAAATTAGGATCTTGGTTTCATTGTAGAGGTTGATTTCATGCCGAGATAAATTTTACGGACTAAATTTTTACGATATCATGTGATGACGTATATTGATGAGAAAAGTGCGGAAGGTGAAACGTCTGTTTCGGTTATGGAACCTAGAGTTTATCGTAGCCGTACCGGTTGGCGTGGCGAAGATTCTAGATGACATGACTATAGAGTTGCGTACTTTAGTTACGAAATCTGTCGTTTATCGCACCTATGCTTACTGGCATGGCGAGGATTCTCAGCGTCATGATTTCTGACCGACATGTATGATTATCAGGTTGTGTCTTAAAATTTGTTCTTAAAGTATCATCTCAACACTTATCTATTTCTGTTACACAAGACTTTTTCCATCGTTTCTTTTGTTGCTAGCAGTAGAAACACCTTCAGTCCTTAATCCAATCTTTTGAGCTCCTATTCCTTGAGGATTCCTTGTTAAGTATGATAATTAGTGACTTGTGATTATGTCTGTGTCTTGAGTATTAGTATGGAGTGAGTGTTGCTAGTGAGTTGTAAGTGTTTCCTAGTTGGACATGTGAGCAGTAGGCTTTAATCTAGAGTTAACCCATAGCATAGTACCTTGTAACAATAGTTCTAGGAGAAGTGTCATTAGAGACTGAGAGTAAAGGAGAGTATAGAGTATCATTGATAGCTCCCAGAGTTAGTATCAGAGCCGGTAAACCCGTCCTGGAAAATCGTGGTTATGTAATTGAGTGATCTATGTAAACAATTAGGTATCAAGAAATTGTGTTAAGAATTAATGGAGCATGATGTTCAATTTGATGATTGATATCGGGTGTGTTAAAGGCAAGGAATTGTATATGCATAAAAGAGTTAATAAGGTGTCATGAGTGGAGAAATATCGAAATTGGTAATGAAGATGGTGAAGCGTATCACAGATTAGTGTAACAGGCTATCAAAGGTTAAAAGGAAATACCTATACAACCATCGAAATGAGGAACCATATACCTGCCCATGAGAGTAAAGAAATATGAGTGTTATAGTAGATACCTGTAAACATGAGTTATAATGAGCTTGATGAGATGATCCATTAATGAAGCTAGTGATATAATACCAAGGATGCTAATGATTCTATATCGAGGATTAGTCGAGAATAACGTTAATAACAGTAAGCACTCTGTGTGATGATAATTAGATAATATACCAGTTGACATAAATTGAAAAATCATGAAAGAAAATACAGGTGATGATAACTTTGATCATTGGAGGTAATAGTGCAAGTGATTCGGGAAGTACAAATTTAGTACACAGTTGTAGACAATAGAGGTATTGAGTGCACCTCGAGTATTAGAGACCGTGAGCACTTATATGTAAATTTGTGGATTTATAAATTAAAAGAGTGGAAATGAATTTTAAACTTTGAGAATTATTGAGGAGATGAGATTGTGTCATTAAAAAATTTTTTGGATTTCAAATATTGATTCAATAAACATGGTCAAGGCTACAAAGATTTTAGAAGTGATTAAATTTTTTTATTTCGATGTTGAGTATCTGACTTTGAGGAGGTATATGCAATTTATTTTTAAATTGATCGAGAAGTTAAACCTTGACGATTATTTTGAGGATTAATTTTATGGTAGATGAGAGATATGAATATTAATATATTAATAGATGATATACACGTGTCAGGATCTGTTGACTTGAGCATGATGGAGATGGCACCGCAGACTGACTTGGGTGTCCATCTAGAGTTGTATTGGAGAGAGAGCAGTACTTAGTATGGTGTTACACTTGGTGTGCACTGGAGTGATGAGAACAAATAGTATGGACAATTGTAGTAGGAACGAGAACTAGCAGTGGGTGTACTAAAGTAGAACAGGGGTACCTAAAGAGATAGAGGTATCAAACATTACATGCACCAATTGACCTATAATCGTGTTAGAGGTTCTTGGTATCAGATTTTGGCATTAATAGACAGGTGTGTGCAATACAGATATATTCATGGATCTTGTGGATTAATGATTAGTTGAGATGGGTACCAGTGTACAGGAATAGGAATTAGTTAGTGAATGTGCTAGAGTTAAGTGTTTGTTAGAGATAGTAGATACTACAAGTAATATGTTAGCAGGTTCTTTCTTTCCCTCCTAATGTTCCTTTTTTTGTCTTTTGATTGATTGATTTTCCTAGTACAGTAGTTGTATGCATGATTTCTTGTTAGAATAATTGGTAGTACACCCTGACAGAGACTGCAGTACCATGACAAAAGACACATGACCTATATATTTTCTTAGATTGCATGGCTGTAGGTAGAATTTTTCTTAGACCATGATCGTTGGGGTTTAGACCATAGCAAAGATTTTGACAAGGTTATGACTTGACAAAAAGGGACAAGATGATTAAATTTGTGGATACGCATTGATTTAAATAAAGAATTAAGGGGTTAGTATAACAGAATTGATGGATCATTGATTTTACGAAGATCGAGGTATGATTAAAATTTTAGGATAAACACTAACTTAAATGGAGAGTTGAGAAATTTACATGGCAAATTGAGGATTTATTAAATTTAGTAAGGTTATGATAGGATAGAATTGGTGATTAAAAAAAAATTTGAAAATTTAGGAGATTGTCATTATATTTATTTGACTGCAAGTTATGAATTTTTAAAATTTTATATTGTAGACGTTGCAGTGTCGCACTGTTGAGTATTTTGAGGAAAAAGGAAACTGAAGAATTAGATCATTGATGGATTATTGTTTGGATTCAGACTTTTGGGACGAGATTCAATACATTGATTGAAATTAAATTTGAGGAACAGATATCAAATTCCGAGTATAAATATTTTTAAATTTAAATTCGTGGGAATTGTGAGGAAATGGAAACTGATTTTTATTTTGAGGATATTTCAGGAATATAGTAATTTCAAATTTTTTGAAAATTGCGAAACGACAAGGTGGATTATTTCAGGATTATGTGGGTTGTTGAATTTCACTATTTATGGAAAATAATAATGTGTATGAGTAAACACTACTTTGAGGACTTTAAATTTCGAGGACGAAATTCTTTTAAGGAGGGTAGACTTGTCACTACCACATTCAAAAAACAGGGATATTTTTGACTTTTTATAATTATTAGTATTGTGGTATTTATATTAAATGATTTCTTAATATTGTATTTAATTTAGATAATTACATGAGGTGTGTATTTAAATATATTATATTATATACTGTGTTCTTGACGTCTGAGCTGGTAGACTTGACCTAAAGGCCACTAGACGAACACCTGATCGAATATTGGGAATTATGTATTTAATTATTTTATTTTAGAATTTATTATCGGAGGTTGTATTTAATTACCGTAATTTATTTAATTATTGCGCGTTGTCGTTGCTTCGATATTTGGAGCGCTACCCTGACTTTTGCCTTCCAACAAATTTCACAACCTTGCCCTAGACATGCCCGCCTTTCATTCTGATATTTTCGCAACCCAAAATTATGCTCTCTGTACCTCATTTTTAGCCGCACAAAAATCGTCGCAGACGTTTATTTAAATCCTAAATAAATTCCTATTTTGTATCGTTGTGCGTTCCAATCGAAATTGGAGGCAAATCTTGACCTATTTTTTGTGCGGCCCAAATTAGGGTAATATTCTATTCTGAGTCTTCTTCATTAATGATATTGATGACCCGACCTGATTTTGGTCCCAGGTACTCCTAATTAATTTTAGAACACAGCTTGCATTTTATTTCTAATTAAATTGAGGATAACATTTTGACTGATTTCATAAATCCTAATTTAATTCTAATACCCGATTAATTAAACCCGTGCCTAACGCACAACACCCTCTCACCATAAAAATTTCTAAACATATTTTTCTTCACAATTTTTTGTGTCATTTTATGTGTCCGTGCAATTTCCCAAATTTAAGGGGGGCAAATTTGAAATTATTGCATTTGGTGTCAACGCCCTATTGGTTTAACCCAAATAAAGAAAACCAACCTCCCTAGCTTTGACTAGTCAACACCCTCATCTCACATGTATGAATTTTCTCCATATCAAATCCTGGCCACTCAATTAAAGTGGGTACATCACCACCCTTCATTCTCATCTCACCCCTCCCTATTTAATGTCCTATCCCCACTAGCCCTAATCCCCAAAAATTCCTAGGGAAGCACACCTCCCCACTAGCCCCCAAGCCCCTACCCGCAGCTTCTCCTTCTCCCCTTCATTTTTCCTTTTTCTTCTCTTCTTCTTCCTGTTCCTTCTTCTTCCTCCTAATCTTGAGAGTGGAGAGAACAATTGATGACGAAGGCGGCAGAGGAGGAACTCCGACGAGTCAGCGAGGCGGCCGTTGTCGCCTCCGGAGGTGGCACCGGGCAGAAGATCTCGCTGGCGATCCGCGTCACAAAGAGCAACAGCATCTGGGGGAAATCCGGCCTCCTGGGGGCAACATGGCCAAACCTAGGGTTCTAGCTCTCACAACCGCTTACCCATCAAAAGGTCAAAGGACTAAAGCTCTTCTTCACGTCTTGAAGTATTCATCTGGAGGAGTTCTTGAGCCTGCAAAACTGTACAAGTTAAAGCATCTAACAAAAGTGGAGGTTGTCCCAAATGATCCTACTGGCTGTACCTTTATGCTAGGGTTTGATAATCTTAGGAGCCAGAGTGTTGCTCCCCCGCAGTGGACGATGCGTAACTTAGATGACAGGAATCAGCTTCTTATTTGCATTTTAAACATGTGCAAGGGGATAACAGGTCATATGCCCAAAGTTGTTGGCATAGATATTGTTGAAATGGCTCTTTGGGCAAAGGAAAACAATCCCAAAGTGACTAATCAAGCGAAGGCGCAAGATGGACCAGTTGCATCTGTTATGGCACAAAGTGATGCAAAAGTTACTGTTGGAAGAGACCTCGTTTCACAAGCTGAAGAAGAGGACATGGAGGCTCTTCTTGGCACGTATGTCATGGGGATTGGTGAAGTAGAGGCTTTTTCTGAAAGGTTGCAGGGCCCTTCTCTTCATAAGTGCCAATACCCTGGTCTGGAGAATGTTATCTTCGTTAAAGGATCTGGACCACACAAGTTTGATAATGGCGTTCATCCTGATCAGCCCATGAAGGAAGTAATTGTGAGCCTCTCTCTCTCTTTCAGTATATGTTTTGTTTTGGGCGTAGGGTTTTAACTTAGTCTTTAGACCTAATGTGGCTTGAGCTAACATTGATATAAGTATAAGAAATCAACCGTAAATTTTGATAGAGATAAGGAATTTTGACTTGTTTAAATAATAATAATAATAATAAAATTGATGGTCTTTATATATATATTTCTAAAGTGGGTTCCAAAATAAGTAGTTCTGTTATACTTTAATGCTTTGGCTTTTCATGTTGTTAATTATTTTACATAATTCATTAGATTTTTATATAAATACTTTTAAATTAAATTATAAATAAAACTATAAGTATATTTCTAATATTGGGCATTGATTAAATAGGTCATTGAGATATATTATAGTATAAGAGTTTTGTAAATAACTAGGTCAACCCTTTTCTTTTATTAAACTTGATTATTATTTGAGCTTAGCTAATTTGTACTTTTCTTGTTCTCTGTGGGCTGTTGTGGACCCACTATCCCTATCTCGAAATTTGTGCCATAACCTGATTTTTGGAATTCTTTATATAGTTTCTAGCTATTTGGACTGCTCCGGACTCATTGGAACTAACTGCTACTTCATTTGGAATCACCTTGAGAAGTGTGGCATTATATACATTCTCTGATTAGTTAATATACACATATATAAATATTTGATTGGTATAGATACAAATACGTATTTTGGTATATAAATATATATTTATATACATCTATTTAGTGTATATACACATATACGTATTTTGTACAATTACTAATAGACACTTATATATATATATTATATACGTTTTTATTGGTATATACTATTAGTGTAAAGGTGTATTTATATACGTATCCCTACTAGATGACCCTAGTTGACTAGAGCCATGCCTGGCATAGCCCTGAGGCCAGTGTATTTCTATTGTGTGTTAGTGTAGCATCTGATACAAGTGATATTATTATATGTGTATAGGACTGTTGGATCCTCCAGGCGATACTCTGGAACAGGACCTCGGTATTCACCAGCTAAGGACCCAAGGCGAGTACATTCTCTGAGTAGTTTCTTATTTATGATATCCCCTATGTTCACTGTATCTAGTGTAGATATCCATGCTCTTGACACGCTGGTTACACGGATTGGTATACACAGATCTCGTCATGAGATATTATTTCTTATTCATGGTGTAGCTTGTACAAGACTTGTTTTCTTGTTATCTTGTGCATGTACAGACACTGAGTCCCGGGGAGATTTGCTACCTCCCTAGGGAATCCCGTGCCATAGCGTACCATGATTGGATCTACTATACCAGTCGGGGGGGTGGGGAGTATTTTAGTATAGATATGTGATCATACCCAACTCTACATGCATCATAGCTCACCCTACATCTCACGTCGGGTGCAGCCTGACCATTTACATGCTTCATAGTTGTTACGTGTGATTAGCCTGACCTCTACATGCATCATAGCTAACCAACGGTTAGCCTGACCTTACATGAATCATAACTAATCACATGTAGCCAGCCTGATCAAGTTCCCAAGCCGATCACATGTTAAAGCTAGTACTCACACACTTAGTCATAGGTTCTTGCTCGTTGACATATTGTTTCTTTTCCTGCATTTACTTACAGTATTTCCAGTATTTCTTTTATTGTATATTTCTCGTACCTATACATGCATCTCGTATATTTCCATCTAGAACTGCTACATAGTTTATATTATTAATATAGAACTGCTATTTAGAGATGTACTTTGCTCCTTCCTGACTGGAAAATATTTTCCAGACTGTGACCTTAGTGGACTTGTTTCTGACACACTTGGGGATTGGATGTTACTGATTGCAGGTATGATTATTCTGTCGTTAGACTTGTCTTGTATTTCTTTGTTTGCCTTGATATCTCATCGTGCTTTAGTTTAGGTAATTGAGTATTTCTAACATTATTTTATGATATCCACGTCTCCTTATGGAGTTGGGTATTCACGTGAGTTTGATTAGATAGTTACATGACCTAGACAGCGTTCTACCGCCGATGCTGCGGCGTAGGCTGGACGTACCCACGCACTCGTGCCCCTAAACCGGGTGCGGGTCGTGACACCCCTGGTTTGGGATCTGCTTTGACAACCTAACGGTCCTGAGTACTTTCAGGTTTACTCATGCACGGAAAGACTATTAGATAGTCTTCCGAGGAGAACTAGATGAATGTATGACATGCATAGTATTACACGGTCTTGGCATAGTTTATGCGACAAGCATTGAAACGAGGCAATATATGAGTAGGCAAGCATTTTATTTGTATAAACATAAGCATTCACGTTGGCTCGGGCCCGAAGGTAAGCCGATGAGTGAAATTGTAAAGGGACTTATCGAGCGACATGATCTAGGGTCGTACAGTATAGCAGTAAAGAAGTGCACTAAGAAGATCATATACATATCGTTCTGCTCGAGGCATAGCGGGTCTAGTTGCACAAGGCAAAGGTAGCATGCAAGGATCCAATGTATAAGCAAAGTTTCATTTTCATGTTCTAACACAAGCAATACAAGTTAGGATTATTCCCTTAGCTAGGTGCGTTATATTCTTATTAGCATGCAGGGGGTGATTCACCTAGCGACTAGCATATATTGTTCCATATTTTAAGTGTGCTGGCTAAGCAAAGACAAGTTCATCGTAGCTTCCCACCTTAGCGATGATTCGTCTCGATTGAGCGATACTCTGAGCGAGCCTCTGAAAATCTAAGACGAACTTCTGAAGAGCCAAGTATGGAAATTCTCTTGCCTCAAATGAGTATTCTCGCTGAAGCAAAGCTGATCGGGATGTTGTACTTTTGTCGTTTGAATCGGCAGTCCGCTTGAGGAAAATGGGTCGTTACATTATACACCACTCAGAAAAAGTCTCGTCCTCGAGACTTACTGAGCGCAGGCCGTTCTATCGCATTATTGAATCTATCCCAAGTATAGCAATCGGTACCCCTAAATCCAATTTTGTTCACAATCTCCTATTCGATCCGTACGCCATATCGCGTGTATGCTGAATTAGTCCCATTTGCGCCTTTAGCACAGGACGCGTTGCTTAACACGGGGTACGTTTTAATTGATCTTGATTAACGATCTAAGGCTGAAGAAAACTTACAAGTCGTTATACTTGTTCATGCAGACATTAACTTGTACTAGCATCGAGATCAGCATATCGCGAGTCTGGATCGTGCACATATTCGAAGTGATTCAAGCACTTGCATGTCAACCAACTTAGCGATAGCAAAGTCTTAGCACTATATTTTTATATCTCTTTGAGTCTTGGATCGTGTACGCATTCAAGGCGTCTCTCAAACATATAACTTAGAGATAGTAAAATCGGACAAGCTACTTGCAAAAATCTCAAGGGTTCGTTTATCAACCACAAGGATATTTTTGTTAGGGTCAATCAAATCTAAGCCTTTTCCTTTCCAACTCGACCTCAAGTATTTGCACTATCATTAAGCACGATCTATTTAGTTTACCGACTAGCGTTCATTCGTTTGGGTCAAACATAGCACTCGTTATCGTTCATAAGTCTAATCCTAAGTCTTGCTGCCTAGTTCTATAGTTTGTTCAAAAAATATGATATAGTCTGTACCACAGGTTCATTCACTCGGCACAGGGTCATCTGCCTAATTGTTAGGTCACCTCACAAGGTCATAGGTACAATTTCAAGCATACGATACATCGTACAAATTCGTCGCACGATGCTCGCCCCAGTTCCTAGGGTCAAACCATTGTTCATTTGCACGGGATATTCTACCCAAGCTCTTTTCACTCAGATTTCTAAACATCGAGCACGGATCATCCTACACCCAATAACACGTTCGTTTGTACGGGGGTTCGAGTCCGTTCAGTAAAATCTATAAAATATTCAAGTTGCAGGACAAGCCTAGTTATTTGCATAGTCTATCTATCCAAACATATTTTGATAGAATCTCTATCCATTCCAAGTCTAGTCCACCAAGCCAAGATTCAAATCTAAACCTTTTGTTTATAACTTTAAGTCATCCAACCTGATTCATGTATTTGTTCATGAAACCATCCAACATAATTTCGTTCCAGGTTCTAGGCTAACTTATCCACAAAATAATTTCGATCACTTACATTCCAAATTCGTCTTATCGTGTTGAACTAAAAGTCAAGATGATCCATAAGTTGTTACGCTCCGATCTTTCGCAAGTTCGATCACCCTCGTTGGACGTGAGATTACCACATCAACGCTCCCGCTGGATAATCGTCCTAATCTGAGCGTGACGCATGTACGGCATAGAGTTACGCTCGTACAAGATAAGAACGTTTGAACGTTATGGTTATCTTCGTCACGATCAAGACACCTTATATTTTCACTTTGCTTCATCTAACTTATATATAATATCTATCGAGTCAACTCCGTTTATGCAGTAATTATAATTTGTCTAGCAAAATTATCCAACTTCAATATTACCGTTCGGTAAATCTATAGTCTACTTATATCTTTCTCAAGCAACTAGTTTCAAATATTCAAGCCCAATTCTATTCCATCTTTTGATACGTTCTATTTATCGAGTTCGTTTGGAATAATCACCGTACATGTTCCCGTGAGTTCGATCATCCCCGCCGTACGTGAAATTACCACGCCGGTGCTTCCGCAGGATAATCATTCTCGTTGGGACTGATTTTGAATGTTATCTTTTTGAACTTGATTTCAAGATCGTTCTTCCAAACTCCAAGCCAAATCCATTATCGTTTATCTCTTTCCATCGAATCAAGATATTTAATTCTGGGCTAACTTTTATTCAAGCGATATTGTATTCAAATTCAATTCGTTGTTTCAAATCCGAAATCGCTCGCACAATCCTCAAGTTTCCAACAAGTTTTCTTAAACAAGATATTGATTTCTGTTTCCTTAAATCCCAATTCGATATAAGCCTTAGCGTTATTAAAGACATTCTTATATCGTTCAATCCAACTATCGTACGAGACATATGAATTCGTTTGGATATTTCTAAATGATCCATACACCACTCGGAATTGAGTCATCCAATTAAATCCTCAATCCATTTGTATCTTCCGACACGAAGTACCATTCGAGTTATTTCTCAAAATCCAAGTATGATTCTCTATATTCGCTTAAGCGATAAACTAATAAGATTCTATCGGTTGTCGTTCTTTGTCTGTCTTGTCTTATTCCTGAACGATAGCCCAATTTTGTTGCAACTAGCTTTCACCAAAGGGTATTGGCGCGCAATACTTACACAACTTAGCCGAAAGGCTGTGTACATGGCTAACCGTTCGGGACAATATTCGATTTCGTACTAACCAGTTGGGCAAACATGTATAGTCATTTTGGGTTCGCACATAAGTCGCTATTCTTAGCACGAGTCTAATCCCAAAAGGTCTTGTAAACCCCCATTCCTAAAACCGTATTAATTAGAAAGAAAAAGGGAATAAGAAAAAGAAAGAAAGAAAAAAATAGAATTTTCTATTGGATCAAACCCGCAACCCGTTAACCACCACTCACCGCGCGTAAACTAAGGAAATAGCAGCAGCAGCTTCCCCGCGTAAACAGACAATGACCAACCGCTCACCACCCTGCGTATACTTTTTCCACGCGTAAACAACCATAGCAGCAGTAGTAAAACCCCTGCGTAAAATCCTTTCCTTTTCACTATGCGTAAAACCGTTTAGCAGAACCCTGCGTAAAATCTCTCCCTTCCATCCGCGTATAAAACTCAAACCACAATCATTAAGATAAGAAAATATCAGCAGCAGAAACAAAATCCAATTTTTGCTTTGCTTTGCTTTCCCACACGTGTAAGTTTCTCATTCCACCACTCCTTAAAAATCTCCTCAGTCGCGCACCTAAACCAATAAAAGGAAAATAACAGTGGCAACAGTTTCTTAACCATTAAATAAATTTCACCGCCTCCTTATTCCTATATATAATTACAACTCTCCAAACCTACCCCACTTCTTCTTACCACAACTTAACATTGTTGAAGCGTGCACTATACAGGACTTTTACTCGGCAAGTATACCTTGCCACAGTACTATTATTTATATTCCATTTGAAGCATGATTCTGTTTTATTTATGTAATTGCATTTGACCTTGTTTATGAGACCACCGCAGTATTATGGAGCATTTTTGGTTCATTGGCCGTGACACAGTTGCTACACGAGTTGTGAGTCTCATATAGCTCTCGGACTACGTATTGGGTTGGCCGCCTGTACGTAAGAGCCGTGCGTTAGGGATGACTGCTGATAGAAACTTGGTATGCTAGTAGACCTGGCAGTTATCTAGAGGTATTATTCGTGTTGTGGATACAACATGCTTAGATCATTTGGTGGGGAGGACGACTAATAGGCATATGGGACACCCACTTCCACTATGCTGATTCCATGTTCTTGACATTACAGTGCGCCCTTGTTCTGGGGGGCATATGTGGCATATACTAGCCAGTTGTCACGATTGGTGAATTATGTCAGCATATGTCTAGCCTACACTTTTTTCATATACTCCATGTTGTCCTCAAACTGCATTCACCTAGACGGATAGGCGACCCAGTGGATGTTTATTTTCTGTACTTATTGGCATATTATTATGTATCTTGTTACGTCCCTCTGAGGACCTGGTCCCTTTCCAGATATGGACGAGCAGGAGTACCCACAGGAGTATGGACCTGGACCTGACTCTACGTACCTGACCGAGGAGATCATACCCTCAGAGTACCAATGATCTACCACTGTTTAGAGATTATGTTATTTTCAGTATAGTCATATTGTAGTGGATTTGTCTCCACCAGACTACAGACCTGATACTCATTTTGATATCCAGTTGTTATTCAGTTCTTGATTCCTACTGATTATTTGTGCTGTGGATGAGATATAGATTATATGTGACTTGTTGTGATAGTATATTACCACTAATGGATTGCATATTCATATACAATGTACGTGTGTATATGATTTTCATATATTGGAGATCATATACATACGGCTGGACGTGTTACGTATTCCTAGTCCTACGTATTTTGGGACTGGGGCGTGACAGGTCTAGCACAGGTTGACACAAAGGCCTTAGCATCACAATATCGTACAATCAATCATATCATTCACATGTACTGTTTAAAAGTATTTAGACTCATTGTTGGAATATTTTATTGGGACATTGAGAGAGTGTATGCACATAACCTACGAACGAGTTTTTGAAACTGAAAGAATCGAAATGAAGTCCAAAGGCGTATAGCCAAGTTCTGATACCAATCTGTCACGCCCTGATCTCCCGCAGGCTAATTGGCCGTCCCCACTAGGCGAGAATCACCTCGCCGGAGCTCCCGCGGGACGATCGCTTGACCCATCTGGGCGTGATGCCGCACGAGAGTGAGCCACGCCTGTGCAAGGCCGTGGTTCATTGGCTGGCGGTAAGAGGTCTAAGCCACAGAGTCGTACAGATTGTCCGAGTAGAATAGAATTATAAACACATAGGCGATTGGTAACAAGTTCACTGAGTCGTCAATAGCGGAAGCATTGAATAACACAAGTTGAAGTAAAATAAACTTTTTATTAATATTAACAAGTGTTACAGGTGGTGCATGGCCGAGATTACAAGTCGCTCAAGCCTCTCTCTCTGAAAATGGTAAAAGCATGCCAAGTGGCTACATTTGTGGAATGATGTATAGGCGATGTTCCAACATTATGTCTTGTATATGTGCTTCAGTTCCGGACGCAGCCCTCCAAGGATTCAGAGTGAATCTCCCCTCCTTAGCACGCACGAAGGAGGCATTCGCACTGAACGAGGTTCTTCCGCACCCTGCAAACAATCTGGTGGATTATCAGTACATGAATGCACTGGTGGGGAGGCTACTCGCCCGCTCGACAAATCCAATCACGTAATATAGGTTTCGTGCACCAACTATTATGTTATCTTTTTAGTTGGTTTAGGATCAGTTTTATGGAAATGATGAATATCCTAACTCGTGTGGCAGTGCGCCGTGCGACATAAGGAACACGGCGGGACTTACCAACTTACCATTTGTCCTTCCCTGTCCAAGAAAAACCAAGTTAATTTAAGCACGAGCATGTATAGACATTCAGGGGCAATAATATATGTAAACACTGTGTTGTGAGCGAGATTACGCTTTGGGTGCACGAGTTACACAAAATATCAGGTGTATTGCATAATACGTTCAGGTGATCCATATATACAATTGTGTTATGATCGTTCAGGTGTTCAGATATTCTCGATGCGATGCAATAACTCACACGGGGATAGCCGTTAAGCGAGGATGACCTATCTATATGAACATGAGATAACTGGCACAGCGCCATAATGGATGGTTTAGTCCAGTATCGGAATGGTGTGCAAGCAGGAATAGGGGGCATTGCACACACATTTCGCTCGAAGCAGGCGACTATCAGGAGTTCCACCCGGATCGGATCAGTGTCAATGCCCCCAACAACCGTCCGCGAAACTAAAACCTTGTTTCCAAGTTGTCCTATAATCATGCAAGTCTCTAATCATCCGAGTCTCAGGTCAGGCACAAGAACAAGTTTAAGGCAGGATTATTCATAATATATGAGGCGGGATTATTCAAAATATATGAGGTAGGATTGTTCACAATATAAGGCAGGATTGTTCACAATATGAGGCAGGATTGTTCATAATATATGTTTCGATTTCGTGAGCCATTTAATTTAGTATGGGACAGGTATTGCTCCACGAGCTGTGATTGTTAGCTTATTGACTTGGTACAAATCTCCTAGTTCGGGAACTGCATTGGCGACCTAACGGTCCCGAGTACTTTCAGGTTTACTCATGCACGGAACGACTATTAGATAGTCTTTCAAGGAGAACTAGATGAATGTATGACATGCACATTGTTAAATGGTCTTGGCATAGTTTATGCGACAAGCATTGAAATGAGGCAATATATGAGCAGGCAAGCATTTTATTTGTATAAACATAAGCATTCACGTTGGCTCGGGCCCGAAGGTAAGTCGATGAGTTAAACCGTAAAGGAACTTACCGAGCGACAATATCTAGGGTTGTGCAGTGTAGCAGTAAAGAAGTGCACTAAGAAGAGCATATACATATTGTTCTGCTCGAGGCATAGCGGGTCTAGTTGCACAAGGCAAAGGTAGCATGCAAGGGTCCAATATATAAGCAAAGTTTTATTTCCATGTTCTAACACAAGCAATACAAGTTGGGATTATTTTATTAGCTAGGTGTGTTGTATTCTTATTAGCATGCAGGGGGTGATTCACCTAGCGACTAGCATATATCGTTCTATATTTTAAGTGTTCTGGCTAAGCAATGACAAGTTCATCGTAGCCACCCACCTTAGCGATGATTTGCCTCGGTTGAGCAATACTCTAAGCGAGCCTCTGAAAGCCTAAGCCAAACTCCTGAAGAGCCAAATCTGGAAATCCTCTTGCCTCAAACGAGTATTCTCGCTGAAGCAAAGCGGGTCGAGACGTTGTACTTTTTTCGTTTGAATCGGCAGTCCGCTTGAGCAGAATGGGTCGTTACAGATGGTGTTGTTCTAATCAGGAACAATGCGTCTTACGAGGTCATTGGCATAGGAAACATCAAGCTAGTGATGTTCGATGGGGGTGATGCATGCACTCGTGAACGTGAGACACGCTCCCGTGCTAAAGTGAAATCTTCTCTCTTTCTCTGTGTGTATTGGACGCATTAGGGTGTTAGATCATTGGCCAAGCTAATTCGATAAGGATAGTAAAGGAAAACTTGGTGGTCATTAAGGGACATAAATCATAGTAGAACTTGTATCAGTTGGATGGGAGCATAGTCATAGGTGATGTGATCGCAATTATAGAGAATGAGGTGGAGGGAAAGCACAACTCTTAGGTTCTTCTATAAAGGTACTCCAGTTGGAGGAGGGTCATTGACTTTGGTAAGAAGGTCGTGATGAGACCAGTTTCTCGGTCATGTGACAAAAATCATGTCAATTGGCTAAACGTATAGTCTCTCCGTTTTGGTGTAAAGACTATGGCAGTGTCGTGCAATTTCTAGGTTTCTAGTGGAAAAGACCGTGTCGAAGTCAAGTGGAGGCAGTTTCTGTTATTTTATGGGTTAGAAAGATCGTAGCAAATAAGTGAAAATCGAATATCACAATTGATTGCAGCAACTCTGGATTTATGCAATTGGATGATCATCTTCAGTTATGACTACAACTTGTACGAAATAAGGATTACAAACTGACTCTTTTCTTTCAGAAAGTAGCAAATGCAGTTGCTACAATAAAATTGAATAGAAACAAAATATGAAAAGAAGTAGAAACCTTTTGCTGGGGTGATGACGATCACCGCTGCTCAAAGTAAGATTCGATCTTTTTCGTCGATCTGCTCCCAGGAACCAACAAGTTCAATGTATTTAACTTCTGGAAGGCTCCTTGTTACCTTTGCTGTGAAACTAGAACTAGACGAACTGGTGGCAGCACTTCATAGGTCTATTGCGGATGCTACTAACTCCCCTCTCGTAGCAATATAATTTCTATCTCTGAAGAGGATATATATAGGAGAGACACTCGCCAAAACCCTAATCAGCCACTGCCCAATTAATTCGGAGATAATCTCCATGGATAAGGGGCTATTTTTAACCTTTTATCTCCAAATCTCAAGAGATAAAGAGCAGTTAAAACAACAATTCCAAACAAACAACCACACAATACGATTTCTGTGCAGAACTACAACTTTTTTGCGCAGAGCGCTTACGCGCATCGTCCGTGCGGAGCTCCCACCCATAGCGCGCATGAAGCGCCTAACGTGGAAGCCCCACACGCCACTTGCGTTGCAACTCGCGTGAAAACGAGCGTAATGAAGCACAAAAGGGCCATCTCGCGTCATGCGCCAACAAAGCGACACTTTGCGTCCGAACCCGAGTCTGAGTCGCTAATCTCCTTCCTGTCTTAGCTCCTAAGAAAAATCCTAAAGAATGAGTAACAAAAAGCAAGATTGTTTTCATGGGGTCTTGATACTTGCCCTCTAGAAAAATACTCTACCATCTCAACCGCATGGAATACCACACCCTTGTACTCAATAAATGAAGAATTTTATATTGGAATACACACTTAGTATTCGATCAGGTGTGGGACTATTATTCTAGAGTTCAAGATAAAATTTCCTACATTTTCACAGTTCTGATAGGAAAGAGCGTGGTAGGGCCAAGTTGTACTTTCTCGATTGTGTAGGCAATCGTAGTGGAGGCAGTTTCTTGATAATGGAGGCAAAGATCATGATGGAGTAGTCAAGTGCACTTTCACGATTCTGGAGGCAAAAATTGTGGCGGTGTTAAAATCAGTTTCTGTTATGGTTCAAAACCTGATTGGCATCTCATAATTGTTATTGTTATTTAGATGCCGACATGTATATATATGGTCTTCTATTTGTAATTAGTCCTGAAGTTTTTTTTTCCCAGTGTGACTAGGAACTACTTTGAAAACCTGGTGCGAGCACTGGAGACTGGGTTAAAGGATGTGGGTTCAACCAACCGAGTAGATGCCACATGCAGCAAGAGCTCAAGCTCAAAGACTGGCCAAGGGAAAGAGCAGGAAGATGAAGATGGATGGGTCCAGTTCGAGGTCAACCGGCGGTGGCCCAAGCCGCAGCTCCGATGACAGTGGCCTGTGGTCATGTGAGCATTGCACATATGCCAACCCCAAATCCACCACCACATGCCAGATGTGCGAGCATCATAAATAGGTTCTTTTTGTTCTCATGCGCATATTCTTGCGCTTTGTTGTTGTAAACAACTGGTGCTCTCCGCTCAAGAACCTTTTTGATCCGTTTTCAGTAACAATATATGAGCTCATGTTGGACGCAGTAGTGTTTATTGTTCATAGTGATGTTGGACCCATTGAAACATTACTTTATTCCTCTCTATATTTAATTTATATCCATTAATGTATTTATGTTACCCAACTATTTGAGTCAGACCTGCATGTTGACCAAACACCTACTAGTTCGACACCACACTGCTAAAAAAATTGATTTTTGCTTTTAGTTAAAGGTTCTCCATAAAGGCACTACAAAAATGACTCGGGACTAGTACAATATTGGTGCTAATTTTACTCAGGCTAGTCCAAATTTTATTAGGGCTGTCCACCATTTTCACCTCTCTCCTCCTGCTCGTCCCCTACCCCCACCCCCCTCCGGCCTCTCCTCCTCCCTCCTTCCTCCTCTCGCGATTTTTTGCCTCTCCACGTCGTCGACCTCGCAATCGACCGCGTTGTCGCCGCCGAGCCGCACCTCAAGCACCTTCCCGTCGGTTCCGTCACGAAGGCGATGATGAAGAAGAAGAGGCGTGCGGAGGTCTGCGTGCGGCGGAGGCACACGCTCGCGGGCGGCCGCGGCTACTCCTCGCGACGGTGGCGGCGGCGGCAACAGCAGCAACAGCGGAGGCAAAAGCAACAGCAGAAAAGAAAATAGCAAAAGCAGCAGCAGCGGTCCCATCCTCCACCGCTCGCCTCCGCCTCCTCCCCCGCCTCCCGCCGTCGCTGCCTACTCCTCCTCCCTATCCCGCTCCTCCTCCTCGTCCCCCCTTTCGACCTCCATGCAGCCCCGCCCTCGTGTCACCTCGCGTAGCCCTCCCTTCTGGACTGTCAAAATTTTGACAGTCCTACCAATTGGAAAGACCGTCAAAATTTTGACGGTCCTAAAAAATCAACATATATTTTTAGTACTGTCAAAATTTTGACAGTCCTACCAATTGTTAGGAGTTTGACAGTCTTTCCAATTGGTATGACTGTTAAAATTTTGACTGTCCTGATTATAAAAAAAATCAATTGGAAGTGGGCAGCCAGGTGAGTAATTTTTGGGAGTGGCAAACTTGTAATTATCAATGGTAAAATTTTGGGCTGTCCTGAGTCATTTTTGTAGTGCATTTATCAAGAGCCTTAGTTAAACTACTATTATTGTGGTGATATATATACCTTGTATTAAAATTTTGTTGTCTTTACGGACACAACATTGACGTGAGAAAAAATTATTTCGAACGTCTCAAGACATTTTGGGTCTCAAGATATTTGGAAGTCCTAGGCAAATTAGAAGATCTTCATATCCCTGAGATATCTTTGTTATAGAAGTTCGCTAACTTATGGAAGCAATTGGGATGCTACTTTCGAAAGTTGTTCCTTTCCTCGGAAGATAATAACAAACAACTAAGTACAATTTTTTTTGGCAATATATGTCACTCGAAGTAAAGCAAGAAGATGATAAATATAATGCTATAAACAAGAAGTTTTATTGATAGACAACAAGTCTAATACAAAAATCATAAATAGCATTTCAAATTCGTTGTTAAGGCATATCACTTTCATTTAGTTGTAGCATTATATGCTAGTGAAATTGAACTTGTTACGGTTCACTGCAACATTATTTTCCATAGAATATGCTCTTGATCATATTTAGTTCATTCCTTACCCTTTTAATCTCCAGTCGCTTCGTTGGCAAATCATTTGTGCATAGGAGACCAATTCTAAGCACCAAAGAAACACATTCAAAAGTTTTTTCATGATTTATAGTTTGAGAATGGTCAATAGTTTGAACTCCATTTGCTAGCAAGCGCTCATCCATGATGCTCATGACCCCTTCAGAAATTCCATCATTAACGAATGTACGGAGCGTTAGGCCTTCCTTAAAAGAACCATCCGTAGGTCTTTTTCCAGTAAATAGCTCCATCAGAAGTATTCCATAGCTATAGACATCTCTATGAGTAGAAACTTTGTTGGTCATTCCACACTCTTCATTTGAACAAAATATTAATAGTTAATTAGACTTCTAAAAAAAATAAACACTAAAACTGATTCTTAACTTCTTGTGTTGACTATTTTAATTTTTATGGAGATCGTACAATATTTTGTGTTGGATGTCTTCTACCTACTGTAACTCTCCTTTCTACATATTTGAACTGACATTTACAAGATAAGACATTAAGAACAACACACTAAAAAGAGTAAACACTAAAAATGATTTTTAACTTCTCCTAAGAACTAGGTTGCAAAGACATGCAAACAGATTCAATACACACATGTATAAATGACTTTCAACCATTATTTTGGTCCCTTGGAGACTAGAATTGAGCAAGACATGTCTGACATGAGTGTCGAGAAAGTGTCGTGTCGAATACATGTCAGGTAAGGATACAGAGAAAGAGATAGTTCTTTCCTGGAGTATATGTGCAACAAAGTCTAAGATGACGTAAAATAGAATCAATTAGTGTATTCATTTTTTATTCAAGGAATAAGGACAAATGAAAAGACTATCTCAACTTGGATTGGTCTTGGAGTTATTGTCATATGACTCCCGTTAAGCTCTTCTCGGCCTGGCTTTCTATTAAACTAAATTCTAGTAGTCAAGAATAAGCTAAATCTGAAGAGCAAGTTTTAAAATCAGCAAAAAAAAGTTTAATTTATCCCAAAAAAGAAGAAGAAATTCATCTTGATAACTATGATACCTGGAGCAATATACCCAATAGTTCCTTTAATTTCAAAGGAGCTAGTAGAACTTGTTGTAGACTCGTTCATAAATCTGGCCAACCCGAAGTCACTCATTAGGGCTGTCATGTCATCATCAAGAAGTATATTGCTTGGCTTCAAATCGCAATGAATAATAGGAGCCTGTCCATGGTGGTGGAGATACTCCAAAGCAGATGCCACATCCATCGCTATATTTATCCGCTGCATAAGCTTCAATGTCGTTAGTCCGAAAGGATCATTTCCTTCTGGATGCAACCAACTTTCTAAACTGCCATTGGGCTTGAACTCGAAAACCATTGCTTTGAAGTCGTTGCCTTTGAAATCCACACTTGAACATGCAGTCAGTATCTTGATAAGGTTCCGGTGTCGAATATTTCTAAAAACGTCACACTCAGCTACAAAGCTATTCAAAGCTCCCACTTGTTGAAGGTTAAATACTTTCACTGCAATAACTTTAGCGCCATTCTTGTGATCTTCTAGCATTCCTTGATATACAGAACCATAATTACCAGAACCAATGAGATTTTCTTTAGAAAATCCATTTGTTGCTTTGACAAGTTCAGAATACGGGATACTTAAATGTTGCTCCTTGATGTTATAGTTTTCTATAGGTTTCCTTCTTGATCTTTGACGTATCCAACGACGGGAATTAGCAACAAAAAGGAAGAGCAAGAATAAGCATGAAAATCCGCTAAAAACTGAAATGATCACTGCAAGTTTACGAGACTTATGATTCTTCTTAGGACTTGAAAATGCACAAATTGGTAGATGCAAAACTGGATCCCCCCCGCAGAGCTTATCGTTGCCAAGGACTGAAATCTCACTCTTATTTCCGAATACACCTTTTCTTGGCACTTCGCCTTCAAAGTTATTGAAAGATAGGTTCAGATCATGTAGGTCAGGAAAGTCCCCTAGGAATGTCGGTATTTCTCCCGACAAATTATTTTGTGAAAGATCAAGCTCTTGAAGGCCTCTTAAGTTACTTAATGATGTAGGGATACTTCCTTCAAATAAGTTTCTACCAAGACGAAGGCTTTGCAGAACCTGACATTTGCCAAGACTATTGGGTATTTCACCTGACAGTTTGTTCCCAGACAACCATATCTCTCCTATATTTATCAAGCTCCCTATTTCCGGAGGTATGGTACCTGTTAATTGATTTTCATCAAATGAAAGCTTCCGGGTGAGGCTAGAGATACTGAAGACTTCTTTAGGTATTGTGCCTGTCAACTTATTGTGTTCAAGGTTCAGCAATTCCAAAGACTTGCAATTGCCGAGGGTGGTTGGGATACTTCCGCTAAAGCTATTGAAATCTAGATAAAGCAGGTTTAATTGTGAGAGGTTGCCCATAGTGGATGGGATTTCTCCAGAAAAATTGTTAAATGACAAGTCTAATTTATGTAAGTTCTTTAGCAACCCGATAGAGGTAGGAATACTTCGTGAAAGAATATTTCGACCAAGATCAAGTACCGTTAGACCGACAAGGTTTCCAATCTCTGGAGGGATGCTTCCTTCTATGGAGTTGCCTCCCATTGTTAGCACTTGTAGAGTGGTGGAAAAGTTTGCAACCGATTTTGGTAGCAAGCCTCCAAGGTTGTTTTCATCTATTTGCAGTATCTTTAAGATTGTGCAATTGCTTAAAGAAGTAAGGAAGCTCAAATCAAGTGGTTCCCTAGCTCCGAACTGATTATTTAACAGATTCAAGAAGTATAATTGTTGTAAACTCCCTAGGTTTGGAGGAATCCTTCCACTGAAATTGTTCTCGGAAAGCTCAATATGATAAAGATGTGAAGCATTCGACAAAGAGATAGGTAAGGAGCCAATCATTTTGTTATAGTGGATAGCTAGATATCTAAGATGTGGAAGCTTCTGGCCTAAATCCGGTGGAAGTGAACCATGTAGCTGGTTGAAGCCCAAACCAAGCATCTCAAGAGAGGAGAGGTTCCATAGGGACGGCGGGATGGATCCCTCCAGATTGTCATCATTCAATGATAGACTTTTCAGTACAGAGAGTTTACCCAAGGATGGTGGAATTCCTCCTGAAAATGTATTGGTCGTCAGTGATAGAAAATTAAGAGATGACGCGTTGGCAAGAGAGGCCGGTATTTGCCCACTAATATTATTGTGTCTTAGATCGAGACGATAGAGGGAGGGAAGAGAACCTAACCCAGTAGGGATATATCCTCCAAGCATGTTGTAAGACATATTTATGGTTTGGAGGCCTAAACAATGGCTGAGTTCCGACGGAATGACACCGGTGAGCGAATTATTGCCGAGATCAAGAATCTGCAGACGAGATAGTCGAGAGAGTTCTACGGGGATCGGCCCATGGAAGTGATTGGAGGAGAGGTCGATCGTCCTGAGGAAGGTAAGATTGGCTAGGTGAGGTGGTATGCTTCCGACCAGGTCGAGGGACGTCAGGTTCAACGAGACGACTCTCTCTGGATGCCTATGGCCACAGATGATACCCGGCCACCGGCAAAAAGGAAGGGTGTCATTCCACGTAGCAAGGACTAGACCATGGGGATCGGGGGAGATGTTGGACTTGAAGAGGAGGAGAGAAGATCGGTCGGTTGCATTGTTGTGCTTTGGTGCTAGTATACCAGCTGGAGCAGACATCACATGGACATGGAGATGGAGATGGTGGTAGTGGTGTGGGATGAAGAAGAAGAAGAAGACAAGTAGAATTAGAGTGGTAGAAGAAGAAGAAGAAGATGCTACTTTAGGACACGGAAGCAAGGAGGACCACATTGCTGCGTATGGTATTGGTATGGTATGGTATGGTATGGATGGGAATATATACGATGGATTGATTGTACTCTTTACTCATTTCCCTTCCATTTATATAGAGCCAGTGCCAGAAGCAGAAGCACTTACGGACTTTCAACACTATTAATTGTTTTTGAAAAGTGTCGCAATTTTGCACCAATATCACAAAAGATGATGAATTACACCTTTCAAATAGACATGTTACAGGACAAAGTTCTAGCTCATGATATGTATAACATATTCAATGCTTGATTAGTCCCTTCTACCCTCATGTGGTCAGTGAGAAGAGATATAATTTTTCTGTCTAGGCAAAAATAGTTTCACAATCAAATCACAAAAATTGTATGGAACAATAGACTCAAATGACATGCAATACAGTATACACAAAGTCTCGTACGTATCGTCGGACATCTCAAAAAAAAAAAAAAAAAATTCTTCTTCATTTTTAATGATTAATTGTGCATGAAGATATGTACACAAAAATCTCTTTTACATTATGTATACATTGAAAAACAATAATCTTAGCATTCCATGATATAATTTTTCTTTTATTCAACAACTTAATTTAAAATTAAGTTAACTTTCGTTCGGATTACTCAAATTTTATATTTTTATGTAACAAGATATTATTTGTCACGAGTTATTCTGCTTTTCGGTTAAGTGGTCATATGTTATTCATGAAATGACTCATGTTCAACTATTGAGTGCAACGGATGCCATTATTTGGTTGAGAAACCCGGGAGGAGTTGAAACAACAAACAACGCTCAAATATGTACGAGTTTGTAGCAACAACTACATAGTGCTAAATCAATGATATACCAAATAGTTACCATATTTTTTAGAAATTTTTGGGATTAGAAAAACGTTACTATGCCACTCAGTTTGAAATTGGTATGCGGATCACATTTAAAGGTTGCTTTAGACGGTTCATATTTTTATCCTAATTTGTGAAATATTTAGAAAGCTATATTAGGATACTCGTCAGATAACATTGGTTTGCGTAACTCTTGTAAGATTTTTCTTGTAATTCAATATCGATATTATTTCTTTACCATGGAGACGTAGGTCGATCATTTTTGTCTCGTGGAAATAGACAAATCTTTGATGAACCACTTCATATTTAGTGTTTGTTCTTGTTGGACTAATTTTTTAGTAAAAATTTGCCTATGTTATTTGTTTTCATTATTCAACTATATTCCAAATTTTCATATACATATTTTTACAAGGTCATGTTGTGTTCCATCTAGACTCGGTCAGGTTTGTGAAAGAGGGAAAAATAACACGTAGCTTCCTTAGAAGACCATCACATCAAAAAATTAAGATGGACAACTGTAGCAGAGATCAATTTGAGGTTTGAGTGCAAAAATGATTAGTGCAACTTGGCATCATTACAAGACTTTCCAAGCCAAGGTTGATGTTGGCCTATTGTTAGGAAACCTTCAACATCGATCTCCATGTCAATTGAGGCTGCTCTATGGCTGGACATATATTGTGGCATCAGACCTTCAACGTCTCCAATACAGAGGTGAGCATTATTCGATTTTGGATCGAATCGAATCGAATCAAATAAGAGATTCGTTTCGGTTTAAAAAAATTTAATTTGGTTTCGGTTTTAAAAATACAATTTTTTTTATTCGGTTTCGATTTCAATTTTGGATTTCAGTTTCGATCCAAAACCAAAAATAGAAAATATATATATATATATATATATATATATATATATATATATATATATATATATATATATATATATATAATCTGCAAATAAATCAAAAAATTGAAAAATCGAATAAATCGAAAATCTAATCGATTTAATTCAGTTTGATTTGATTTGGTTATGATCTAATTCGATTCGGTTTCGTTTTTGTTTATTCGATTTTCGATCGAATTTAGATTTTTTTATTCGGTTCAATTTTGAATCGAATCGAACTGAAACCAACTGAAGCTCACTCCTACTCCAAGGACCAAGTCAATCGAGGCTGCTTTTGAATAGCAGAGCCGACAAGATTCTTTCTATGATTTATATATTTGTGCATCAGGTGACGATTTATGGATCGGTGTGTCAGAGAATTGTGCATGCACATCTGTTATGTTTTGAGTATTTGCTAGCTGCTTCTCTGCAAACAAAAAAAGAACAAATTTCATATTAGTAGAATGTCAGGAGGAAAGAATATCATGACTTACATTGATACATATAAGAAGCAATATCTTTCATATGTGAACACATTTACGAGGAGAGTAACATCTGTTACTAAAAGATAAGGGTTCCAAGTCTTTAGTCATGTTGTGTTCCCTCTAGAGTCTGTCAGGTTTGTGGACGAGAGAAACACGGAAGGCCATCACATCTCAAAATTATGATAGATAGCTATAGAAAGATCAATTTGTGGTTTGAGTTCAAGATTGACTATTGCAACTAGGTAACAGTACGAGACTATCCTATTGGCATCAGTAAGGGACCTTCAACATCGTTTTGGAAAAAAAATTCTAACCATGCAAATTAAAAGATGTAAAATTAAAAACAAAAATTAAGTAGCCATCCTAAAAGTTACTTGGGACTAGTCCAAATTTTTATTATTGATAATTACAAGTTTGTCACTCCCAAACTCGGGACTGTTATAATCAGGACTGTCAAAATTTTGACAGTCCTACCACTTGGTAGGACTGTCAAAATTTTGACAGTCCCACAAGCTGTGGACTGTCAAAATTTTGACAGTCCTAATTTTAACCCACTGAAAATTTTATATAAAACTAGGACTGTCAGGATTTTGACAATTCCACAAACAATGAGTACTGTCAAAATTTTAACAATCCTCATTTTAATTGTCAGGATATTTTTTTGACGTACATATTACAGGCAAAAATATAAAATATAAAACTTTAAAGTATTATAACTTTTGACTGAGAGATCGAAACAAGGTTCAGTTTGTGCCAAAATGACCGTATGAAAAAGTATTTCGGGATAAACAATTTCACAGTTTGACGAACTTTCCAAACTTTTAGAATCGCAAAAAAATGATGTTTCGACCTCCAAATTTTACTTTTGGTAATTTTTTTTTTACAAAATATTTAATGTACCAATAATAAATTTACTATTTTAAATAACAGAATACTTTAACAAATTTTAAGGATAGAAATTTGGGATATTTTGAAATTTTGATACATGTCGACAACTGAGTTAATTTATTTTAATTTTTTGTTAATTTTAAAATTTCGATACAGTAAATTTACTGTTAATTTATTTTAATTTTATTTCGTTAAAATATATTTTCTTAAATAAAACATAAAATTAACAAAATAAATTGTCCCCTCCACCAATAACAAAATAAATTAACAGAAAATACTGTCAAAATTTTGACAGTCCTACCAATTGGAAGGACTGTCAAAATTTTGAAAGTCCTAAAAATTCAACATATATTTTTAGTACTGTCAAAATTTTGACAATCCTTCCAATTGGTAGGACTGTCAACAGTTTGACAGTCCTAAAAATATATGTTGATTTTTTAGGACTGTCAAAATTTTGACAGTCCTTCCAATTGGTAGGACTGTCAAAATTTTGACAGTTCTAAAAATCAACATATATGTCAAATTTTGACAGTTCTTCTATTTTTTCTTTTTCTTTTTTGGTTTCCTGTGTGCTGTTATTTTTCTTTGTTATTGTGTTATTATTCATGTCTTCCGGCGGCGGAGTGGAGGACCTAGTGGTAGTAGCGACGGAGGAAGGAGGGGAGGGAGGAGCGGCGGACGGGTGCCGACGTAGTCGAGCACCGAAAGGGGGTACGAGACGGAGGAACGGGAGAGGAAGGAGGCGGCGGGAGGTGGGGGAGGAGGCAGAGGCGGCGACGGCGATGGGAGGCGGCGGTGGAGGACGGGGTAGGAGGCGGAGGAGGAGGGCTCCGACAAGAAAGGAAGGAGGGAGGAGAACTCCGGTGGAGATTAGGGGGGTTTGGGCTAGTATGAGTAAAAAATGGGCTAGTGTGAGTAATCTTTGTTCATTAATGGGCTAGCCCCAATCCTGGGCTAGTCCTGAGTAAACTTTGTAGTGCCCTTAGAAATTCCCTAAAAGAAGGATGCCTTTATTGAATCACATAGGTGTTGCTTTACAAGTAACACACCCAAATAAATTCAACAATACCCCACATGATTCCATAAAGGAACAAAAAAATGGTATAGCACGATAGGACATATAGGAAGGAAATACAATATATGGACAATCACACTGTGTATCAGAGGAAGGTGTCTTCCTGACTTGAATCTCCCCTTAGTGTTATAAATTTTGTCTATACAAACCCAAATTAACAAAAGTCTTATACTTAGGATCTTACTTGTACAGACTCAACATATACACAAATACATTGTAGGCATTTGATCCTATCAACAGTTGTGTATTTTTTGGTTATGTGCTATCTCGGTTTCTTAAGAGCTCTAGAGAATAGCCCGAGTTCCCATAGAAAGCGGCCCCACTTTCACTCTTAAATAGGTGACTCTTTCTGGATATTCTGTAATTTATATACCTTATTTTACAAGCCACAGATTCATTATGATTTTATAATCACCCTTTTATTTATTGCAGATCAACCATATACAATAGATGAATAGTTCTTTACAATTACAATCTTATAGTGCTTTCAGTCACACATCAATTTTGTTGTTAACCATTGAACCTTTTCTTGGTGCTTCCAATCGAAGGTCGAGTTTGTCACGCCCCAATCTTCCATAATCTCGATCGTCCCCGCTGAACGTGAATCAGCACGTTGCAGAGCTCCAGCAGGATAATCGTTCTCATCGGGACGTGATGCCGTACGAACCTGGAGTTGCGCTCGTACAAGGCGATGTTGTCAAACATCAAAGTTATCATTGAAACAACCAAGTTGTAACAAAAATTAAGTATTGTGTACCAAGCACACATCAGAGTAAATCCAATGAAGCTCTCGATAGGGTCCAAATGAAAATTCCACAAAGGAGAATGCCACAAAGGTGATGTAACACTCTTACTCTTTCTCTTCCCATAAAGGTACTTACCGTTCATATATCATGTCCCGTATATCCAAGCAGTGCCACTACACCTGCGTACCTGAAATAATGCCCACAAGTGTGGGTCTGTATATAACCGTACTGGTGAGCGGGATAACCCACTCGTCTAAACCGACTAAGTAGAAAAGTGAAAGCAGACAGTTATATGGTGATCTTTCTACTTGAATCCTAGATTCATTTCATGGCAGAAGTATGACATGTTAAGAAAAACTATAAAATAGGTTATACATGCAAGCATTCAACTCAAGTTAATATATAAGCAGATATATCCAACTCAAAAGAAAACGAGCATACAAACCGTCATACTCAAACCCAAGCAACGCATGAACCTATCTAATCACAATCCAAGCCTCAATATCCATCCTCAAATCATGCCACAGTCCAAGCCTTACTAATTCAATCATCGATATACACACTCTTGCCTGAGACAAGGTGGTTGCTATCCACACAAAAAATATAAACCAAACCAAAGTAAAGCAAGCCAACTCTTAGCTATATGAAATCACTGGCCAAGCCATAAAGGACCAATCAACTGCAATTTTATCCGATCCAGCTGGATAGCTAGCCCACCTGGTCGTATCGAACTGTTGGCACCGCGCCCAAGGCACATTACCATTGTCTCCTCCATGGCCGAACGATCCTGGTGCCCCGAAGCCTATCCCGTTCGAGTAAACTAAATCCTGTGCCCAACAGGTTGTCCGCGACCGATGCATACTCCAAGTAGGTATGATAAGAGAATCGAGCCTTCTTACCCCACTAAACTATCCTAGCCTCAATCCAACCAACTATCCATAACCATTCTCAAACTATAGCCCAAGGCATTATTTTAAGTTATCCCCATAGGCACTATGCCGCTTCGACACAATGCTCCAATTGGTGCAACACCCCTCGCTCAGAAAAATCCCGTGGCACAATACTCCAACAGTGACACAATGCCCTCACCAATGCAGTTGTCCAATTTTGAACCACAACTGCACGCTTTGCTTGACAAAGCGCCCAACTTGATACTATGCACAGATGCACGCTCGCCCTCCCGCCCAAAATGCCTCGATGTTCCAACCAAGATGATCCACTCAAGCTCCAACTGCCCCAAATATAATTCAACTCAAGCTCCAACTGCCCAACGCAAAACCAACTCAAGCCACAAATCTATCCAAGCAAATGACATACACTTTATGCACGCCACAGTGTAGTAATTTCCAAGTTTCAGTTCCAAGTGTTCAAGCCATTACGTGTGTTCCATATTATTAGGCATGAAGGAGTAGAGGAGAAGGGACAGAGCCTACTCACCGAGTCTGATTCCGATAGCACTTTGTCTTTGCTGATACGGACGATCCCTTGAACCCGTGGTAAGATGCAAAGCACGATCTACTCAATTGGTAAGACCGTGCGAGCAGGCCATGCTCTCCAAATTATCAGATCAATCGGAATAAGGAAGAAGGCAATATCGCTCCAATCATGCTATCCCAGTATTCTCTGAACGAATACCTGAATCCATCGAATTCCACTTGCAATCTGCACATGAAACCAACTCAAATCAATACTCGTTTCCAAATCCAACAAATCAAAATATAACCAGCTATTGCCTCATTCAGTCTGACTTAGCATTATGTACCGTACGGTTGTGGGACATTACAGGGTTGCCTTTTGAGGTGACTCAATCTATGGGCTTCAATCCCATTCCTCTTATCGTCTCCAACACTAGTCTCCTTGAAAGACCTTTAGTTAGAGGATATGGTAGATTGTTCTTTGATTTGACAAAGTCAATTGCAATTACTCCACTGGACCATAATTGCTTTACCTAATTGTAACTCAGACGTATATGTCTAGATTTTTTATGTATTATAACTTGTCCTTCGAGCCTTTGCTATTGTAGCTTGGCTATCACATTGTACAGGGATAGCAGGAACTGGTTTACACCACAGAGGAATATCTATTACCAGATTTCTAAGCCAGTCTGCTTCCTCACTGGTGATCGTCAAGAGCTATGAACTCTGCCTCCATAGTAGATCTAGAAATACAGGTCTGCCTAGTAGGGTTCCAAGCGACAATAGTTCCACCCAATATGAATATATATTCACTTGTGGCTTTGGTCTCATCTGTATCAGAGATCCAGTTTGCATCAGTATACCCTTCTAATACAGATGGATATCCTCCATAGAATATCCATGGGATATCGTTCCCTTTAGGTATCTCATTATCCGTTCTAAGACAGTCCAATATGAACTATTCAGATTACTAGTGTACCGACTAAGCTTTCTTACTGCGTAGGAAATATTAGGTCGAGTATGATTAGCAATATAATTCAGGCATCCGATTTGCTGCGAAAACTTCAGTTGAGCCACATTATCTCCTTTATTCTTCTTTAACCTGATACTTGTATTATATGGAGTGCTTACAGGTTTAGAATAAAAATAGTTAAATCTTTTTAGAATATTTTCTATATAGTGAGATTGGGAGATACCAATTTTCTCAGAAGTATGACTTAATTTAAGTCCTAAAATCACAACAATATGTCCTAAATCTTTCATATCCAAATTTTGAGAAAAAAACAATTTGGTATCATAAATAATATCAATGTTGGTACCAAAAATAAGAATGTTATCAACATACAGATATAATATTACACAGGAGCTACCAAAAGTTTTGCTATATACACATTTATCAGAATCATTAATAGCAAAATTATATGATTGAATTACCTTATCAAATTTATCATGCCATTGGTTTGGCGCTTGTTTCAGCCCATAAAGATATTTTATTAATTTGCATACATTACATTCTTGTACTGGAACAACAAACCCTTCAGGTTGTGTAAAAACTCTCAAAATTTTTTATTTATATAAACAATAATTAGTAAATATCAATAAAAACCGTATAGGCTTAGGAGAACCCAAAGATAAATTTTCTAGAATTTTTGAGAATTTATATGAATTTTCTAGACAACATTAGCTAATAATATATAAATAACCTAATAACTTTAATTAACCCTTTAACTAAAAATCCTAAACAAAACACTAATCCTAAACCTACCCCCCCCCCCCCCCCCCGTGTGGCCCAAGAGCAGAGTCAACACCTGCGACCCCCCTCTCATTCTCTCTCTATATATATATATCATCTAACGTAAACCCTAACCCTAGCTTCTTGTCACTACCACATTTTCTAGGAAAGGGTATTTTAGTCTTTTAGTAATTAATTAAATATTATGCATGTTAAATATTTATTTATTGTATTATTTATTTATGGTTAGCATGTTAGATTTATTTTTGGACTTATGTTAGTGTACCTAACTAGTTTAGTTTAGACTCATGGACCAACATGTATTAATTGTTAGAATTTGAGCCCAACTAGAAAGCCCATTGATTGACTCTTGTGCGTCTACTCTCATGACAGGCGACGCATGTATAATACGCAATTATGTATCAGTAGGTCATGTTTTAGATATTACTGTTGCCAATGGTGGTTCACTAACAGTCCGTGGATGAGGAAGTTCCCATCTTTCTTCCGAACTATCACTCAATTCAGTATTACATACACCTGGAAACCCGTTCAGTTTACTTTTAATTAGTTAGATTACTCGTGACATGCATTGCCCGGTAATATTTTTTCTGATGGTTGTATTTTTCAGGACCTAAAGACTAGGATGACTGTCGGTAAGTGGCATATGGCTAGGAGCTTGTACATGTTTGACGCCCCTCTTCTGTTGCTTGTGCCGGCATGTAACTCGATCTTTTCGAGTTATATTATCAATTAGGCCATCCATCAATCCAAGCTCTACAGAAACTATACCCATATGTTCTAGTTACTTTTTATTATGAGTCGTGTCATTTGGCTAAGCATCACCGGGTTTCCTATCCGATGAGTCATAATAAAATTGCATCCGCTCTTTACGAGTTGGTACATTCTAATGTATGGAGACCTTGTCCAGTTGAGTCAATGATGGGTTTCAAGTACTTTGTTATATTTATTGATGAATACTCACGTGTCACTTTTGTCTATCTGATGAAATATTGCTTCAAATTATTTGAAATTTGGTACAATTTTTATGCAGAAATGAAAACATAATTTGGTGTTCTGATTAAATGCTTTTGAAATGACAACGGTCATGAGTATTTATCTCGTTTGTTCAATACTCATCTATTCCGCAATGACATAATCCACCAAACTTCTTGTCCTTACACACCACAATAAAATGGTGTGGCCGAACGCAAGAATTGCCATCTCTTGGAAACAACGCGTGCTCTTATGTTTCTAGAACGTACTCCCAAAAAATTTTGGTCGGATGCGGTACTTACAACTTGCTATCTTATTAATCGCATGCCATCATCGGTTTTCAATGGTGCTACTCCATTTTCTTGGTTATATTCCGAACGAGAATCGTTTCCTCTACCTCTCAAAATTTTTGGTTGCTTGTGCTATGTTCGGGATACCCGAAGCATTGTTGCCTACTTGGTGAAGTATTCAAAGTCATTAGACATATTCAAATACTTTCTAATTCACTTGGAAAAAAGGTATTCTTGTACAATTAATTTAACAACATGAAAAACACATCTTACATGAAAGTTATCTTTCTAAAATAGGTAGAAATTATTGATTTCAAAATATTGATATAAGAAATATTATTATTAGCATTATTAAAAAAAATGAAAAAAATCTATTATGAATATCATATTCACTTAAAACTTGTAACATGGCTCCGCAGATTGCATTTCGAGTATGAAAAAATTTCAACGATCTTAAACAAAGAATTTATTTTTGTAAAACCTATTTTGCATATAAATAATGTGATGTGATAGAAACAAAAGAATAATATTGTTCACTAGTCCATATATCCAAAGTTAAAAAAAATCTATTAATATTTTCAAAACTTTGTTAAGCAGCCTTTTCTTTTTCAAATATTTTAAAAGTTCTAGGAGTAGATCTGTAAACTTTTGTAAAACAAAGATTTATTGTACTACGTGCATAGCCATAATATTCTTCACTCTCACAAAATGTGAAAGGTTGTCCATCACAAATAATATTGGTGAAGTTGGTTTTGTTGCGGGCACACGAATAAGTTAATAATTTTAATGAAGAATCTTGAGCACCGGTCGATGCTTAATTGTGTTTGTTTAGTATCAATTATGTTTTTACCTTAACAACTTTTATAGTGTTTAAATTTCGTGTGCCTTCATTTTTTTTTCCATTTAAAGACTTTTTTTGTATTTATTGCATCGTGCAACTCTAGGTATTGGTTTCTGTATTGGGATCTAAGACTTCCTCTCCCTAATCATTTGTGAGATAAAATTTAGTAAAATAATTTTAATAAATTGATCTAGATCTACTTGGAACATAACTATTATTACTTTTATTTTCGGAAGGTAACATTTATGTCGTTGGTTCATATTCTACATGACTAGGATAAATATTATTATCAAAAGTATTATAAACATTGTAACAATGATCCAAAAGACTATCAAAGTCTTGGTTAGAATTTGTACCACCATTATGATCCATACTATATTTTAAAAAATTATAATTTAAAAATTAATAAATTTAAAATATCAAAATTAACTACTTATATAATATAATATAAAAAATATTTAAACCACAACTTTATTTTCTCTGCAGCTGGATGTAGAAGTGTTGTAGTTTGGTGATGGTCAATCATATTGAAGCCTCCAAATCTAATTTTTTGAACTCGTGCAATTTTTTTTTTTTAAGTTCAGTCTCCAGAAAGTAGTTAATTCACTGAATATAACACAAAATTGATTGAAAGTATAAGAAAATGGAAGAAATTTTGTCGTGGTAAATTTGGTTAAAATAGTCCTTATTTATAAGAATTTTCGGGTGCCAAATGACCACAAATATTCTTATAATATAGTTGTTATAGGAGTATTTTGGTCAATTTAAGCAAAATGACAAAAATACCTTTGATAAACATTCATAAATTGTTAAATAATTGGCGTATTTTGCATAGTTTGCAGTATCGGTCGATACCGATCCGATACGGCCGATACCGATACAGTTTAGCATGTCCCGATTCGATACCGATTGATACCCGATACTGATCGATACCTACATTAGATGACTCTTTTTTGGTCAATTAGACCAAAAAAATTGAATGAATAAGACCAATTAGTAAGGGTGTAAAAGCATAGTAAGATTGTAAAATCATATAAAAGAGGAAAACTTATCTATCGCATGTAAATCAATCGACGGGGTGACTACTATTTTATTCAATTTCAAAAATACTAAGAAACAACACAGAAAATACTTAAAATTATGCATAAATGTATAAAATATATTTTCTAAAATGTTAATAATTTACTAATAGTTGTTTACTTTTCGATACAAAAAATCCGATACTGTCGATCCGAAACCGTCGATACTACCGATACCGTCGATCCCGATACTCATAGGAATAGTCAAAAACCGATACTTTGAACCTCGGACTATTTTGGTGAAAATACCCCCTTAAAAGACCATATTGCCCTTAAAATATAGCTATTGGTTTTTTTTATACCAAAATATCCCTCAAAGTTATAATAACCGTTAGTGGGCGGGTGTAAAATGGTTGCTCCTGCATCCTACTATCCTCTTTTGAAGTCTATCTTAAACAGACTTTGGAATTGCGTCATATAGGAAATATTACTCTTATCATCAATAGCTAACCTTAATCTGTTTTGGATAGAATATAGACTAGTTCTGTGATCCACAATATCCAAGCATTGAGCACCACAATTGATTTTGGGGATGTTGAAGGTCTCCTTGACTTGGAAACTTCAAGGTCTTGTAATGAAGTGGGATAAAATATAGACTAGTTCTGTGATCCATAATATCTAAGCATAGAGCACCTCAAGACTTCTAATGATGCCAGTAAGTCATTCTTGAACTCAAACCACAAATTGTAGCAGTCTAGATGGAATAGTATATCAACAAATAGATGCAAGGCAACTGCCTCGCCATGGGAAAGAGACAATCCCCACAAATCATCATCACCATTTTTTAATCCATGAATGGAGGCGCATATTACCAAATAGCTGCAAGGGTTCTGGCCATCAATACGACTTTGTATTGGAATTTAATGTGGGATTGTTATTCCTGAGATTAACCTCATTTTAACTATTCAATTATTTTTGAAGTGTATGCATCTCTTAAACCAAAAAAATAATGGATACCTAACATACGTGTATATTTGAAGAGTAGGATCAAAAGCATACACCATTAACAAAATTTTCCCTTTAGATTTACCATTTGTTTTCTGTATTAGACATTTCTATCAAGATCGATCAAAATCATGGATCCAAGATAGGTAGGTCCTTGACAATTGACACACCAATCTCAGATTCATAAGACTAATATGATCTGTGTCACGCCTCGATCTCCCGCAGGCTATTTCGGCCGTTCCCGCTAGGCGGGAATCACCCTCGCCAGCGCTCCCGCGGAACGATCGCTTAACCCATCCGGGCGTGATGCCGCACGAGCGTGAACCGCGTCCGTGCAAGGCCGTGATTTATTGGCTGGCGGTAAGAGTTCTAAGCCACAGAGTCGCACAGATTGTCCGAGTGCAGCGGAGTCACGAACGCATATCGATTTGGTAACAGGTTTACTGAGTCGACAATATAGTGGAAGCATTGAAACACAAGTTTGAAGTAAAGCAACTCTTTTATTGATATAAACATGTGTTACAGGCGGCGTATAGCCGAGATTACAAGTCGCTCAAGCCTCTCTCTCTCTGAAACAGTAAAAGCGTGCCAAGTGGCTACAACTGTGGAATGATTTGTACAGGCGAGTTCGGGCTATGTTCGGGCTATGTTCGGGCTATGTTCCAATATTATGTCTTGTATATGTGCTTCTGAACCGGACGCACCGTTGCAAGGCTTCAGAGGGAACTCCTGGCCTTAGCACGCACGTTGGAGGCATCCGCACCGAACGAAGTTCTCCCGCACCCTGCATACAAACTGGTGGATTATCAGTACATTGAATGCACTGGTGGGGAAGCTACTCGCCCGCTCAACAAATCCAAACACGTAATACAGGTTCCGTGCACAACTATTAAGTTGTCTTTCTAGTTGCCTTAGGATTAATTTCATGCAACGATTGAACAGCCTAACGTGTCGGGCAGTGCGCCGTGCGATGTTTGAGGAAACACGGCGAGACTTACCAACTTACCATTTATCCTTCCCTGTCCAAGGCAAACATTGTTAATTCATGCACGGGCAAGTATAAATATTCAAGCGATAGCATATGCAAACATTGAGTATGGCTATATTGTTCAAGTTTAAGCACACGAGGTGGACATAGTCAAGGATAAGGATAACATGCAACGAGAGCACACGACAAACACACGATGCGCTGCAAGTTATCCCATCCGCACACGATGACTAAGCCACAAGTTAATTGCACACGATGATCACTGGCTTGATGCCATAGTGGACTAGTCATGGACATGGATAGCATGCAACGAGAGCTCATATTGAATACACGATAACACACGATGCGTTGCAAGCTATCCAGTCCGCACACGATGACTACACACGAAGTCTGCCCGGATCGGATCGGTGTCAGTGCTCCAGCACCGTCCGCAGAACTTATATCCTTGTGCACAAGTTATCCATGATCGAACACGATTATTAAGTTCACGTTTCATGCAGTTAAGGCAACACGAGCACACGACAAGCAGTATTGCATGATTCATTTAGCCATTAGATATGTACAGTCTCCTGGGCTGATGTAAGCCCGCACACGAGGGAGACTTGCAGGGAGATCCAAATACCTGAATGAGTCATGCCACTGGAGTATGATTCTTTTACTTGACATGATGCAGTCTCCTAGAGCGGGAACTGCTTTGGCGACCTAACGGTCCCGAATACTTGCAGGTTTATTCAGGCACGGATTGACTACTTGGTAGTCTTCCAAGGTTTGGATGAAAACAAGGCAACATTCAAGCAGACAAGCATGCGTTTCTAAGGAACATAAGCAGGCACGGTTGCTCGGACCCGAAGGTAAGCCGAGAGATGAAACCGTTAAGGGACTTAGCATGCGAGGGTCTGAATCTAAGCAGTATTTCATTTCCATGTTCTAGCAAGCAATACAAGTTGGGATTATTCCCTTAGCTAGGTGCATTAGATTTATTAGCATGCAGGGGGTGAATCATCTAGCGACTAGCATAAATATTTCATATTTTATGTGTGCTGGCTAAGCAAAGACAAGTTCACCGTAGCCACCCACCTTAGCGATGATTCGCCTCGGTAGAGCGATACGTCTGAGCGAGCCTCTGAAAGCCTAAGCTGAATTCCTGTAGGGACAAGTCTGGATATCCTTTGCATTCTCTTTGAGGCAAAGCGGGTTGGGACAGCTGCACGATTATCGTTTGAGACGGCAGTCCGCTTGAGCGGAACGGGGTGTTACATCCTACCAAACTTAGAAAAAGTTTCGTCCTCGAGACTTACTAAGGACAAGCAGTAATCTAGGGTTGAGGCAATCCTAGACAAGTCGTTGTACTTGTTCATTTGGATATTCACTTGCACAAGCTTCGAAATTAGCATATCGCTTAGACTGGATCGTGCGCACTTTCGAAGTGCACTTCTAGCGTGAACACGTCAACCAGCTCAGTGATAGCGAAGTCTTAGCACTCGAGTTTTACCTTTTCTTAAGTCTTGGATGGTGCACTAGTTCAAGGCGTCCCTCGAATAGATGCATTCAACCAAACTTAGAGTTAGTGAAAATCGGACAAGCTACTAGCGATACTCTCAAGGGTTCGCACAGGTTGGCACAAAGGCCACTCGCAGCACAACAGCATACAAGCAAGCATATCATATCATTCAAAACGCATTTTGAAATTATTTAGACTTATTGTTGGAACATCCCATCGAGGCATTGAGAGAGAGCGTACACATAACCCACGAACGAGCTTTCGAAACAGAGATATCGAATCGAAGTCCAAAGGCGTAGAAGCCAGGCTCTGATACCACTATGTCACGCTCCGATCTCCCGCAGGCTATTTTGGCCGTTCCCGCTAGGCGGGAATCACCCTCGCCAGCGCTCCCGCGGAACGATCGCTTAACCCATCCGGGCGTGATGCCGCACGAGCGTGAACCGCGCCCGTGCAAGGCCGTGATTCATTGGCTGGCGGTAAGAGTTCTAAGCCACAGAGTCGCACAGATTGTTCGAGTGCAGCGGAGTCACGAACGCATATCGATTTGGTAACAGGTTCACTGAGTCGACAATATAGCGAAAGCATTGAAACACAAGTTTGAAGTAAAGCAACTCTTTTATTGATATAAACATGTGTTACAAGCGGCGTATAGCCAAGATTACAAGTCGCTCAAGCCTCTCTCTCTGAAACAGTAAAAGCGTGTCAAGTGGCTACAACTGTGGAATGATTTATACAGGCGAGTTCGGGCTATGTTCGGGCTATGTTCCAACATTATGTCTTGTATATGTGCTTCTGACCCGGACGCACCGTTGCAAGGCTTCAGAGGGAACTCCTGGCCTTAGCACGCACGTTGGAGGCATCCGCACCGAACGAGGTTCTCCCGCACCCTGCATACAAACTGGTGGATTATCAGTACATTGAATGCACTGGTGGGGAAGCTACTCGCCCGCTCAACAAATCCAAACACGTAATACAGGTTCCGTGCACAACTATTAAGTTGTCTTTCTAGTTGCCTTAGGATTAATTTTATGCAACCATTGAACAGCCTAACGTGTCGGGCAGTGCGCCGTGTGATGTTTGAGAAAATACGGCGAGACTTACCATTTATCCTTCCCTGTCCAAGGCAAACATTGTTAATTCATGCACGGACAAGTATAAATATTCAGGCGATAGCATATGCAAACATTGAGTATGGTTATATTGTTCAAGTTTAAGCACACGAGGTGGACATAGTCAAGGATAAGGATAACATGCAATGAGAGCACACGACAAAAACACGATGCGCTGCAAGTTATCCCATCCGCACACGATGACTAAGCCACAAGTTAATTGCACACGATGATCACTGGCTTGATGCCATAGTGGACTAGTCATGGACATGGATAGCATGCAACGAGAGCTCATATTGAATACACGATAACACACGATGCGTTGCAAGCTATCCAGTCCGCACACGATGACTACACACGAAGTCTGCCCGGATCGGATCGGTGCCAGTGCCCCAGCACCGTCCGCAGAACTTATATCCATGTGCATAAGTTGTCCATGATCGAACACGATTATTAAGTTCACGTTTCATGCAGTTAAGGCAACACGAGCACACGACAAGAAGTATTGCATGATTCATTTAGCCATTGGATATGCACAGTCTCTTGGGCTGATGTAAGCCCGCACACGAGGGAGACTTGCAGGGAGATCCAAATACCTGAATGAGTCATGCCACTGGAGTATGATTCTTTTACTTGACATGATGCAGTCTCCTAGAGCGGGAACTGCTTTGGCGACCTAACGGTCCTGAATACTTGCAGGTTTATTCAGGCACGGGTTGACTACTTGGTAGTCTTCCAAGGTTTGGATGAAAATAAGGCAACATTCAAGCAGACAAGCATGCGTTTCTAAGGAACATATGCAGGCACGGTTGCTCGGACCCGAAGGTAAGTCGAGAGATGAAACCGTTAAGGGACTTAGCATGCGAGAGTCTGAATCTAAGCAGTATTTCATTTCCATGTTCTAGCAAGCAATACAAGTTGGGATTATTCCCTTACCTAGGTGCGTTGGATTTATTAGCATGCAGGGGGTGAATCACCTAGCGACTAGCATGAATATTCCAGATTTTATGTGTGCTGGCTAAGCAAAGACAAGTTCATCGTAGCCACCCACCTTAGCGATGATTCGCCTCGGTAGAGCGATACGTCTGAGCGAGCCTCTGAAAGCCTAAGCTGAATTCCTGTAGGGACAAGTCTGGATATCATTTGCATTCTCTTTGAGGCAAAGCGGGTCGGGACAGCTGCACGATTGCCGTTTGAGACGGCACTCCGCTTGAGCGGAACGGGGTGTTACAATCTGGTCAGCCAAATCTCAACTCCGTAATTTAGGACTAATATGGACTTTCAGATCATTTCCGTAACCAAAGATAACATGATCTAGTGAATACATTAATTTACCTATGGCATTGGCAAATATTACTTCAATGATCATATGCCTCGTTTAGTTGGTTCAATTTGTAAGTAAACCGAATACGCAGAGGTTGAGGAGAATATTTCTCATTACTGCTGACATCTAAGATTTCATTTTTCTCATATGCAATTTTGATACTGGTATAGATTAAGATTTGAAACAAAAATGACATTCTAAAACCATCATTCAACTATACCGTAGATTGCACATTATTCCAATTGACATGCATACTCTCATCAGTTCAATTCTTTGACTCATTCTGGCATTAGCAGCATGATTTAATCACCACCCCTCTATAACAGAGGGATTGATCAGTTTTGCAGGCTTGTAGCAGGACATGACGATAACTTGACATTGATGTGGATCAAAGTTAGGACTGCTCGAAGGCTCAAAAGAATTGCATCTCTGCGACTGCTCGATGTGGCACTCGCTAGAGCGGTACTTGAAGCTGTACGCAGTCTTTGAGAGCGTTGAACATCTTTTATCTCTTGAGACACTCTGCCAAAGGCTCGCTCCTTCTAAGGTATTGTTCATCCCAAATCTTTCGTGTCAAGAATCTAAATTGTATTCTCATTATTATCACTTTCTCAATGTGATGGAACATGAATATGATCCTGACTATGAATTGTATCCTCTGCCTTATAGTCATCTAACGTACGTAATGAATCGTATCAAGAGTGTCAGGATTGTTTGATTTACTTGCAAATACCAAGAGGTCCAGCTTGTGAAATTTGTGCCGAAATCTGCACCGGCACTAGTCACTGGTTCTGTATCATGGAGAAGTAGAGACAGACAGGATGGCTCGTGAGGAGTTACTTATGTTCCCGAAAGCTTGGAGCAGTGCTCGAGTTGCTCTGTATCAAAGTCTCCTTGAAGGAGACGTGCCCGAGACAGAGCTATCTATGGGAAGTTGGGACGAAAGTGCGGAAACCGTTTCCCAAACCAGAGAGTACCTGCGAGAGAACCGAGCAAAACGTACAAACCAAAAAATGCCAAACACAAATCGCAGACACAGATATTTTTGGCGTGGAAAATCTTTGCGGAAAAAACCACGGGACGATCGGAGTCCAACCCTGAAAAGCCTCCACTAATAGAATAAGGAATACACCGACTTCTTACAAACTTCTCACCGATCCAAATGGATCACCACAACTCTTTTGAAACAAAAAATAGATTATAACCACGAAGAAAAAAACAACGAGAAATACCCGAAACTGATCTCCTTCTTCGAAACGGCCTCCAATCCTTCTTTCTCCTCTCCAATGTTGCAATGTCACTCTTGCCTCCTTTTCTCTCCTTGTTACTATGTTTTTATTTTTATTTTAGAGAGATCAATGTATTTTAGGGCCAGAAGACACCTATATATAGCCTCAAACCCATAACTAGCATTCCTATTATAGATAAGAATATCCAATCTAAATCCATTGAGATATTCCTATTACATCTAGGAATATTCAATCTAAATCCATTGAGATATTCCTATTATATTTAGAAATATCCAATCCAAATAAATTGAGGTATTCCTATTATATATAGAAATACTCAATCCTACTCCGGAGTATTTTTCACATAGATTGGGAACCCCACCCATTCCAACAAATATTCTCCTTCACAACTATGTGGAGGGGGTCGTCATCCCGACGATCCGCCTGCAGTACTCAAATTTTTCTTTGTAGAACCTTTGTGAACATATTTGCTCCGTTGTCATCTGTAGGAACCTTCTCAAGCGACGCTTCCTTCTTGTCAACCATATCCCGTATCCAATGATACCGGGTATTAATGTGCTTGGACCGGCTATGAAATGTCCGGTTCTTCACAAGGTGAATAATACTTTGACTATCACAAAGCAAAGGATACTGCTCCTGCTTTAGCCCAATTTTCTGCAGCAGCTTCTTCATCCACATCAACTCCTTGCAAGTCTCCGTCATCGTAATGTATTCTGCCTCTGTCGTCGATAAGGCAACACACTTCTACAAACGCGACTGCCACGATACTGCTCCACCAGCAAATATCATTACATAGCCCGAAGTCGATCGCCTCGTGTCTACATCTTCAGCCATATCAGCGTCGGTATATCCAACCAGCTTCGGCTCGTCGCCACAAATGAAAGTCTCGAATCGGCAGTATCCTGAAGATATCGTAGGATCCACTTGACCCCACTTCAATATACCCTTTCAGGATTGGAAGTGTACCTGTTAACTGTGTCGACTGCGTAAGCAATATCTGGCCTCTTACACACCATAGCATATATGAGACTTCCCACAGCTGAGGCATATGGAACCCGCTCCATATCTTCCTTCTCGTCCTCGGTAGATGGATACTGCTCCTTAGTGAACTTAAAATGAGCCGCAAGGGGGTTACTCACTTTCTTCGACCCGTCCATCCCAAAACGCTGAAGTACCCGGTGAATATACTTCTTTTGGGACAAGTGTAGCAGCTTGGACTCTCTTTCAGCTGATCTCTATCCCAAGAATAGTCTTCGCTAAATCCATATCCTTCATAGAGAAGGCGGCGCCCAGTTGGCCCTTCAACTCTACTATCCTGATGGCATTCCGACCCACCAACAATATGTCATCAACATAAAGCAACAAAATAATAAAATCATACTCGGCGAAGTACCTCACAAAAATACAATGATCCGACGGCATCCGTGCATAGCCATGCTCCCCCATAAATGACTCAAACTTCCTGTACCACTGCCTCAGAGCCTATTTCAGACCATACAAGCTCTTCCTCAACCGGCAGACCAAATGTGACTTGCCCTTCTTACAGAACCCCTCTGGTTGTTCCATGTACAACTCCTCCTCAAGATCACCATAGAGGAATGTCGTCTTCACGTCCATTTGATCGACCTCCAAGTCAAAACTGGTTGCCAAAGCTAGCACCACCCAAATAGATGACTGACGAAAAGATATCATCATAATCTACGCCTTTACGCTGAACGTAGCCTTTAACTACCAGCCTCGCTTTGTATCGAGGGCGAGTAGCATCATCTGTCTGCTTCACTCTGAACACTCATCGATTCTTCAAAGCCTTCTTGCCCTTTGGCAACCGTACCAGATCATAAGTAGAGTTGTCCTCCAAGGAACTCATCTCCTCCTGCATGGCCTCCATCCACTCATGTCTGTGTTCGTCTTCCATAGCCTCTGCGAAACTTTTTGGTACTTTCCCGCCAGTCAGTAGCATATACTCACCCGGTGAGTATCTCGTAGATGGTCGACGTTCTCTATCGCTCCTCCTCAACGGAATCACTGGTGCTGGCTGTATATCTACAGCCTTCTTCCCTCCAAAAACTGCCTCATCGGCATGCTCATCTTCCTGAGGGTTACCCTGACCACCATCAGCAAGCTGATGATCAAGATTGGGAGCAACTCCATGTACTGGCTCCCCCATAACTGGATCCTCTGCGATGTCCTATGGAAACTGCTCGAAGCGAAATGACTCTAACTCAGGCAATTTCTCGGCCTCAGAAGGCATCTCGAAATCCTGAGTGTTGTTCATGGTCTGATCCTCGACAAATACCACATCCCTGCTTCTATAGAGCTGTATTCCCATTGGATCGTAGAGTCTATAGCCAAACTTATTGTCACGCCCCGATCTCCCGCAGGCAAATCGGCCGTTCCCGCTAGACGAGAATCACCCTCGCCAGCGCTCCCGCGGAACGATCGCTTGACCCATCCGGGCGTGATGCCGCACGAGCGTGAACCACGCCCATGCAAGGCCATGATTCATTGGCTAGCGGTAAGAGTTCTAAGCCACAGAGTCGCACAGATTGTCCGAGTGCAGCAGAGTCATGAACGCATAGGCGATCGGTAACAGGTTCACTGAGTCGACAATATAGCGGAAGCATTGAAACACGAGTTGAAGTAAAGCAAGCTCTTTATTGATATGAACAAGTGTTACAGGCGGCGTATAGCCGAGATTACAAGTCGCTCAAGCCTCTCTCTCTGAAATAGTAAAAGCGTGCCAAGTGGCTACAACTGTGGAATGATTGTACAGGCGAGTTCGGGCTATGTTCCAATATTATGTCTTGTATATGTGCTTCAGTCCCGGACGCACCGTTGTAAGGCTTCAGAGGGAACTCCTGGCCTTAGCACGCACGAAGGAGGCATCCGCACCGAACGAGGTTCTCCCGCACCCTGCATATAAACTGGTGGATTATCAGTACATTGAATGCACTGGTGGGGAAGCTACTCTCCCGCTCGACAAATCCAAACACGTAAATATAAGTTCCGTGCACAACTATTAAGTTGTCTTTCTAGTTGCCTTAGGATCAGTTTTATGCAAGATTTGAATAGCCTAACGTGTCGGACAGTGCGCCGTGCAACATGAGAGAAAACTCGGCGAGACTTACCAACTTACCATCTCCTTCCCTGTCCAAGGCAAACATTGAGGCAACATTGTTAATTCAAGCACGGGCAAGTATAAACATTCAGGGGCATAGCATATGCAAACACGAGGGTCGTTTTAACATGATCGTTCAGGTGTTTAGTTTGTACTTTGATGCGATGCAGTGACTCGCACGCGGGTAGCCGCTAAGCGAGGATGACTTATCTATATGAACACGGTCGCTGGCAAAGCCATTATGGACGTAGCCGAGGACAAGGATAGCTTGCTACAAGAGTACACGATGAGCTGCAAGATACCCAGTCCCGAACACGACGACTACACACGAGCTCCATCCGGACCGGATCGGCCCCAGTGCCCCGGTGACCGTCCGTGGAACTAGTCCGCGACATGCATAATTGGGGTCTTCCAATTATCATGAGATACACGAGAACACGAGAACACCCGTGCACTAGAACAAGAGAACACGAGAACACGAGTACACGAGTACACGGGATACTTGAATCTTGTTTCTTTGTACAATAACTTGCCTTGATCATTCCCCTGGCTCGGGGCTGCCTGGTGACCTAACGGTCCCGGATACTTGCAGGGTCAAACATACACGGAACGACTACTTAGTAGTCTCCCGGAGTTGGATGAAAACAAGGCAACATTCAAGCAGACAAGCATGCGTTTCTAAGGAACATAAGCAGGCACGTTACTTGGACCCTAAGGTAAGCCGAGAGATGAAACCGGTAAGGGACTTAGCATGCGAGGGTCTGAATATAAGCAGTATTTCATTTCCATGTTCTAGCAAGCAATGCAAGTTGGGATTATTCCCTTAGCTAGGTGCGTTGGATTTATTAGCATGCAGGGGGTGATTCATCTAGCAGCTAGCATGAATATTCTAGATTTTATGTGTGCTGGATAAGCAAAGCCAAGTTCACCGTAGCCACCCACCTTAGCGATGATTCGCCTCGGTAGAGCGATACGTCAAGCGAGCCTCTGAAAGCCTAAGCCGGATTCCTGTAGGGACAAGTTTGGATATCCTTTGCTTCCCGTTTGAGGCAAAGCGGGTCGGGACAGCTGTACTATTGCCGATTGAGTCGGCAGTCCGCTTGAGCGGAACGGGGTGTTACATCCTACCCAACTTAGAAAAAGTCTCGTCCTCGAGACTTACTAAGGACAAGCAGTAATCTAGGGTTGAGGCAATCCTAGACAAGTCGTTGTACTTTTTTTATTTCGATATTCACTTGCACAAGCGTCGAAATCAGCATATCGCTTAGACTGGATTGTGCACACTTTCGAAGGGCCCCTCTAGCGTGAACACGTCAACCAGCTTAGTGATAGCGAAGTCTTAGCACTCGAGTTTCACCTTTCCTTAAGTCTTGGATGGTGCACTAGTTCAAGGCATCCCTCGAATAGATGCATTCAACCAAACTTAGAGTTAGTAAAAATCGGACAAGCTACTAGCGATACTCTCAAGGGTTCGCACAGGTTGGCACAAAGGCCACTCGCAGCACAGCATCATACAAGCAATCATATCAATCAAAACGTATTTTAAAAGTATTTAGACTTATTGTTGGAACATCCCATCGAGGCATTGAGAGAGAGCATGCACATAACCCACGAACGAGCTTTCGAAACAGAGATATCGAATCGAAGTCCAAAGGCGTAGAAGCCAGGCTCTGATACCACTATGTCACGCCCCGATCTCCCGCAGGCAAATCGGCCGTTCCCGCTAGGCGGGAATCACCCTCGCCAGCGCTCCCGCAGAACAATCGCTTGACCCATCCGGGCGTGATGCCGCGCGAGCGTGAACCACGCCCGTGCAAGGCCGTGATTCATTGGCTGGCGGTAAGAGTTCTAAGCCACAGAGTCGCACAGATTGTCCGAGTGCAGCGGAGTCATGAACGCATAGGCGATCGGTAACAGGTTCACTGAGTCGACAATATAGCGGAAGCATTGAAACACGAGTTGAAGTAAAGCAAGCTCTTTATTGATATGAACAAGTGTTACAGACGGCGTATAGCCGAGATTATAAGTCGCTCAAGCCTCTCTCTCTGAAACAGTAAAAGCGTGCCAAGTGGCTACAACTGTGGAATGATTGTACAGGCGAGTTCGGGCTATATTCCAACATTATGTCTTGTATATGTGCTTCAGTCCCGGACGCACCATTGTAAGGCTTTAGAGGGAACTCCTGGCCTTAGCACGCACGAAGGAGGCATCCGCATCGAACGAGGTTCTCCCACACCCTGTATACAAACTAGTAGATTGTCAGTACATTGAATGCACTGGTGGGGAAGCTACTCGCCCGCTCGACAAATCCAAACACGTAAATATAAGTTTCGTGCACAACAATTAAGTTGTCTTTCTAGTTGCCTTAGGATCAATTTCATGCAAGATTTGAATAGCCTAACGTGTCGGGCAGTGCGCCATGCAACATGAGAGGAAACACGGCGAGACTTACCAACTTACCATCTCCTTCCCTGTCCAAGGCAAACATTGAGGCAACATTGTTAATTCAAGCACGGGCAAGTATAAACATTCAGGGGCATAGCATATGCAAACACGAGGGTCATTTTAACATGATCGTTCAGATGTTTAGTTTGTACTTTGATGCGATGCAGTGACTTGCACGCGGGTAGCCGCTAAGCGAGGATGACTTATCTATATGAACACGGTCGCTGGCAAAGCCATTATGGACGTAGCCGAGGACAAGGATAGCTTGCTACAAGAGTACACGATGAGCTGCAAGCTACCCAGTCCCGAATACGACGACTACACACGAGCTCCATCCGGACCGGATCGGCCCCAGTGCCCCGGTGACCGTCCGTGGAACTAGTCCGCAACATGCATAATTGGGGTCTTCCAATTATCACGAGATACACGAGAACAGGAGAACACGCGTGCACTAGAACAAGAGAACACGAGAATACGAGTGCACGGGAACACGAGTACACGAGTACACGGGATACTTGAATCTTGTTTCTTTGTACAATAACTTGCCTTGATGCATTCCCCTGGCTCGGGGCTGCCTGGTGACCTAACGGTCCCGGATACTTGCAGGGTCAAACATACACGGAACGACTACTTAGTAGTCTCCCGGAGTTGGATGAAAACAAGGCAACATTCAAGCAGACAAGCATGCATTTCTAAGGAACATAAGCAGGCACGTTACTCGGACCAGAAGGTAAGCCGAGAGATGAAACCGTTAAGGGACTTAGCATGCGAGGGTCTGAATATAAGCAGTATTTCATTTCCATGTTCTTGCAAGCAATGCAAGTTGGTATTATTCCCTTAGCTAGGTGCGTTGGATTTATTAGCATGCAGGAGGTGATTCATCTAGCGGCTAGCATGAATATTCTAGATTTTATGTGTGCTGGCTAAGCAAAGACAAGTTCACCGTAGACACCCACCTTAGCGATGATTTGCCTCGGTAGAGCGATACGTCAAGCGAGCCTCTGAAAGCCTAAGCCGGATTCCTGTAGGGACAAGTCTGGATATCCTTTGCTTCCCGTTTGAGGCAAAGCGGGTCGGGACAGCTGCACTATTGCCGATTGAGTCGACAGTCCGCTTGAGCGGAACGGGATATTACACTCATCCCGACCATAGCCGACAAAGAGGCACCGCCTCGTCTTTGGCTCAAGTTTGGATCTCTCGTCCTTGGGTACATGCACGAAGGCCTTATAACCAAACACTCGCAGGTGATTGTATGACCGCTCTTTATCGTACCATACATTATCAGGCACATTACCCTGTAAAGGATCACTAGGAGATAAATTAATAACATAAGCAACTGTGTAAAGTGCCTCACCCCAATAGCTGTCCGATAAGTTTGCTTCTGACAGCAAACACCTTACCCTCTCCATCAGTGTCTTATTTATCCGTTCCGCTACAACATTGAGCTGAGGTGTCTTTGGCGGAGTCTTCTGGTGTTGTTTTTCTTGCTCTTTGCAATAAGCATCAAAGGGACCGATATACTCGCCGCCATTTTCCGACCGAACACATAGCAGCATCTTGTCCATCTCCTTTTCAACAGAGGCCTGAAACACTTTGAAAGTGGACAGCACCTGATCCTTGGTCTTTAAGGCATAGACCCAAACCTTCCTGGAACAGTCATTAATAAATATTATAAAATAAGAAGCACCACTAATAAATTTTACCATCATAGGACCGCAGACATCCAAGTGAATCAACTCGAGCAACGCCGGCTTCCTTGAACTTAGGTGACTTTAAAAAGACACCCTATTTTGCTTTTCCGTCAAACAGTGCGCGTACTTCTCTAACTTTGTAGAATTTAGCCCTAGAATCACCTTCCTGTTCAACAAGTAGCTTATTTCCTTCTCGCTGATATGGCTGAGCCGCCTGTGCCACAACTCAGTAGACGCATCAGTAGCTACGTTAACCTCATGTGCCCCTTATGCTCTCCCTTCCATATAGTAGAGTCTGGATCTCTTGCTTCCTCTGGCAATCACCATCAAACCTCTGGAAAGCTTCCACTGACTGTTCTCGAAGAGACTGAATAAACCCTGGTCATCCAACCTTCCAACCGACACCAGGTTGAAACGGATATAAGGAAAATGATGGACATCTTTGAGAACAAGAACCGCGCTCGTCTTTGTCCTAAAATGCACATCTCCAATGGCAACCGCCTTCGACACATCTCCATTGTCCATCTTCAATACTCCACAGTCGCCTGTTGTGTATGTAGCAAATAGTGCCCTGTTGTGAGATACATGCGCTAAATCACCTGAGTCCTCCAGCCAAGAGTTGTCATCGCAGGCGAGGTTCATAACTACCTCATCACCTACAATGATCACGTTGCCTCCATGTGTCGAGGTCGCCGCTGTAGTGTTCTTACTTTGCTTCCCCTTGTCGCCCTTCTTCTCTCTCTTCCAAGCAAAACAGTTCTGCTTGATATGGCCATTCTTGCCACAATGGTAACACTCTGAGTTCTCGTACCGACCCTTGGACCTTCTCCTGCTTTTGTCTCTGCCACCGCCTAGACTTCTGCTTTTACCCCTTTCGCAATTCTCTGAAACAAGCGTCTCTGAGTTGGATGTGGATGAAGTGCCCTGAGAACGTCTCTGCATCTCTTCATTCAGTACCCTGCTCTTGGCAAACTCCAGACTGACCACGCCTTCTGGAGCAGAAGCGATCATAGACACTCGAACGATCTCCCACGAGTCTGGCAATGTACATAGTAGCCATAGTTCCTGAACCTCGTCATCGAATTTGACTCACATCAAGGATAGCTGGTCAACCACGCCCTGGAACTCACTCAAGTGATCTGTAATAGACGTCCTATCTTTGTACCGCAGACCCATCATCATCCAGATCAGGAACAATTTATTTACTCCGATCTTCTTCGCATACAAAGATTTCAGCTTATCCTACAATGTCCTCGCGTGCTCAATACTGACAACGTGGTTGTACACATTCTCTTCAATGAACTGCCTGATGTACCCATACACCTATTGTCACGCCCCAGTCCCAAAATATCAAGGGACTAGACATGTGGCAATGGCCAGTAGCACACACCGATGGATAAACCTAATTTAATGGATCCATCGGGGCATACTTAAGCTGTATTACAATGATCAGGGATTACTAATCTCATCCACAGAATAAACACAGCAATATCAATAAAAAGAAATAAACATCAACCAGTCACAAGTAAATCAAAATCGGGGAACAACCCGATATTAAGTCTGTTACAAATATTCATTTAAACAAGAATAAAAGAGTTTATTTGCCATTAAAGAACTGAGCATAGAGAAGCAGATGTTCAGGAGAAGTCCTCAGTGATCACCTCGTCCACAGGTGCTGGTACTGTTCCGAGAAGTGCTCATATTCCGTACACCTCAGGATAGATATCCTCTGCTAATCCTGGGGACATAATCCAAATCCAGGTCCTCAGGGGACATAGCAAGGTACAAAATAACTCATGCCAAAATAAGTGCAGTGCAGCAATAAATGAAACAATAGGGAAAACAATATAACCATCTATGTGAAATGCAAGTTGAGAGCAACACTAGAACTTAGGCTGAGACCACTACAAGCTTTGTGTCGGGGAGCCGGTAGCAGTTATACTATGCTATGTATTTTACTATGTTGTGGCACCATATATATATAATCAGCCTGTAGCCTGTGTGCCTCTCCCCACCCAATGTAATCATACGTCTCATGTCCACGATGCCTCATGTCCATGTCACGTAAGATCATATCTAATGCAGTGAGTCATACTATGTCTATGAATATAATGTCTAAGAATATAATGTCTATGTCATAAATCCTGCAACCTACACATAATTACCTTGAATATTTCAGGAAGATTCTGTCTCATGATTAGTGTCCGGTGTCCTGGGTTATAACGTACTTGATAATGCAAGTACGAGAATATAAAGGGTGTCGATATCCATCTCTAGGTGACGTTACACAACTCTGCGTACAGTGTTGGAACCCGACTATTAATCGGACGCTAAGTAAGTCACACGGTCCTAGGTTTAAGCATGTATAATAATTATATATGTCAAGAAAATAAGTAGCAAAAACTGCAGGATTTAGCAAGGTACACTTGCCTGGGGTTCTGGCTCCAACTGTAGCTCCGGTCTCAGCGGGTTCTGCAGGGACTCCTTCGGTTGCTGAAATAAACATCACCATCGGATCCAAAAAATATCAAATAGCTAGAAACGCCTGTCCTTGAGTCCAATTTGGACACATGGACAAAAATGATATTTTCAGGTCAAGACGGGGTCCACATGTGGGTCGCTTTGCACCGAAAAATGTGTCAGAAACAAAGGTCTCTAAATTTATCAAACTTAGTATTAACAAGTCAGGAACGATGATACGAACCCAACGGAACTTTCAGGATTGGATTCCGATGAGCCGATCACAAAATCGCCCGTCAAGTGGAGCATATGGGGCCCACGATACGCGATTTTGTCAACGTTCTCATAATTGAACCAAACTTGGGTCACAGGACCAGCGTATTGCTACGAGTCCGATGGCGCAAGTTTCATTTTGATCCGACGTGTGTATACTAAGTTACGACGAGATCCAGAAAGGACGGATACGGGGCGTTGTCGGCGGATACTCGTTGATTCCGGTGTGCACGCACATCCAAATCAACATCTGCAAAATCCCGCACGTCCGTATCGACGATGTGCACATTTTGGTGAAGACCGCACGCGACCAAGTCGTCCCGTTTGGCGGGGCGTACTCAGTTCCGGGGTGAAATAGGGCGTTGGTTTTCCTGTTTTTTTATCGCGGTTCACGATCGCCACAGGACGCGATGCACCGAGCGGGTTGCACGGGCATCGAGAGGGTCACGCAGCCTACGCGTCACAACTGACGGAACAGAAATCGGGGCAACAAGGAGAGAGAACGGGTTACCTGAACAGGGCTCCGTGAAACCGAGTTGTGCGTGTCCGCGTGTCGATTCGACACCGTTTTCGTGTCCTGGATGTGTCCGGGTTCTGTGGGTACTGTGTCCGGCCTAAGGTTCGCTGCTGGGGCATCGTCGGAGGGAGGCGGCTCGGCCTAGGGCTGTTGGTCGGAGTCGGCGGCTCGGGTGCGGCAGCGGCAAGGTCAGGCGGCGTTGGTGGCAGCTCAGGCGGGGCAGCGGCTTGGGTCGAGGGGTGCTGGAGTCGGGCTCTGCGGGGTGGCGAGGTCGAGGGCGAGGGACGAGCTGCTGGAGCTGGCCGGAGACGGGCGGCTGCTGGAGTCGGGCGGTCGTGAGGTTGTTCGGGTGCTCGGTGGGGGGAGATGGCCAGAGGCGGGAACGGAAAACTCGGGGCCGGCTGCGGGTTTAAATAGAGGGGGAAAAGGGAGGTGGATGATCGGAGGTTGCCGAAAAAGGAAGGGGAAGGGTCATGGCGTTGAGGGGAGGTGAAGAGGGATGGTCTCCGGCGGCCACGGCGGCGGAAACGGCCGCCGGAGAAGAAGAGTCGGGAAAGATGAAAGAATTGGTGGTTAAGTTTCCAAACGGGTCGGGTCGGGTCTTAAGCGGGTCGGGTCAAACCCGGATCCGACCCGCTAAGATTGGGTTGGGTTGGTTCGGTTCAGCAGTTTGGTTTGGTTTAATTTCAGTTTAAGTGAACCGGGTTCAGGTTTAACTAGGTTTAATTAAACAATAGTTTTTAGGGCTTTAAAAATACTTCCGGGGTCCAATAAATTCCCGAAAAATTACCCTATGTCCAGTTTTTCATTTTACACCATAAAATATTATTTTTATAATATTTTAATATTATTTAATATCATTTAAAAAATTTTATAAATTCAAAATACCTTAGTTTTAATTAATAAAAATTCCAAAAAAATTCTAGAAAATTGTGAAAAATCTAAATTAAAAATTCTTGAAAAATCAGGGGGTTTACAATCTACCCCCTTAAGAGGATTGCGTCCTCGCAATCAAAGAATAACCGGTCAACATTATTCGAAGCACATCACAATTAAGGAGATCAAGTTGAGGATTAAAACACATAGGAAAAATTATTTCCCTAAGCAAATGGAAGTTATAAAATTTCCAAAAGAAAGAAAATCTAGAAAACTATAGTTTTTAGAAAACCAGGTTATCCTTTATAAAAATATATTAGATTAACAATTAGAAAATATTCTAGGTTATTTAGCAAGTTCAAAATTACGAAGTGATCACTAGGTTATCTATTATTAGCAAGTTAAAACTATCAGGTTAAGTCTAAGGTCACGAACCAGCAGGCACGAACTAAAGCAATACTAGAAACAGAAAACTATAAAAACTTACACGCATTAGCTACTCCAAGAGTCTGAGCGTCCTCCAAAGTCATCGCGAAAGCTTGTCCGCGTCCTTGTGGTGGATTCCTCTACTGCTGCTGGGCCTGTTGGAAGAGTGCTGCTTGTGGTGCCAAGTGTCACGCCCCAGTCCCAAAATACCAAGGGACTAGCCACGTGGCAATGGCCAGCAGCACGCACCGATGGACAAACCCAATTTAATGGATCCATCGGGGCATACTTAAGCTGTATTACAATGATCAGGGTTTACTATTCTCATCCACAGATTAAACATAGCAATATCAATAAAAAGTATTAAACAACATCCAGTCACAAGTAAATAAAATCGGAGAACAACCCGATATTAAGTCTGTTACAAAAGTTCTCTTAAACAGGAAATAAAGAGTTTAATTGCCATAAAAACTGAGCATGGAAGAAGCAGATGTTCAGGAGAAGTCCTCAGCGATCACCTCGTCCTCAGGTTCTGGTACTGCTCCGAGAAGTGCTCATGTTCCGTACACCTCAGGGTAGATCTCGTCTGCTAATCCTGGGGACATAATCCGGATCCAAGTCCTCAGGGGACATAGCAAGGTACAGATAATATAAGCCAAAATAAATGCAGTGCAGAAATAAAGGAAACAATAGGGTAAATAAATAAACCAGCTAAGTGATATGCAAGTGAGAGTTTTAGTCATACTCAGGCTGAGACTACTACAGGATCAGTGTCGGTTAAACCCATAGCAGTATTCTCTCAAAGGGCCAGAACTTGCGCCAAAGCTCTGTATCAGAGACTAAGACACCTCTAGATGACAATACTTATAATTTAATCAGCCTTGATATGGTAATACTCTCCCCACCCAATGTAATCTCACGTCACAGTTCACGATGTACATGTTACGCAAGATCAAAACTAATGCAATAAGTCAGGATAAAATCTAAGCATGTAAAGATGTCATAAACCTGTATCCTATACAGAATCACCTTGAATATTTTAGGAAGATTCTGTCTCATGATTCGTGTCAGGTGTCCTGGGTATAATGTACTTGATAGGGCAAGTACGAGAATATAAATGTCACGATATCCATCTCTAGGTGACGTTGCACAACCCCGCATACGATGTTGGCACCCGACTATTAATCGGACGCTAAGCAAGTCACACGGCCCTAGGGTTAAGCATGTACAACAGTCATAAAAATAAATCAAGAGAACAAAACGAATCAATATACTGCAATTATGACAAGGTACACTTGCCTGGATTTTCGACTCCAATTGTAGCTCTGGCAGCAGCTGGATTTGCAGGCAGTTCTCCGGTTGCTGAAATAGACATAACCATCAGATCCAGAAAATATTAATCAGCTAGAAATGCCTGTCCTTGAGTCCAATTTGGACACAAGGGCAAACATGACATTTTCAAGTCAAAGCGGGGTCCACAAGTAGGCCACTTTGCACCGAAAACCGTTTCAGGGTCAAAGGTCTCCAAATTCGTCAAACTCAGTGTCAACAAGTCAGAAACGATGATACGAATCCAACAGAACTTCCAGAATTGGATTCCGATGAGCCGATCACAAAATCACCCGTCAAGTAGAGCATGTGGGGCCCACGATACGTGATTTTGTCAACGTTCTCAGAATCGAACCAAACTTGGGTCACAGGACCAGCGTATTGCTACGAGTCCGATGGCGCAAGTTTCGTTTCGATCCGACGTGTGTACATTAAGTTACAACGAGATCCAGAAAGGACGGATACGGGGCGTTGTCGGCGGATACGCGTTGATTCCAGTGTGCACGCATATCCAAATCAACTTCTGCAAAATCCTGCATGTCCGTATCGACGGCGCACACGTATCGGTGAAGATCGCACACGACCAAGTCGTCCCGTTTGGCAGGGCGTACTCAGTTCCGGGGTGAAATAAGACGTTGGTTTTCCGGTTTTTGGATCGCGGTTCGCGATCGCCACAGGCCACGATGCACCGAGCGGGTTGCACGGGCATCGAGAGGGTCATGCAGCCTATGCGTCACAACTGACGAAATAAAAAATGGGGCAGCGAGGAGAGAGAAATGGGTACCTGAACAGGGTTCAAAAAACCGAGAATTCTCGTGTCCGCGTGTCTCAACACGAACTGTGTCCTGACCGTGTCCGGGTTCTAGGGTTAGGGTTTGGGCGGCCAGGCTTCGCCGGAGGGGCGCTGACGAAGGTAGTTGGGCTCGGGGATGGCCGGCTGTGCTGTGAGGGTAGCGGCCGGCTCTGGCCGGAGGCGGCTACGCCGGAGCTGAGGCGGGGAGGAGACGCGAGGACGCTCAGGGCGGAGTCGGCTGCGGGTTCTGCTCCACTGGGAGGCGGCTGACTCGAGGAGACGGAGGCAGAGATGGGGGTTCTGCGGAGGACGGCGGTGGCAGAGGGAGGCGGGGCAGCCGGTGGCGGAGAGGGAGGGAGAGAGGGCGGAGGCTAGGGGATGACAGCGGCGGGGAGAGGGCTGTCGAGGGGTTTTTATAGGGGAGGAGGAAGGCGAAGAGGTCGGGGGTTGACGGAAGTGGAAGAGGAGGCGCCGACGGGTTGAGGTGAGATGAAGACGGATGGTCTCCGACGGCCACGGCGGCGGAAACGGCCGCCGGAGAGGAAGAGTCGGGGGAGACGAAGGAATTGGGGGGTTAGGGTTTCCAAACAGGTCGGGTCGGGTCTCAAGCGGGTCGGGTTGAACCCGGATCCGACCCGTTAGGGCCTAGGGGCAGTTCGGTTCGGTTTGGTTGGACCGGGTTTAGCCCGGTTCAGACCGGTTTGAGCCCGGTTCAACCTGGTTTATTTAAAATAAACCCGGTTCAATTTGGTTTAATTAAATAATTAGTTTTTAGGGCTTTTAAAATGCTTCCGGGGTCCAATAAATTCTCGAAAAATTACCCTATGTCTAGTTTTTCATTTTACACTAGAAAATATTATTTTCATAATATTTTAATATTATTTAACATCATTTAAAAATTATTTAATAATTAAAACATCTTAGTTTAATTACAGAAAATCCCAGAAAAATTCCAGAAAATTGTGAAAAATTCAAATTTAAAAATTCTTGAAAATCAGGGGGTTTACACCAAGGGTGGCCTCGGCTAATACCCTCCTAGGGCAGGTAGAGTTTGTTGGTTTGTCCTTGGTGCTCCTCCTCGATGCTGAGGACAATCCTTGGCTAAGTGTTGATTGGTTCCGCAAATCAAGCATAATCCCAACTTGCGTCTGCAGTCCTTCTTAATATGGCCTACCTTGCCACAGTATTGACATGTAGATAATATCTGCGGAGAGGCTCTGGTGGCTAGTGTATGTGAGGTCTCTTTGCAGCTTCTTCTTGTGGTGCTTTGGCTGATGTGGAAGATCGTTTCAGACTGGTCTCTCTCCTGGTGACGCGTTTCATGCGTCGGGCTGCAGCGAGAACGTCCGAGTAAGAGGTAGGTGCGACGGATCCGATAAGTCTCTGCAGCTCGAAGTTTAGTCCGTCGAAGAACTTCTCAGCCTTCTCTTCTTCCGTCGGGATCAAAGTAGGGGCGAAGTGACTTAGACGAATGAATTCTGCGTTGTACTCTTCCACTGTCATACTGCTTTGAGTGAGGCGATTGAACTTGTCCCAAAGTTCTGATCGAGCGATAGCCGGAATGTACATCTCCTGAAAGAGTCTGGAAAACTCTTCCCAAGTGACTCGGTCTGGTCCGAGCCTGGTCTCTTTAGATAGCCACCAGTGATGAGCATTGTCCGTCAACTGCATTCTAACGGCGGTCATCCAACGTTCTCTTGGAAGCTCAGCTGCTTCCAACTGGTGTTGTATGTTGGTGAGCCACTCATGAACTTCGGTTGGTCCCTCCTTGCCAGAAAAGGTACGGGGCTTGAGTTAACGAAAATCAGTGATAAAACCCGTCGCTGGTCGCCTGGCTTGTGGGTTCGCCTGCTCTAATGCGGTTACTAGGCTGGTCCTCAAATACTCCGCCTCGTGACACTGAGTCTCTTGATGAATTTGCTGTTGGGCTTGCATCATTGCGTAGATCATTTGAAATATCTGCTGCTCGTCTATAGGTTGCCCTTGTGGGAATATGGGCATTGGTGGAACGAACTACGGAGGCGGCGGGATGTCATCACGCCGGAACCTTGAATTATGCTGGGCTGCTTGATCGCTTTGAGAAGATTTTCCTCGGTCTTCGGGTGTCACTCCTTCATCATAAGTAACCACAGCATCGTGTGGTGTACCCAAGGGATTCTCGTCTCCGCTTCTTGGATCCATTACTCTGCATCAAAAATAAACTATAAGAGGCGCACAGGAATCAAGGCAAGATGCAAGTCAAAAATTAATTCGAATACGATATAGATATCAAGAACGATTCAAGCAAGTGGATGAGATCCTAAAGACTTATCCTATTCTTATTGCAGGCCTGTTCGGTCCCTAAGTTGAAACCGAACAATTTAGTCGTTGACCTGCATGGGCCACCACAAAAACTATGTCACGCCCCAGTTCCAAAATATCAAGGGACTAGACATGTGGCAATGGCCAGCAGCAGACACCGATGGATAAACCCAATTTAATGGATCCATCGGGGCATACTTAAGCTGTATTACAATGATCAGGGTTTACTAATCTCATCCACAGAATAAATACAGCAATATCAATAAAAAGAAATAAATATCAACCAGTCACAAGTAAATCAAAATCGGGGAACAACCCGATATTAAGTCTGTTACAAATGTTCATTTAAACAAGAATAAAAGAGTTTATTTGCCATTAAAGAACTGAGCATAGAGAAGCAGATGTTCAGGAGAAGTCCTCAGCGATCACCTCGTCCACAGGTGCTGGTACTGTTCCGAGAAGTGCTCCTATTCCGTAAACCTCAGGATAGATATCCTCTGCTAATTCTGGGGACATAATCCAGATCCAGGTCCTCAGGGGACATAGCAAGATACAAAATAACTCATGCCAAAATAAGTGCAGTGTAGCAATAAATGAAATAATAAGGAAAACAATATAACCATCTATGTGAAATGCAAGTTGAGAGCAACACTAGAACTTAGGCTGAGACCACTACAAGTTCTGTGTAGGGGAGCCGGTAGCAGTTATACTATGCTATGTATTTTACTATGTTGTGGCACCATATATATATATAATCAGCCTGTAGCCTGTGTGTCTTTCCCCACCCAATGTAATCATACGTCTCATGTCCACGATGCCTCATGTCCATGTCACGTAAGATCATATCTAATGCAGTCAGTCATACTATGTCTATGAATATAATGTCTAAGAATATAATGTCTATGTCATAAATCCTGCAACCTACACAGAATCACCTTGAATATTTCAGAAAGATTCTGTCTCATAATTAGTGTCCGGTGTCCTGGGTTATAACGTACTTGATAATGCAAGTACAAGAATATAAAGGGTGTCGATATCCATCTCTAGGTGACGTTACACAACTCTGCGTACAGTGTTGGCACCCGACTATTAATCGAACGCTAAGTAAGTCACACGGTCCTAGGTTTAAGCATGTACAACAATTATATATGTCAAGGAAATAAGTAGCAAAAACTGCAGGATTTGGCAAGGTACACTTGCCTGGGGTTCTAGCTCTAACTATAGCTCCGGTCTCAGCGGGTTCTACAGGGACTCCTCCAGTTGCTGAAATAAACATCACCATCAGATCCAGAAAATATCAAATAGCTAGAAACGTCTGTCCTTGAGTCCAATTTGGACACAGGGGTAAAAATGACATTTTCAGGTCAATGCGGGATCCACATGTGGGCCGCTTTGCACCGAAAAATGTGTCAGGAACAAAGGTCTCCAAATCTGTCAAACTTAGTGTCAACAAGTCAGGAACAATGATACGAACCCAACGGAACTTTCAGGATTGGATTCCGATGAGCCAATCACAAAATCACCCGTCAAGTGGAGCTTGTGGGTCCCACGATACACGATTTTGTCAACGTTCTCAGAATTGAACCAAACTTGGGTCACAGGACCAGCGTATTTCTACGAGTCCGATGGCGCAAGTTTTGTTTCGATTCGACGTGTGTATACTAAGTTACAGCGAGATCCAGAAAGGACGGATACGGGGCATTGTCGGCGGATACGCGTTGATTCCGGTGTGCACGCACATCCAAATCAACTTCTGCGAAATCTCGCACGTCCGTATCGACGATGCGCACATTTAGGGGAAGATCGTACGCGACCAAGTCGTCCCGTTTGGCGGGGCGTACTCAGTTTCGGGGTAAAACAGGGCGTTAGTTTTCCTATTTTTGGATCACGGTTCGCGATCGCCACAGGACGCGATGCACCGAGCGGGTTGCACAGGCATCGAAAGGGTCACGCAACCTATGCGTCACAACTGACGGAACAGAAATCGGGACAGCGAGGAGAGAGAACGGGTTACCTGAACAGGGCTCCGTGAACCGAGTTGCGCGTGTCCGCGTGTCGATTCGACACCGTTTCCGTGTCCTGGATGTGTCCGGGTTCTGCGGGTACTGTGTCTGGCCTAGGGTTCGCTGCTGGGGCATCGCCGGAGGGAGGCGGCTCGGCCTAGGGCTGCTGGTCGGAGTCGGCAGCTCGGGTGCGGCAGCGACAAGGTCAGGCGGCGCCGGTGGCAGCTCAAGCGGGGCAGCGGCTTGGGTCGAGGGGTGCTGGAGTTGGGCTCTGCGGGGTGGCGAGGTCTTGGGCAAGGGTGGAGCTGCTGGAGCTGGCCGGAGACGGGCGGCTGCTGGAGTCGGGCGGTCGTGAGGTGGTTTGGGTGCTCGGTGGGCGGAGATGGCCGGAGGCGGGAACGGAAAACTCGGGGCCGGCTGCGGGTTTAAATAGAGGAGGAAAAGGGAGGTGGATCATCGGAGGTTGCCGGAATAGGAAGGGGAAGGGTCCTGGCATTGAGGGGAGGTGAAGAGGGATGGTCTCCGGCGGCCACGGCGGCGGAAACGGCCGTTGGAGAAGAAGAGTCGGGGAAGATGAAAGAATTGGGGGTTAGGTTTCCAAACGGGTTGGGTCGGGTCTTAAGCGGGTCGGGTCGAACCCAGATCCGACCCGCTAAGTTTGGCTTGGGTTGGTTCGGTTCAGCAGTTTGGTTTGGTTTAATTTCGGTTTAAGTGAACCGGGTTCAGGTTTAACTAGGTTTAATTAAACAATAGTTTTTAGGGCTTTAAAAATACTTTCGGGGTCCAATAAATTCCCGAAAAATTACCCTATGTCCAGTTTTTCATTTTACACCATAAAATATTATTTTCATAATATTTAAATATTATTTAATATTATTTAAAAAATTCTTTAAATTCAAAATACCTTAGTTTTAATTAATAAAAATCCCAGAAAAATTCTAAAAAATTGTGAAAAATCTAAATTAAAAATTCTTGAAAAATCAGGAAGTTTACACCTGTATATGCTCGAAATTTTAGTCATCTTCGTATTTGTCACTGGGCCTCTCGGAAGCAAATACCGGCAGATGCAGCTTCTTGACAAATAATAGATCCTTCATCTTGCTCCTCCAGTAATGCTAGTTGGTACCGTTCAGATTTACCATGCGCATCGGCTTCGCATCCATCTTTCCTCCCTGGTTTGTCTGTCAACTCCTGACACCCTTCTGAAATTTTAGAATCTGGCTCTGATACCACTTTGTTGGGAACGAAAGTGCGAAAATCGCTCCCCAAACCAGAGAGTACCTGCGAGAGAACCGAACAAAATGCACCAAAAAATGCCAAACACAAATAACAGATACAGATATTTTTGAGGTAAAAAATCCTTGCGGGAGAAATCACGGGACGATCGGAGTCCAACCCTGAAAAGCCTCCACTAATGGGATAAGAAATACACCGACTACTTACAAACTTCTCACCGATCCAAACGGATCACCACAACTTTTTTGGAACAGAAAATAGATTATAACCACGAAGAAAAAAGACAACAAAAAATATTCGAAACTGATCTTCTTCTTCGAAACGGCCTCCAATCCTTCTTTCTGCTCTCCAATGTTGGAATGACACTCTTGCCTCTTTTTCTTTCCTTTTTACTATGTTTTTATTTTTATTTTTTAGAGATCAATGTATTTTAAGGCCAGGAGACACCTATATATATCCTCAAACCCACAACTAGCATTCCTATTATAGATAGGAATATTCAATCCAAATCTAAATCCAAATCCAAATCCATTGAGATATTCCTATTACATCTAGGAATATCCAATCCAAATTTATTGAGATATTTCTATTATATTAAGGAATATCTAATCCAAATAAATTGAGATATTTATATTATATATAGAAATACTCAATCCTACTCCGAAGTATTTTTTACATAGGTTGGGACCCCCACCTACTCCAACATGGGAAAAGCCTCTAGAGTTCGAAAAAACACGGCTTTTCCCTCGTTATGTATTCCTTGCATCGTCTTCCTCTTTGGGTTTAGTTCTTATTTACTGTAACAATTTGCGCACAAGTCCTTAACGACTATTCAGTGCCGAACAACAACTTGTGATACTATATATGAATCACTGTCGCTTGCATATTTTGTGAGATATTATTGTTAGCCCAGTTTCATTTATACGACTGCCACTACTAAAATTAGCGGGATTAGCGACGTTTTTTAGCGACGTCAAAGAAAAACGTCGCTATCAGCGACTCCAAAGAATAACGTCGCTAAACGTCGCTGTTTGGCGACATATAGCGATGTTTAGCGACTAAAATTTAGTTTTTTACAAGAATAGTCGCTATAAGTTATCTAAGGTCGCTAAACGTCGTTGAATTTTATAATTTAGCGACGTTTAACGATGTATTTAGAGACGTTAATCTTTTAAATATTTAGCGCCGTATTTAGCGACGTGTACACGTCGCTGAAATTTATAAATGAGTGACGTTTAGCGATGTAATTAGTGACGTTTATATTTTTAAATATTTAGCGACATCTTTAGCGACGTGTATAATGTCGCTAAAATATATATTTTAGCGACGTCATTAGTTGACGTCGCTAAACGTCGCTAATATTTTAATAATTTGGGATCGATTCCGATCCCCCCTTTTGTCGAAATTTTCTAAAATTTCAAAACCCGCGTTCCCCCCCCCTCCGGCGACTGGCGATCGGCGTCCCCCTCCTCCTCCTCCGACGTCCCCCTCCTCCTCCTCTAGGTAAACCCTAACTCTCTCTCTCTCTCTCTCTCTCTCTTTCTCTCTCTCTCTCTCTCATAAGACACATATGACACTGACACAGACACGACACACACACACGTGACACCAACCCTAACCCAAAACTGACACGACCTGGGATCAGGACCTAGGTTTAGGGTTAGGGTTAGGATTTTTGACCCGGGGTTAGGGTTAGGGTTTTTGACCTGGTGTTAGGGTTAGGGTTTTTGACCTCGGGTTAGGGTTAGGGTTTTTGATCTATTGCGTATGTGGCAGTTAATCATAACTATTGTCTTACACTATAATGTAAGGTTATACTTTTTGTTACTTATTGAACACTATAAGTTTCTCTACTTATTAATGTTACTATATATTCTAAATATTATGAAGTTATTGAACCTTCTACATTAGATTTGTTAAGCATTAAGCTTCTGTATTTCTGGTAATCTTGTATTTATGGAGTACTTAGAGAAGTGATAGCGATGAGGATGATAGTAGATCTAATTCTGGCGGAGAAAAACTTCTACTGGATAATTCTTTTTTATTCGTTCTGTTGAGTATCTGTAAGGAAAATCTTAGATAACAGTTCTATTTTTTTGCAGCTTCCTGCAGATATTGAGTGGCATTTTATTGGACACCTGCAAAGCAACAAATTCAAATCCCTTCTTGGTATTCTTCTTTTTACTGCACTCTTGGTATTTTCTACTAGCTAATACTCATTGTTAGAGTTGTTTTAAATTTTTTCATGTTCAACCATCATCTGCTATCTTGAGCATGACCAAATATTCATACATTTAGGTTATTGGAAAGATTGGTTACCGTTTCTGTTGTTCATATTGTGATTATCTAACACGTAGTTAGCTTGCCGTTCCTTCCTTTTTGTGCTGACCCTAAAGATTGTTTTGCTGCATGTTAGTGTTGGCTGTAGTTCTGTATGCAATGTTGTTGTTGCTACTTGGCTCATGTAATGCTCATCTAAGATGCAAGAGATTATGACTTGGACATATGAAGTGCATTTTGGACATTGTCTTTTCAATAGTGGATTCAGCACAATTTGTTACTAGGCACATGATGATTAATTTTCATTAATGACATAATTGCATTGAAGAAGAGTGTTTGTGTTTTATAGGCATAGGTAGTTTGCGTACCCCCATTTTTAAATTGGAAAATGTCTTACAATATTATAAAGGTTTTATCATTAAGAAGATATGGATATTAAACTATCCATACCAATTAAAAGAAACATGGCACAAAAGAAGCTGATATCTACACATTTTGAATGGAGAAGGGAGACACCGAGGTTGGCAAATTCCTCACGGATCTATGCTTTCTTGATTATACTTGTTAGTTTCATCTATGCTGAGTTTGGTAGCCATGTAAATGGTGGAGTAGCTATCCGGAGTAACTTATTGCTTAGTGGCAGACACAAACCAAGCTATTAATTATATAGAATTATCCAGGATGTTGCGTCTGCATTTTTTGAAAAGCAGTAGCAAAACCAAACCAAGCCTTTAATCTTAATCATGTTGTGTTCCATCTAGACTCGGTCAGGTTTGTGGATGAGGGGAAACATGGAAGACCATCACATGCATCCCAAAGTTAAGATAGATAGTTGTGGCAGAGATCAATTTGTGGTTTGAGTTCACGTCGCTAAAATTTACACAATATTTAATATTAGACAATATATTTATATCTATTATTAATTATATTCTTTGTTTTCATCTATCTTATCAGATGGCACCCATGACCCGAGCACGTGCACGTCGCTTGAGAGAGACCCCTCCTACTGTTAAGGAGCAAATGATACCTCCTACTGTTAAGGAGGAAGTGATGCCTCCTACTGTTAAGGAGGAAGTGAATGTTAAGGAGGAAGAGATACCACCTGCTGTTAAATTGGAAGCGGTTGTTAAGGAGGAAGTTGTGCCTCCTACTGTTGGGCAGGCACCAACTCAGAGGGGAAGTTCGAGTCACCCAGCACCTGTAGCGAGATTGATCACATAGACGCTGTTTATGCGCAGTATCTGAGGGACTGATATGTGCCCCAGCGTAGTGGATATCCTCGAGATTGATACTGTGATGTTTCATATACTTTTATTGTGGTTATTGTGTGATTGTGATACTTTTATATTATACATTTTGTGTGACTGTGATACTTTTATTTTGTGTGTATTGTGTGACTGTGATATTTTATATATTTTTTGTATTATTTCGTACGCAGAAAATTCAATGGAGGGTTGCTCCAGGTCTGTCTATCATATTTGTATGTATTGTGTGACTGTGATACTTTTTATTCATATTAAATGTATGTTAATTTATCGGTGTTGAGTGTTCCATCGAAGGGGTCGGCGAACCCAAAGAATTCAACGGAGGGTTGCTCCGGGTCTATTTATAATTAAAAATTCATAAATTGCAGGAAGATTGGTAATTTTTAACATTTTTTTTTATTTTTCACTAAAAATTTAGCGACGTTTAGCGATGTTTATACGTCACTGGACACGTCGCTAAGTACGTCGCTGAATACGTCGCTAATTTTGCTGACATGGTAGTATTGCCAGGTCATTAAAGACATCACTGTAACGTCGCTATATAAGTCGCTAATTAGCGACGTTGCGTTGCTAAAGGTCGCTGAATACGTCGCTAATTTTGCTGACATGGCAGTATTGCCAGGTCATTAAAGACGTCGCTGTAACGTCGCTATATAAGTCGCTAATTAGCGACGTTGCGTTGCTAAACGTCGCTAATTTAGCAACGCATTAACGTCGCTAAAAAATGTCGGTACAACGACGTTTAGCGACGTTTTTCCTTTCAACGACTAGCTGTGTTCTGACTTCTTTTAAAAGTCGCAAAAAGTGATTAGCGACGTTTTTTTGTCATTTAGCGACGTTTTTGTACGTCGCTAATTTGACTTTTTCTGGTAGTGTGCTACAAGTCAAGTTTCAACAACTTGTAGCAGGACACGGCGATAACATGACATCAATGTGGATCAAAGTTAGCCTAGTTTCATTTATGCGAGCTCATAAATAAATGGAAAAAAAAGAGAGGACTAGTTACTTAGGTGGAACTTTCAGTGCTTCTTGTATATATCTTACTGATTGTTAGATAATCAGTTTCCGGAGCTACAATATTTACAGTGTCATCATATGTAAGTGATATTATTAGCTAACAGTATGCCATCATGAATTAGTTGATTATGGTGGTGGTGGTTATTTTCTAGTCCTTGAGGAGGCATTTTTCATATAAGAAATTGTTGAAATATTTTCAGTTCTGGATGCAAAGTATGGTTATAAGTGATGTATTCTGGACAAGTGACTTAATTGAGGCAATGGTAGGAGGAGGTTTGAACCTTGGTGACTATTGCCAATGCTGGAATTTAAACTTGGGCCTGAGAATATCAAGTCCGGATCTGAATTATATTGAGGAAATTGTTTCTCTTGATTAATTGTTGATTGTAGGAAATTGTTTCTGCATCTATTATTGCAGTTATTGTGCAAACGTACGATATATACTTCCTTAGAGAACCGCACAAAAACAGGGGTTTCTCGCTCAAAACTCGGCTCATTAAACCCCCCTAGGCTCATCCCACTAGATTCTAGATTCTAGATTCAGAATGAAAGAGCTCATTTTGGATAATAGTAAGTTTGAATTGGATTCCCATGATGGCCATGTCCCAGCCATAGGAGCTAGTCTAACCCTAAGAATTTTTACATTTAGAATATAGAAACTCATTTTATAGAATAATATTATTCAATTTGGAGTCTCAATTTTTAGATTCTATATTTTACATCATTTTTTTACCATATAATTTTTGATCTTTTCCACCAAAGATCATTTTATGTTGCTGGATCATTTTTTACTATTCTCATACATATCTAACACATTCTAGATTTTTTTTTATTGTAAAATTGACCCTCAAGATTAGGGATGACAGCGGGACGGATTGGAGCCGGGGGCCATATCCTCCATTCCCATCTCCGTCTCTGTTCGGATTTAATTTTTATCTCCATTTTCGTCCCTGTTAAACAATGCACTCTCTGTCCCGTTAACACTTTCGTTCGGATTTTTCTATTCCCGTCCCATGCCAAATTAACAAAAAAATTCTATTTATTATAAGCTATAAAAACTGCTTTTATTCAAAGAAAAAAAATTATATACAAGATATGTTAATAAAATCTGCTTTCCATAAAACAAATATACTACTAGATAGTGAAAATGATACAACACAACAAAAGGAGAATATTAATCTAACAACAACATACAAGTAATAAATAGAAGTCTATAATACAGAACAACAAAGAGCGAATGTTAACGCCACTAAACATATAGCCAGAGCAAAATAATTTTATATATTTACAATAAAAGCATTAAAGTTTTCAAATTTACTATGGAAGCATCAAAACGCCCTTTGTAAGGGCGTTTTATGTTTTTCCGTTAACTCCGTTAACGGACGAAACTAAAAAAAAAAAAAGGTAAAACGTCGTTATAAAGGACGTTTTATATTTTTATTATTTATTTTAATCTCTCCTCTCTCTCTCTCTCCTCTCTCTCTCTCTCTCCTCCTCTCTCCTCTCTCTTTCCCGTTGCCGCCTTCGCCGACTTCGTTGACCATCTCCCAAAGGACGTCCTCGGCGTACTCGGACGGCGCACGGTGGTGAGCGAACAGAGCGCGTCGGAACACGGTGGTCCCATTGGGGAGGTTGACCGGACTGACCAGCGCGTCGTCGCAATTCGAGTACATTAGTCGAACACTTGGTGAGCATATTCAAAGCTTGTATGATTGCTCAATAGTCAAAACAGAGGAAGGAAATTCAAGATCAAATGACACTGAATCGATTGATCAATACAGGAAATGAATTGGACAGAATAAGAAATAAAGAAAGTAATCCTATGAGGCTCGACCAAATTTGCGGAGGAGTATCTCAGATCCGCAGAAAGCAACTACAATATCAAAATCCACTTGAAATCGGTCATATATGAAAGGCTTACACATGCATTTCTTCAAATATGTTATGAGCAACCAGACAACATATGTCGAGTTAACAAGAACTCATTATTCCTAGAGTTTTGAAAACATTAATCAGAGAAGAAAAGGAAACAAGGGTTCAAGACCATTACCTGCGAATTCGTGTCCGATTGAGACACAAGAATTCAACCAATGATCTTTCTTGAGATCGTTGCGACTTCGTCGTCGGTCATCGACGAGATCGGCCGGAGCGAGGCGGTAGGGAGGATCCCGGAGTTGAGGACTCCATGGCCTGATGCTCACTGGCATCGAAGTCAAACGGAGGAGTATTCCACATCGGCGGCGGCGGCAATTTGGAAGAAGTGCGCCTCGCGGATGAGCGCGTCGGCATCGGAGCGGGAGTCGTCGTAGCACGCGTCGAGCCGGGCGTCCGCCAGCTCGCGGCTGGGGACGGGAGGGAGGCCGACCTGCCGCAGGAAGAGGAAAGAGGAAAGAGGAGAGAGGAGAGAAGTCCCGACCAAAAAATATATATATAATAAAGAAAACGTCCTTGCGGAGGGAAAAACGTCCTTTACAAGGGAATTTTTTTTATTATATTAAATTTTTTTTTTCGTCGGAAATGAGAGAGGAGAGAGGAGAGAGAGGTTTAAAAAATAAAAGAAATTGTAAAACGTCTTTACAAAGAACGTTTTTTCTTATTTTAATATTTTTTTTTTCGGGTGTGAGAGAGATAGCAGAGAGGAGAGAGGTTTAAAAAATTAATAAAAAATAGAAAACGTCCTTACAAAGGACGTTTTATGTATATATAATTTTTTTTTATATTTTCTCCGTTAACAGAAAAACATAAAACGTCCTTACAAAGGGCGTTTTGATGCTTCCACAGTAATTTTTGAAAATTTAATGCTTTTATTGTAAATATATGAAACTATTTTGCTATCGATAAAATTTTTCGTATTACAAATAGAGGTCTACATTTTCATATAAAAAAATATATGAGTATAAGTAATCGGGGTCGGTGATTTATCGGGACGGGAAGTACTATACCTATACCCAGTCCCAAAACCAACTAGAATTTGTTTTTAATCTCTATCCCCGCCTCCGTCCCGTTCCCGTTTTTAAATTCTCAAATCCGTCCTCCGTCGGAGAAAAATATTGGGTCCCCATCGTGTTCGATTGAAATTGCAATCCCTACTTAAGATGCATTGTTCAACTCCATCTGCTGTGGATGCTCCAAGAAAATTAGCTCGTTTTGATTTTAAAGAAAAGGTCAAATATGCCTAGACAGCAAAGAAGTCTCGTAAGACCATTAAACGTAAACCATATGTACTTTATTTTAAACTTTTTCCTATTTTTGGTCCTTTGTTAAGCTGAGTTATGAAGTCCAGTTATTATATTACTTCAACGAACAGTTAGAAATGTTTCAGTATAACATCAATAAGAAAACAAGCTACAAAGTATATCTAATAATTGTCTCGATAAAACATCCCATTGCATCAAACTTCATTGTTTGTGAACTACCAAGTCAGATGGTGAAGGAATTCACCCAACCATTAGATCTCAGGGAATGCTAATTTATGTATACCATTGAGAAGTCGGTATAGTAATTAATGAAGGAAGGAACAACTTCTGTGATCACAATTATTAAAAGATTTGTCCTTTTCATTGCTTAAAATAGTTTCCTTTGAAATAAAGTAATCGGTCCTTATATAATACATGTTCCTGGAGGCTGAAGCTTATGTTAGGATTAAAGTTTCTTTAATCTATCTTTTATTGGTTCTACAGCAGCTGCAATTATTATTTTCGTGTCTGCAAATTTTTTTTTGTTTGTTTTAAACTAATTTAAGTCTTTGTATCTGCTGCATCTTTTGTTGGTGTTTTTCACTTGACTTTGGGAGTTTTAGTCCCACAATAAAAAATTAACAATGTGTATATCTCAATATATAGTTATGCTTACTATTAGTATATGCACTTGGGATGGAGGTCCATGTGAGCTGACTTTCTAGAGAGATTAAGTGTGAACTCCATTATGACAATCTTTGTTTTGTCACCACCTTTGGGAAGTTTTCTTTAGCAGCTAAGTCCCGCAGGGACTTAACGACTAGGACTCGTACTCAAGGACACAAAGTGGCGCTTTGTTGGCGCACTTTGCACTTAGCATTATCGTATGGCGCTCATGCTAGCTCGGACGCATGCAGCCAGGCGCTATGCGGCTCGGTGCCCATGCGGCCAGGACCTTGCGGCCTGGTCGACATGAGGCAAGGTGCTATGTGGCTCGGTGCCCTTGCGCCTCGATGCGCATGCGGCCAGGTGCCCACGCGGCTCGATGCCCATGCGGCCAGGGCCTTGTGACCTGGTCATGAGGCAAGGTGCTACGTGGAGAGTCTGATGTGGAGGGGACAGGGTTCTACGCGCAGGCGGTGCAGGCGGCGCGGTGCGGTCAGCGTAGGCGGCGCGTGGCTCTTTGTGCCACGCGGCTGTAGCTTTCGGCGTCTGGCGGCGCTGTCTTCTCTGTGGCGTACATTGTGCAAGCGACGCATGCTGTGCGGGTGGTGCCTGCATATTTGACTCTCAGATTTTGGAGGATCTGATCGGGCAGCTGGTGTGCTGTCGTAGGCACCCAAAAATAAAATCTTTACTCTTGAAATAATATGTAGTAGTGAGAGTAAGGATCGTTCCCACGAAGAGTAATTAGTTAGATCTTTATGCTATGTGAAATATGATGGGGGAAGAGTTTTGGATCAAAGCAAATTAAAAAAAGCTAAAAACAATTAAAGTATTAAAATAATCAAAGAAAAAAATGTTGGTCTCAGTCAACATCCACCATTGGAATCATAAAATTGATCATTGATGCAAACATAAATTATCATACTTTGAATATTCACTGTTGGAAGTATTTCCTATCTCTCTTAGGCTTAGATAATTAGAAACAACCGATCTAATTAGCTTTAATTACTAAATAATCGAAGACAAGCGCTAGAGATTTAATCTAGTAATTTATTAAAGAACCAAGAGATCGTTGAAGCAAAACAACACAAGCATAAGCTATTGCCCATTAATTGTTGATTGTAGGAAATTGTTTCTGCATCTATTATTGCAGTTATTGTGCAAACGTACGATATATACTTCCTTAGAGAACCGCACAAAAACAGGGGTTTCTCGCTCAAAACTCGGCTCATTAAACCCCCCTAGGAGCATCAATAGTAAGGCTCATCCCACTAGATTCTAGATTCTAGATTCAGAATGAAAGAGCTCATTTTGGATAATAGTAAGTTTGAATTGGATTCCCATGATGGCCATGTCCCAGCCATAGGAGCTAGTCTAACCCTAAGAATTTTTACATTTAGAATATAGAAACTCATTTTATAGAATAATATTATTCAATTTGGAGTCTCAATTTTTAGATTCTATATTTTACATTATTTTTTTACCATATAATTTTTGATCTTTTCCACCAAAGATCATTTTATGTTGCTGGATCATTTTTTACTATTCTCATACATATCTAACACATTCTAGATTTTTTTTTATTGTAAAATTGGCCCTCAAGATTAGGGATGACAGTGGGACGGATTGGAGCCGGGGGGCATATCCTCCATTCCCATCTCCGTCTCTGTTCGGATTTAATTTTTATCTCCATTTTCGTCCCTATTAAACAATGCACTCTCTGTCCCGTTAACACTTTCGTTCGGATTTTTCTATTCCCGTCCCATGCCAAATTAACAAAAAAAAAATTCTATTTATTATAAGCTATAAAAACTGTTTTTATTCAAAAAAAAAAAAAATTATATACAAGATATTAATCTAACAACAACATACAAGTAATAAATAGAAGTCTATAATACAGAACAACAAAGAGCGAATGTTAACGCCACAAAACATATTACAAATAGAGGTCTACATTTTCATATAAAAATATATATGAGTATAAGTAATCGGGGACGGAGATTTATCGGGACGGAAAGTACTATACCTATACCCAGCCCCAATTTTTTTTAATCTCCATCCCCGCTCCCGCTCCTGTCCCCATTTTTAAATTCCCAAATCCGTCCTCCATCGGAGAAAAATATTGGGTCTCCAACGTGTTCGATTGAAATTGCAATCCCTACTCTAGATGCATTGTTCAACTCCATCTGCTGTGGATGTACCAAGAAAATTAACTCGTTTTGATTTTAAAGAAAAGGTCATAATATGCCTAGACAGCAAAGAAGTCTCGTAAGACCATTAAACGTAAACCATATGTACTTTATTTTTAACTTTTTCCTATTTTTGGTCCTTTGTTAAGCTGAGTTATGAAGTCCAGTTATTATATTACTTCAAAGAACAGTTAGAAATGTTTCAGTATAACATCAATAAGAAAACAAGCTACAAAGTATATCTAATAATTGTCTCGATAAAACATCCCATTGCATCAAACTTCATTGTTTGTGAACTACCAAGTCAGATAGTGAAGGAATTCACCCAACCATTAGATCTCAGGGAATGCTAATTTATGTATACCATTGAGAAGTCGGTATAGTAATTAATGAAGGAAGGAACAACTTCTGTGATCACAATTATTAAAAGATTTGTCCTTTTCATTGCTTAAAATAGTTCCTTTGAAATAAAGTAATCGGTCCTTATATAATACATGTTCCTGGAGCCTGAAGCTTATGTTAGGATTAAAGTTTCTTTAATCTATCTTTTATTGGTTCGAAGATAATATCCGGATGCCAGACTCTACTCCAGGACTTAACGACTCGGACTCGTACTCAAGGACACAAAGTGGCGCTTTGTTGGCGCACTTTGCACTTAGCATTATCGTATGGCGCTCATGCTAGCTCGGACGCATGCAGCCAGGCGCTATGCGGCTCGGTGCCCATGCGGCCAGGACCTTGCGGCCTGGTCGACATGAGGCAAGGTGCTATGTGGCTCGGTGCCCTTGCGCCTCGATGCGCATGCGGCCAGGTGCCCACGCGGCTCGATGCCCATGCGGCCAGGGCCTTGCGACCTGGTCATGAGGCAAAGTGCTACGTGGAGAGTCTGATGTGGAGGGGACAGGGTTCTACGCGCAGGCGGTGCAGGTGGCGCGGTCAGCGCAGGCGGCGCGTGGCTCTTTGTGCCATGCGGCTGCAGCTTTCGGCGTCTGGCGGCGCTATCTTCTCTGTGGCGTACATTGTGCAAGCGGCGCATGCTGTGCGGGTGGCGCCTGCAGATTTGACTCTCAGATTTTGGAGGATCTGATCGGTCAGCTGGTGTGCTGTCGTAGGCACCCAAAATAAAACCTTTACTCTTGAAATAGTATGTAGTAGTGAGAGTAAGGATCGTTCCCACGAAGAGTAATTTGTTAGATCTTTATGCTATGTGAAATATGATGGGGGAAGAGTTTTGGATCAAAGCAAATTAAAAAAAGCTAAAAACAATTAAAGTATTAAAATAATCAAAGAAAAAATTGTTGGTCTCAGTCAACATCCACCATTGGAATCATAAAATTGATCATTGATGCAAACATAAATTATCATACTTTGAATATTCACCGTTGGAAGTATTTCCTATCTCTCTTAGGCTTAGATAATTAGAAACAAGCGATCTAATTAGCTTTAATTACTAAATAATCCAAGACAAGCGCTAGAGATTTAATCTAGTAATTTATTAAAGAACCAAGAGATCGTTGAAGCAAAACAACACAAGCATAAGCGGTTGCATTTAATTTTGTCAAAAGTTTTTCTCCTAAGATCTAATAAAACAAAGCAGTTCATTAAATCTTGGTTGCTTCAAAAATTAGAAAATTCAAACAATTATGGATTTGATGTCTAATTTAGCAGTAAATCGAAATGGATAATAGACTAGTAGGCCTCCTAGTAATTGAACAAAACAATCATGAAAGTAGGCATAGAAAAACATTCAATACTCAAAGCATAAATCAAACATATGAAATAATTTAGATCTCACAAATTTATTGATTCCAAGGCTTCGGTTTTCTTCGACCAACAAGACTTTTAGCTCCGCACGTTCATGAAAACTTCAAAAGAATATTGGAGAAGAGGAAGAAAAGTTGTGTGTTGTTCTTCATTTCCTCCTGATCTCTACCCCTTTTATACACTATAAATTAGTTGTTTGAAGATCACAATATCTTTCCACAAATTCTCTAAGAGTTACAACAACCCAAACAATAAAATAAAATCTTTGAACAAGTTGGAAAATGGTTAATTCAGCTCCACTTTTCGTGCACAGCATAGTTGACTCAACTTCAAGCCTGATTTGGTCCATGATGCAGCCCGAATCTCGGAAAACTCAAAACAGAAAAATTGTACCTCTATCTCTTAGATTTCCGAATCAATTTGGATCAGCTCAATTGAACTTCGGATGAGCAAGTTATGACCATTTTGCTACAAGGTATCAAAACTATATAAGTACGCTGCATAAGACAATCTATATGAATGCAAATGAGGACAACTTTTTGACGTATGGGCAGGGGTAGGCTACTCGATCTAAATCTCACAACTCACACACACGTCAGGGGACATCATCAGCCGATATACCGCGGGGGTAGAGACCCTCGTGACTCCATCAATCGACATACCGCGGGGGTAGCGACCATCGGACACGACTACCATAGTGTGTGCTAGTTACTACGGTTCACTAGAGTGGTTATAGCCCATACGCCTACTGATTGTCCTCTATGATACTAAGTGTCAAGTGTGTGTCAACATATCTAATATATAGTAATGACTGAAAGAAACTACATATACATTGAATATACAGAAATATAATAAGTATGCAAAATATTGTAAGCAATTTGGCAAGGTATCATGCTTGGTAAGAAAGCTGCAAGGTGTAACGTCCAGGAGTCAAGCACACAGGATCAGAAACTACGGCCTCAGAATGAACGTCTCCGGATGCCGAAATAAACATCACCAACATTCCCAGAATAAGCGAGATAGCTAGAAAACACTACCCTTTCGTCCAATTTGGACACAGGGGCAAAACGGTAATTTTGGATCAAAGTGGGGTACATATGTGGCCCACTTTACACCGAAAAGCGTGTCAAAGGTAAAGGTCTCTAAATGAGATAAGTTATAGGTCAAAATAACTCTAAATGTCAGTACGAACTCAACGTTATGTCCAATTTTGGATTCCGGTGAGCCGAACACAAATTCGCCCAAAAAGTCAACCATAGGCGGCTTGGTCAACTGTCTCAGAATCGCGTAAAACTTGGGTCACAGGACCAGCATGATACCACCAATCCAATGGCGTAAGTTTCGTCGCGTTCTGACGAGCGTACACTAAATGACGCGGTTTTGCAAAAGTTGCGATACGGGGAATTTTTGCGGATACGGGCTGATTTCGACGCGCACACGCGTCCGAATCAGTTTTCGCGAAAGCCCACACCTCTGGGTATATTGTGCGCGCCTTTCGGTGTACTTGGTATGCCACGGATCGGTCCCGTTTGGCGGAGCGCGCTCCGTATCGCAAATTTTAACATTTTAAAAACAGTTTTTCATGAGTTTTCAACCTAATTTATTTTTGTATTTAACACGAAATAAAATAATATAATTGACAGAAAATAATCTAGGTTAAGTGGTCTTCACATAGCAAAAGGAATTTCTAAGTTCGGATCTCTGTGGTGGGAGATACGAGTCCGTAAACATTGATGGTTACAACAATTTTTTCTGGAATTAAAAGTGGTCGTTTTTTCTCGACTTGGCGTCGATTTTTACCTAGGGTTTAGCGTTGAACGATGGGAACTAATCTACGGGATGTAGAGAGGGATAAGTGGGGATCATACCAGCGAAGACGGGGTCGAATTTGGTTGAGCGAGGAGGCGAGAATTAGGGCGTGAATAGGGCTAAGTTGCTGTTCAGTTGCTGTCGCGTGTGCTTGCGCGGGGCGCGGTCGTGAGGCCGGCTGCGGGTCCAGGCTGCGCGCGGTGGTCCGGCGGCGGCGGGTCGGCGCGTGAAGGCGGAGATCGAGGAGTAGGAGCTAGGGTTAGGGTTTAGTGTTTAATATAAGAAGTATATATATATACATATATATATATATATATATATATATATATATAGGATGACAGGGAGAGGGGCTTCCGCGCGCGGGTCAGGGGATCACTATGCTGCTGCTGGGATTCGTTTAGAGTGGGGATAGTTTAGTTGTGGATTTTTTTTTTGTTTTAGTCCCTCTTTTTTTTTCTTTGTTTTCTATTCTATTTTTTCTTTTCTTTCTCTTTTCTATTTCTTATTTAAATTACATTATTATTATTACTAATAATAATAATAAAAAATCATTATTATTATTATTATTATTATTATTAATATTGTTATTATTATTATTATAACTACTATATATTATTTATATATATATATATATTTAAGGTATATAAAAAAATACATTCGTACCCAAAATAAATTCTAAAAAAAATCTATCACGCTTCTGTAAATATTCCTAAAAATAAAATAATAGATTTTGTATAAAAATTCTAAATGAACATTTATCTAGGTAATTAAATCACTACGTATATATTATCTAAATAACTACAAAATAATATAAATAAATTCAACAACTAATTAATTAAATAATATTAAAAATATGGGGTTTTACAACCACCGACATACCTTCGGGTTAGGGCTACTTCAAATTTGTGTATGGTTCATATCTAAATTTACTGTTTCAATGGATCCGATTACTCGTTGTTTAGGTTAAGAATGAGATGTCTATTAATGACTCTCATAGCAACCTAGGGTTAAGTTGGAAGGTTTATTGCTTAGGTTATTGTTGCTAGAGCAAGAAGGGACTTTTTAAGCTTTCTAGAGGTTATTAAAGGTATATTCAAGAGAGGTTGAAGGAGAGCTCGTTGGATTTCTCATAAGAAATTTGTTACTTTGCGGTATTTGTGTGTAACTCTTTGTAAGGATTCTTGATCGACTCAATAAAGTATTTTTTTCTTGCCCCGTGGAGTAGGTCGCTCTTGACCGAACTACGTTAAACTTGCGTGTTTTCTATTTGATCTTGTGTTATTTGTTCCTTGTTAATTTTCTCGTCATTAAGGTATTTTTTGTGTTCTCGCTTCCACGTCTTGCACAATGATTGGTATCAGAGTTTAGGGAATAGTCAAGATTTCAAACTCTTGGATCTAAGTCAATGGTAAATAACGACTTTGGTCCTTTCCCTATCTTTCTATATCGGGATTCTTGAAGTCGTCGGTTCATAAACGTCCAAGAAAATTTTTAAAATTTGAGATGATGGATAATAAGGTTAATACTATTAAGTTCAAGGTTGAGAGATTTAACAGTAAATTATAACTTCTCTTTGTGGCAGATAAGGGTCAAGGATCTCCTTGTGAAAGAGAGAGTATTTAAGGTCGTAGCGGAGGACAAAAAACCTTCATATATAATGGAGGATTCATGGAATGACATGGATCAGAGGGCAATGTGCATGATAAAGCTCTGTTTGGCGGATATACAATGTTATGTCAGAGACTTATGTGGAGGTTTATGGTTGAAGCTAAAGGACTTGTACGTGAGAAAGTCGACTAACAAGTTGTACCTAAAGAAATAACTCTACAATTTATGCATGAAGGGACCCCAATTATCAATCACGTGAACTTCAATAAGAGAGTTAGTGATCTTCTGTATCGAAGTAAAGTCGGAGGAGGACCAAGTGCTATTGCTCCATTTCATTTTTGGGGTAGTATGGAAATTTGGTGACAATGATCCTTTAGTGGGAAGGAGACGAAGGAGGTAGCTACTATCCTTATTAATAATGAGATTATTAAGAGGTTAAATCCAGTCAAGGAGTCCTCAAGGTTGTTTGCCAGTGAAGGGAGAAGGTCGAAGAATAAGAATGAAGGTAATAGCGGAAGAGATTACTTCAAGTCATTAAGACATGATACTAGTGCATTTTTTTTTTCTACAAACTAGAGGGGCACACGAAGAGGAATTGTTCAAAGGACAAGGAGTGGTTGGAGAAGAAGGGAAAATGCGTCAGTTCAGAAGGTCATGGTCCATACATGTTTGTACGAAAGCAGAAAGAGTAGGAAGGACAATTTTTCCTAGGATTGGATTCTTGATGCTAGATGCTCGTATCACGTGTCCGAACAGGGAGTGGTTTTGCAACCATAAGAGGATGGTTGGTGGTGTTGTTCTCATGAGAAACAATTCATCTTGCGAGGTCACTGGCATAAGGATCATCAAGCTAAGGATGTTACATACACTCGTGAACGTGAGACATGCTCCCGTGCTAAAGAAAAATCTCATCTCTCTGGTCGTGTTAAACACGTTAGGGTGCTAGGTTGTTGGCCAAGCTGATTCACTAAGGGCAGTGAATGACAACTTGATGGACATGAAGGAACAAAAGTTATGGTCGAACTTGTATCGGTTGGACGGGAGCACAATTATATGTGATGTGGCCGCTATTGTAGAGAATGTGGTGGAGGGAAAGCACAACTCTGAGTTGCTTCTATATAGGTACTCCGGATGGAGGAGGGTCCTCGACTTCGGTGAGAAGGTCATAATGAAAGCATGTTCTCAGTCATGTGACAAAAAAGTGTCATTTGGCTAAACGGTAGTCTTTCGGTTTTGGAGTAAAGACTGCTGTAGTGTAAGGCAATTTCTAAGTTTCTGGTGGAAAAGACCGTGGCGAAGTCAAGTGGAGGTAGTTTCGCAGTTCTGGTAGAAAAAATCGTGGTTGGACCAAATTATACCTTCTCAATTGTGGAGGAAGTTTCTTGATAATGGAGGCAAATACCGTGATGGATTGGACAAGTGCAATTTCACGATTCTGGAGGCAAAAATCGTAGCGGTGGTAATTAAAGTCGGTTTCGGTACTAGTTCAAAATCGTATTAGTGGTCGTAGTCAATCTTGGACAAAATTGAGACGCCGATCAGTTTTGAGATTCTAGTCAAAAATTGTGGCGGTAGGAAGAAAGACCAAAAGTCGGAGCTAAGGTTAAAGGAGAGTGGAACATTGGCAAGTATCTCATGAGGTGGAGATTTTTGGGATTATGGCACGTACTGTTCACTATAATATTTCTTTCCTTGCACCATTGAGTAGGTCGCTCTTGACTGAACCATGTTAAACTTGTGTGTGTGATTTGATCTTGTGCAATTTGTTCCTTGTTAATTGTCTTGTTAGGGTTAAAGTATTGTTCGTGCTTTCGCTTCCGCATCGTGCACAACAGGGACATGAACTACTACTGTACATGGCTGATTAATTGTCTAGTACAAGTTTTTGGCCCTGGCCTAGTTAATTTTCTTTTAATTGGGTCAATAATCAGCCAGGCCACTTAACCTAGCGGGTAATGAACGGAGTAAAAAATCATGCTTGGTTGGGACATACATTAGTCCAATTGGTGAAGTAAAAAAGAAAATTTTCTAGTAACATGAAAAGAAGAGAAAAGAACACACATAGCATGTCGGCTATGCGGGAAGAGAAGGCCTGAGGTGGGAGAAGGAAGACACAGCCTAGCATGGTTAATTGTTATGGAATTTAATTGGGAAACTTGGCAGTTGAAATGCTTTTTTTTTTCTGGAGATACTGAAAATTTACGGGTACCAACAGTCGTCAAGTGCTGATTCAAGCGTAATTTGAATGTTTTAGAATTTTATATAGAATATTGTGTGAAAACTTTTGCATAAACAGGTCTCCCAGTATCTCAGTTATCTTTCTCAAGAAAGTTGCTTGGTACATTTATTTTAAATCCATAAACAACTCATTGCTTGCTTGATATTTTACATAAATTAGATCATGAATCATTTATTTTTTTTGAAAGTGTGACTAGGAACTACTTTGAAAACCTGGTGCGAGCACTGGAGACTGGGCTAAAGGATGTGGGTTCTACCAGCCAACAGGCCACATGCAGCAAGAGCTCAAGCTCAAGCTCAAAGACCCTGGCCAGTAAGGGAAAGAGCGGGAAGATGAAGGTGGCTAGGTCCAGTTCGAGGTCAGCCATTGGTGGCCCAAGCCGCAGCTCTGATGACAGTAGCATGTGGTCATGCGATCGAGCATTGCACATATGCCAACCCCAAATCCACCACCACATGCCAGAACATGTGCGAGGATCATAGGATGTTCTCTTCTTTCTCATGCGCCTATTGTTTGTTGCGCTATGTTGTTGTAAAGAACTAGTCTCTCTGCTCAGGAGCCTTTTTGATCTCTTCTCAGTAAAAATGTATGAGCTGCTGTTGGACGCAGTAGTGTTGTTTGTTCATAGTGTTGTTGGACCCATTGAAACATTACTTTATTCCTTTGTATATTTAATTTATATCCATTAATGTATGTATGTTACCAAACTATTTGAGTCAGACCAGCATGCAGACCAAACACCTACTCGTTCGACACCACATTGCTTAGAAAAATGGATTTTTTTTTTCTTTTAGTTAGACTACTACTATGGTGGTGATATTTATTGTCTTGAAATTTTGTTGCCTTTGCAGACAACATTGGATGAGAGGAAAAATTATTTCAGGCCCAATTAGTTTCCCGAAGAATGCATTGCGTTCACCAAGATGTAGAGCTGTCTCTAGACATTTGGAGTCTGAAGACATTTAGGGGTCATAGACAAATTAGAAGAGCTTCATATTCCTGAGATATCTTTGTTATGGAAGTTCGGTAGCTTACGGAAGCAATTGGGATAATATTTCCGAAAGCTGCTCCTTTCCTCAGAAGATAATAACAAACAACTAAGTGCAATTTTTTTTGGCAATATATGTCACAAAAAGTAAAGCAAGAAGATGATAAATATAATGCCATAAACAAGAAGTTTTATTAACAGACAACAAGAGCGATATATACTGAAATCATAAATAGCTTTTCAAATTTGTTGTTAAGGCATATCACTTTCATTTAGTTGTAGCATTATATGCTAGCGGAATTGAACTTGTTACAATCCACTGCAATATTATCTCTCAAAGAAAATGTTCTTGATCTTATTTAGTTCATTCCTTACCCTTTTAATCTCCATTCGCTCCGTTGGCAAATCATTTGTGCATAGGAGACCAATTCTAAGCACCAAAGAAACGCATTCAAAAGTTTTTGCATGATTTATAGTTTGAGAATGGTCACTAGCTTGAACTCTATTTGCTAGCAAGCGTGCATCCATGATGCTCATGACCCCTTCAGAAAATCCATCATTGACGAACGTACGGAGCATTAGGCCTTCCTTAAAAGCACCATCCGTAGGTCTTTTTCCAGTAAATAGCTCCATCAGAAGTATTCCATAGCTATAGACATCTCCATGAGTAGAAACTTTGTTGGTCATTCCATACTCTTCATTTGAACAAAACACTAATAGTTAATTAGACTTCTACAAAAAGAGTAAACACTAAAACTGATTCTTAACTTCTTATGTCGACTATTTAAATTTTCATAGAGATGCTACAATGTTCTGTGCTGGACGTCTCCTACATAATACAACTCTCCTTTCTCCAGATTTGGACTACCCTTTACAATTTACAAGATAAGATGTTAAACACAACACACTAAAAAGAGTAAGCACTAAAACTGATTCTTAACTTCTCCTAATAACTAGGTTGCAAAGACATGCAATATGGAATACAATCCTGTTGAAATTTTAAGATACACATATACTTTTCAGATATATGTTATATATATGCATGAAGATATATCTAAATACATATTTCACTCACAAGATCTTAATAATATCTATATTTATTATATTTATGTATGTTCATGGTAGATGTTTAGGTTCCAAAAGGTACTAAAATTCCGGATACGAGTACAATAAGGATACATGTTTTACACACTTTCTCAGATCTCCAATATGTTTCGCACTGATCTCAACCACACAAAATAACTTTCAACCATTATTTGGGTCTCTTTGGAGCCTAGAATTGAGTGAGACATATCTAATATAAGTGTAGACAAAATGTCATGTCGAATACATGTAAGGTAAGGATAAGAGTTAGTCGTTTGCAAGAGTTATTGTCATATGGCTCCCCTTAAGTTCTTCTCGACATGATATTCAATTAAATTAAATTCTAACTGTCAAGAATAAGCTAAATCTGAAGAATAGTTTTCAAAACATCATAAAAAAATAATTTATCACAAAAAGAAAAAAAAAAATCATCTTGATAACTAACCTGGAGCAATATACCCAATAGTTCCTTTAATTCCAAAGGAGCTAGTAGAACTTGTTGCAGACTTATTGATAAATCTGGATAGCCCAAAGTCACTCACAAGGGCTGTCATGTCATCATCAAGTAGAATATTGCTTGGCTTCAAATCACAATGAATAATAGGAGCATGACTATGGTGATGGAGATACTCCAATGCAGATGCCACATCAATTGCTATATTTATTCGTTGCATAAGCTTCAACGTCTTATGTTTGAAAGGATCGTTTCCTTCTGGATGTAACCAACTTTCTAAACTGCCATTAGGCTTGAACTCGAAAACCATTGCCTTGAAATCGTTCCCTTTGAAATCCACACTTGAACATGCAGTCAGTATCTTGATAAGGTTTCGGTGTCGAATATTTTTATAAGCATCACACTCAGCTACAAAGCTCTTCAAAGCTCTCAGTTGTTGAAGGTTAAATACTTTCACTGCAATAACTGTAGCTCCAAGCTCATTATCGTTTAGTATTCCTCGATATAGAGAACCATAATTACCAGAACCAATTAGATTTTCTTCAGAAAATCCATCTGTTGCTTTGACAAGTTCAGCATATGAGATACTTATATGTTGCTTCTTTATGGTATTGGGTTCTATAGTTTTCCTTGTTGATCTTTGACGTATCCAACGACGAGAAGCAACAAAAAGGAACAACGAGAACAAGCACAAAAATCCGGTAGAAACTGAAATGATCACTGCAAGTTTACGAGACTTATGATTCTTCTTAGGACTTGAAAATGCACAAATAGGTAGATGCAAAACTGAATCCCCCCCCCCCCCCCCCCCACAGAGCTTATCGTTGCCAAGGACTGAAATCTCACTCTTATTTCCGAATACACCTTTTCTTGGCACTTCGCCTTCAAAGTTATTGAAAGATAGGTTCAGATCATGTAGGTCAGGAAAGTCCCCTAGGAATGTCGGTATTTTTCCCGACAAATTATTTTGTGAAAGATCAAGCTCTTGAAGGCCTCTTAATTCACTTAATGATGTAGGGATACTTCCTTCAAATAAGTTTCTACCAAGACGAAGGCTTTGCAGAACCTGACATTTGCCAAGACTATTGGGTATTTCACCTGACAGTTTGTTCCCAGACAACCATATCTCTCCTATATTTATCAAGCCCCCTATTTTCGGAGGTATCGTGCTTGCTAACTGATTTTCATCAAATGAAAGCCCTCTGCTGAGGCTAGAGATACTGAAGACTTCTTTAGGTATTGTGCCTGTCAACTTATTGTGTTCAAGGTTCAGCAATTCCAAAGACTTGCAATTGCCGAGGGTGGTTGGGATACTTTCGCTAAAGCTATTGAAATCTAGATAAAGTCGGTTTAATTGTGAGAGGTTGCCCACAGTGGATGGAATTTCTCCAGAAAAATTATTGATGCCCAAGTCTAATGTATGTAAGTTCTTGAGCAACCCGATGGAGGCATGAATATGACCTGAAAGAAAGTTTTTGCCAAGTTCAAGCTTCGTTAGGTTGACAAGGTTTCCAATCTCTGGAGGGATGCTTCCTTCTATGGAGTTGCCTGCCATTGTTAGCACTTGTAGAGTGGTGGAAAAGTTTGCAACCGATTTTGGTAGCAAGCCTCCAAGGTTGTTTTTGTCTATTTGTAGCCTCTTTAAGATGGTGCAATTGCTTAAAGAAGTAAGGAACCTCCAATCTTGGGGCTCCCTAGCTTCCAACTGATTGCCAGCCAGAATCAAGATGCGTAAATATTGTAAGCTCCCTATGTTTGGAGGAATGCTTCCACTGAAACTGTTATCGCCAAGCTCAATATCACTAAGCTGCGAAGCATTCGACAAAGACATAGGTATGGAGCCATGCATTTTATTAGAGTAGGCAAGTATATATTTAAGGTGTGGAAGTGCATGGTCCAAATCTTCTGGAAGTGATCCTTGCAGCTGGTTAGAGTCCAAATAAAGAGCCACAAGAGAGGAGAGGTTCCATAGAGAAGGCGGGATGGATCCCTCTAAATTGTTAGCTCCAAAACCGAGAACTTTCAGCATAGAGAGTTCTCCCACGGATGGTGGAATTCCTCCTGAAAATTGATTATTCGACAGTCCTAGAAGAATAAGAGATGATGCGTTGGAAAGGGAGGCCGGTATTTGCCCAGTAATACTATTGTTTTTTAGACGGAGAGTATGGAGGGAGGGAATAGAACCAAACTCAGTAGGGATACATCCTCCAAGCATGTTGTAAGACATATCTATGGCTTGGAGGCCTAAACAATGGCTGAGTTCCGACGGAATTATCCCACTGAGCGAATTAGTGCTAAGGTTAAGGTACTGCAAACGAGAAAGACGAGAGAGTTCTTGGGGGATCGGCCCATGAAAGTGATTGGAGGAGAGGTCGATCGTCCTGAGGAAGGTAAGATTGGCTAGGTGAGGTGGTATGCTTCCGACCAGGTCGAGGGACGTCAGGTTCAACGAGACGACCCTCTCTGGATGTCTATGGCCACAGACGACACCCGGCCAACGACACAAAGGAAGGGTGTCATTCCACGTAGCAAGGACTCCGTGGGGATCGAGGGAGATGTTGGACTTGAAGAGGAGGAGAGAAGATCGGTCGGTTGCATTGTTGTGCTTTGGTGCTAGTATAGCAGCTGGAGCAGACATCACATGGACATGGAGATGGAGATGGTGGTAGTGGTGTGGGATGATGAAGAAGAAGAAGAAGAAGACAAGTAGAATTAGAGTGGTAGAAGAAGAAGAAGAAGAAGAAGAAGAAGATGCTACTTTAGGACACGGAAGCAAGGAGGAGCACATTGCTGCGTATGGTATGGTATGGTATGGATGGGAATATATATGATGGATTGATTGTACTCTTTACTCATTTCCCTTCCATTTATATAGAACCAGTGCCAGAAGCAGAAGCACTTACGGACTTTCATGGAAGTACGAAACGGAGGCTGCTTTTTGAAAAACCAGAAGCAAAACCAACCAACCCACTAGTCATGCATGCTGTGTTCGATCATGTTAGCAAAAGATTCCTTTCAACACTATTGATCGTATTTAAAAAGTGTCGCAAATTTGCACAAATATCACAAAAGATGATGAATTACACCTTTCAAATCGACATGTTACAAGACAAAGTTCTAGCTCATGATATGTATAACATATTCAATGCTTGATTAGTCCCTTCTATCCTCATGTGGTCAGTGAGAAGAGATATAACTTTTCTGTCTAGGCAAAAATAGTTTCACAATCAAATCGCAAAAAATGTATGGAATAATAGACTCAAATGACATGCAATACAGTATACACAAAATCTCGTAAGTATCGTCGGACATCTCAAAAAAAAAAAAAAAAATTCTCTTCTTCATTTTTAATGATTAATTATGCATGAAGATATGTACACAAAAATCTCTTTTACATTATGGATATATTGAAAAACAATTCAACAATAATCTTAGCATTCCATGATATAATTTTTCTTTTATTCAACAACTTAATTTAAAATTAAGTTAACTTTCGTTCGGATTACTCAAATTTTATATTTTTATGTAACAAGATATTATTTGTCACGAGTTATTCTGCTTTTCGGTTAAGTGGTCATATGTTATTCATAAAATGACTCGTGTTTAACTATTGAGTGCAACGGATACCATTATTTGGTTGAGAAACTCGGGAGGAGTTGAAACAACAAACAACGCTCAAATATGTACAAGTTTGTAACAACAACTACATAGTGCTAAATCAATGATATACCAAATAGTTACCATATTTTTTAGAAACTTTTGGGGTTAGAAGAACGTTAGTATGCCACTCAGTTTAAAATTGGTATGCGGATCACATTTAAAGGTTGCTTTTGACGGTTCATATTTTTATTCTAATTTGTGAAATATTTAGAAGAGCTATATTAGGGTATTCGCCGGATATCTCATAAGAAATTTTTTTGCAAGATAATATTGGTTTGCATAACTCTTGTAAGATTTTTCTTGTAATTCAATATAGATATAATTTCTTTACGCTGGAGACGTAAGTCGATCATTTTTGTCCCGTGTATTTAGTGTTATTCTTGTTGGACTAATTTTTTAGTAAAATATTGCCTCTGTTATTTGTTTTCATTATTTAATTATATTCTAAATTTTCATATACATATTTTTATACGATCATATTGTGTTCCATCTGGACTCTGTCAGATTTGTGAAAGAGGGAACATTACACGTAGACCATCACATCAAAAAATTAAGATGGACAGCTGTAGCAGAGATCATTTTGAGGTTTGAGTACAAGAATGATTAGTGCAACTGGGCATCATTACAAGATTTCCCAAGCCAAGGTTGATGTTGGCCTATTGGTAGGAAACCTTCAATATCAATCTCCAAGTAAATTAGGCTGCTCTATGGCTGGACATATATTGTGGCATCAGACCTTCAATGTCTCTAATGCAGGGATGAGCATTATTCGATTTTGGATGGAAAATCGATTCGAATCGCATCGAATAAGAAATTTGTTTTGATTTAAAAAAAAAAATTAGTTCGATTTCGATTTTAAAAATATAATTTTTTTTATTCGATTTCGATTTCGCTTTCGAATTTTGATTTTGGTTTTGATCCAAAACAAAAAATCAAATATATATATATATATATATATATATATATATATATTAAAAAAATCACAAATAAATCAAAAAATTGAAAAACCGAATAAATCGAAAACGGAACCTATTTAATTCGGTTCGGTTTGATTCAGTTATGATATAATTCGATTCGTTTTCGATTTTGTTTATTCGATTTTTGGTCGAATTTAATTTTTCTTATTCGGTTCGATTTTTAACTGAACCGAACCGAAGCTCACCCCTACTCGAAGGGACCAAGTCAATCGAGGCTGCTTTTGAATAGCAGAGCCGACAAGATTCATCCTATGATTTATATTGTGGAATTGTGCATGCACATCTGTTCTGCTTTGGAGTATTTGCTAGCTGCTTCTCTGCAAATAAAAAAAGAACAAATTTCATATTAGTAGAATGTCATAAGGAAGAGAGAATATCATGAGTTACATTGATACATATAAGAAGCAATATCTTTCATATGTGAACACATATACGAGGAGAGTAACATCTGTTACTGAAAGATAAGGGTTCCAAGTCTTTAGTCATGTTGTGTTCCCTCTAGAGTCTGTCAGGTTTGTGGACGAGAGAAACATGGAAGACCATCACATCTCAAAATTATGATAGATAGCTATAGCAGATCAATTTGTGGTTTGAGTTCAAGATTGACTATTGCAACTAGGTAACACAGGGGACTATCCTATTGGCATCAGTAAGGGACCTTCAACGTCGTTTTGGAAAAATACTTCTAATGCATGCAAATTGAAAGATGTAAAATTAAAAATAGAAATTAAGTAGAGGATTCGAGACACGTTAAACGCTGTCCTTAGAATAGAATTTTGTCCCCACGAACAGTTTCTTGGCGATCTATTTCCAAGATACAACGAATCCCTTCAATCCACAACACCGTACACTCGGTGACGAATCCCACGAACAATTACAGCCTTTTACCTGAAAGAGAGATTGGACGGAGGATTTTCTGGAAAAATTTGGATTATGGTGGTTTTTTCCTTTCCGTTTCTGTACGATTTCTCGTTCCAAACAAAGAGCGAGAGAGAGGAAAAATTAAAACAGATTAATGTTATCAGATCTCAGTATTGCGTCCTGGATATATATCTCACGTAACATTTTCCACTCATCCTGTAGCGGGATTACGTAAACGGGTCAGTTCCGCGGTGCGCAGCTCTAAGTGCTAAGTGCTAAGTGCGCGAGTAATAAAAACATCAAAAACATGCATTAAATCGCACACCCGCTCGCGGATTGGATGAGATCTAGCCCATCCCTCACAAAATCCGCTAACACACTAAGAGAGGCAAAGCAATATATGCAAAGGAGAATGACTTCTCCTTAAAAGAAGGATGCCTTTATTGAATCACATAGGTGTTGCTTTACAAGTAACACACCCAAATAAATCCAACAATACCCATATGATTCAATAAGGGAACAAAAAAAGGTATAGCATGATAGGCATATAGGAAGGAAATACAATATATGAACAATTACACTGTGTATCAGAGGAAGGTGTCTTCCGGACTTGAATCTTCCCTTAGTGTTATAAATTTCATCTATACAAACCCAAAGTAACAAAAGTCTTAAACTTAGGATCTTACTTGTACAGACTCAACATACACACAAATACATTGTAGGCATTTGATCGTATCAACAGTTGTGCATTTTTCGGTCATGTGCTATCTCGGTTTCTTAAGAGCTCTAGAGAACAGCCCGAGTTCTCATAGAAAGCGGCCCGACTTTCACTCTTAAATAGGTGACTCTTTCTGGGTATTCTGCAATTTATATACCTTGTTTTACAAGCCACAGATTCATTATGATTTTACAATCACCCTTTTATTTATTGTAGATCAACCCTATACAGTAAATGAATAGTTCATTATGATTATAATCTTATAGTGTTTTCAGTCACACATCAATTTTGTTGTTAACCATTGAACCTTTTCTTGGTGCTTCCAATCGAAGGTCGGGTTTGTCACGCCCCAATATTCCGTAATCTCGATCGTCCCCGCTGAACATGAATCATCACGTTGCAGCGCTCCCGCAGGATAATCGTTCTCATCGGGACGTGATGCCGTACGAACCTGGAGTTGCGCTTGCACAAGACGATATTGTCAAACATCAAAGTTATCATCGAAACGACCAAGTTGTAACAAAAATAAAGTATTGTGTACCAAGCACACATCAGAGTATATGCAATGAAGCTCTCGATAGGGTCCAAATAAAAATTCTACGAAGGAGAATGCCACAAAGGTGATGTAACACTCTTACTCTTTCTCTTGTCCATAAAGGTACTTACTGTTCATACATCATGTCCCGTATATCCAAGCAGTACCACTACACCTGTGTACCTAAAATAATGTCCACAAACGTGGGTCAGTACATAACCGTACTGGTGAGCGGGATAATCCACTCGTCTAAACCGACACTAAGTAAAAAAGTAAAAGAAGACAGTTATATGGTGATCTTTCTACTTGAATCATAGATTCATTTTATGGCAGAAGTATGACATATTAAGAAAAACTATAAAATAGGTTATAGATGCAAGCATTCAACTTAAGCTAATATACAAGAAGATATATCCAACTCAAAAGAAAACGAGCATGCAAACCGTCCTACTCAAACCCAAGCAACGCGTGAACCTATCGAATCACAATCCAAGCCTCAATATCCATCCTCAAATTATGCCACAATCCAAGCCTTATTAATTCAATCATCGATATGCACACTCTTGCCTGAGACAAGGTGGCTGCTGTCCATACGAAAAGCATAAACCAAACCAAAGCAAGCCAACTCTTATCTATATGAAGTCACTGGTCAAGCCATAAAGGACTAATCAACTGCAGTTCTATTCGATCCAGGTGGGTAGCTAGCCCACCTGGTTGTATCGAACTGTCGGCACCGCGCCCAAGGCACGTTACCATTATCTCCTCCATGGCCGAACGATCCTGGTGTCTCGGAGACTATCCCGTTCGAGTAAACCAAACCCTGTGCGCAACATGTTGTCCGTAACCGATGCAAACTCCAAGTAGGTATGATAAGAGAATCGATCATTCTTACCCCAATAAACTATCCTAGCCTCAATCCAACCAACTATCCATAATCATTCTCCAACTATAGCCCAAGGCATTATTTCAAGTTATCCCCATAGGCACTATGTCGCTTTGACACAATGTTCCAAATGGTGCAATACCCCTCGCCCAGAAAAATCCTGTGGCACAATGCCCCAACAGTGGCACAATACCCTCACCAATGCAGTTGTCCGATTTTGAACCCCAACTGCGCGCTTTGCTTAACAAAGCGCCCAACTTGATACTCGTGCACGGATGCATGCTCGCACGCCCACCCAAAATGCCTTGATGTTCCAACCAAGATGATCCACTCAAGCTCCAACTGCCCCAAATATAATCCAACTCAAGCTCCAACTGCCCAACGCAAAACCAACTCAAGCCACAAATCTATCCAAGCAAACGATATAAACTTTATGCATGCCACAGTGTAGTGATTTCCAAGTTTCAGTACCAAGTGTTCAAGCCATTACGTGTGTTCCATATTATTAGGCATGAAGGAGTAGAGGAGAAGGGACAGAGCCCACTCACCAAGTCTGATTCCGATATCACTTTGCCTTTGCTGATACGGACGATCCCTTGAACCCGTGGTAAGATGCAAAGCACGATCTACTCAATTGGTATGACCGTGCAAGCAGGCCATGCTCTCCAAATTATCCGATCGATCAGACTAAGAAAGACGGTAATATCGCTCCAATCTTGCTATCCCAGTATTCTATGAATGAACACCTGAATCCATCGAACTCCGCTTGCAATCTATACATAAAACCAACTCAAGTCAATACTCGTTCCCAAATCCAACAAATCAAAATATAACCAGCTATTGCCTTATTCAGTCTGACTTAGCATAATGCACCATACGATTGTGGGATATTACATGGTTGCCTTTTGAGGTGACTCAATCTATGGGCTTCAATCTCATTCCCTTTGTCGTCTCCAACACTAGTCTCCTTGAAAGACCTTTAGTTAGAGGATATGCTAGATTGTTCATTGATTTAACGAAGTCAATTACAATTACTCCACTGAACCGTAATTGCTTTACCTGATTGTAACTCAGACGTATATGTCTAGATTTTTTATGTATTATAACTTGTCCTTCGAGCCTTTGCTATTTTAGCTTGGCTGTCACATTGTACAGGGATAACAGGAACTGGTTTGCACCACAGAGGAATATCTATTACCAGATTTCTAAGCCAGTCTTCTTTTTCACTGGTGATCGTAAAGAGCTATGAACTCTGCCTCCATAGTAGATCTAGAAATACAGGTCTGCCTGGTAGAGTTCCAAGCGACAACAGCTCCACCCAATATGAATACATATTCACTTGTGGCTTTGGTCTCATCTGTATCAGAGATCTAGTTTACATCAGTATACCCTTCTAACACAGATGGATATCCTCCATAGAATAATCCATGGGATATCGTGCCCTTTAGGTATCTCATTATCCGTTCTAAGACAGTCCAATATAAACTATTCAGATTACTAGTACCGACTAAGCTTTCTTTCTACGAAGGAAATATTAGGTCTAGTATGATTAGCAATATAATTCAGGCATCCGATTTTCTACGAAAACTTCAGTTGAGACACATTATCTCCTTTATTCTTCTTTAACCTGATACTTGCATCATATTACAGGCTTAGAATAAAAATAGTTAAATCTTTTTAGAACCTTTTCTATATAGTGAGTGTCATGACCCACATCCGGATATTCGGGCACGAGTACGTGGTTACGCCCAGCCTACGCCACAGAATTGGCGGTAGAACGCTGTCTGGGTCATTTCTAACTATCTAACATCTCAACAATATAATATGGTACTTGTCAATCATCTCAACTCCAATCGGAGGAGCAATATGGTATCTCACAAATATATCAATCTCAATCACAAAACAAACTAAGAAAAAAAATAATGCACGAATGGAATAGCGAAGGAGAGAAAGATACAATCCACAATATAAAATAATAGTACATCTGTGAATCTCCTCAAATATAATAGTCTAATACAAGAATCACTAAATAAAACTAGACCTCCTCGGTCACTGGTACTATGTCCTCCTGCTCTAGGGGAATGTCCTCTAAAGTCTCACCCTTCTGAGGGCCGTAATGTGTGGGACATAGCTCCTCTAGCCAACATCTAGAAAAATATATCTAGTCAGGATTGGAGCAAAATACATACCTCTGAAAGCAGTTCCAATTACATAATTGAGCATATATAACAAGCAATAGAAAAAGATAACAAGATGCACAAGCAGGAGAATATACAATACTGAGTCCACAAGCTATAAGCACAATAATAACTGGAAGTAAAATACAAGAATAACTGCAAGTAGAGAACAAGAATACTAACTATGAGGTATAAAAGTAACTCCATTATACGTGAGGTGTATAATCGACATGCACATGAGATCAAGAGAGTTTTGACCACATAACCAACTCCTACTCCCCCTCCCCATCCCCAACCAATACTCATGGATCCAATCATGACACGTTACGTACATGATCACGATAGTCACACTAGCACACGAAATAGTGGATGCACAAGAAGCACATAAAACTCAATACCCGATGCACACGATAAAATACATGTCATTAGGTACCCGTTGCACACGTTAGGGGATAACACCTCCTGACGAAATCCATATAGCACCAGTCCGTGAAATCACTGTGTCGGAAATCAATGTATACTAATCTAGAACATGCATATATACAATATTATAAATTGAAAACAAACAGAGAAATGTACTCGCCTGAAGTCCTGAGCAAAGTGTGTCTCTCGATGCCCAAGGTGGTGTCTCACAACCTATATATGGTATGTTGCATCAATACAAGGTTCAAAAATAAAAATAACTGATGTTGATGCAATTCTATGTCGATATACCATTTCTAAGTCAAAATAATAAATCCTAGGTTGCAAGAGTCTAATGCTAAGTCTCTAAGTCGATATACTACTAAACTATACTAAGCTAGCTAAGCTAACACGCCACAGAGCATTCAAGAAGCCGTATCCTAAGATACGCAGGTTTTCTAATATGAAAATAGCTTTATATACATATACATAAGTCACATATAATAATAATATCTCAAAATAATATAATTTGGATACCTTGGCCTTGCACCAATGCGTATCGCAACTACCCTGATACCTAATCTCAATACCTTGGGTATCGACCCATACCTTGGTGATACCTTGGTATCCCAAGGCAACCCAAAACTAATATCCAATATAAGTATTTATATATAAGTGACTCTTAGCAAAACCATACTTAGCTGACATATCTATATACACCAGTATAATTATCTGACTAACTATATCTAATATTTACTAGTTATCTATACGTAGATAACCAATCTAATAGATACTACAATGTATACATAACTATCTCCCTATACTAATTAACTTACTATACACTAATACACTAATCAACTTACAACTGAACTTCCTAACTGTTGATACTAAAAACTGAAACCTAAATCCTAACTCAACACTTAACTAACAATCTAAAATTAACTGAAAACCAAATACCCAACTAGACACTAAGATGAGAATCCAACACTGACCTCTATACCAAAATCCAATCGAAAATCTGAAATTGGAAGACACAGACAGATACCTGGAATACTAACTGAACTGTCCCTCTTGCTGCTCCCTGTTGTTTGTGCACGAAGTGCACAGTACAGTACAGGTCCCCCTACCTAAGGGTTGCTGCTGCTGATACTGGTTGAGTTTCCAAGAGATCTTCTTCAGGTATGTGAGTATTTTGTCTTCAGCTTCCCTCTCTGCACAAGTATCTGCAACAGCTGCACAGTTATGTGCCACTGCACAGTGACTTCCCAAGTCCCTGTCTTCAGGTCAGGTGCAGTTCAGTGAGTCTTCGAGTCTACAGTCTTGGTTTCAGTGAGTCTATAGGTGATCTTCAGGTAATATCTGTACAGTGAGTCTTCATTCCAGGTAGTTCTCCAGTCCTCAGTCCAGTCTTCGCACAGGGGTCTGCTTCCCTGTGTCGAGTTCTCGGAAGTGTGCCACTGCACAGTGGCCCGTATCAGTCACTGATACTGGTGATCGGTTGTTGTTCTCTTGTAAAACCCTGCAGTAACTCTCTTCATCAAACTCTGCAGTAGCTGCTCTCAACATTTAGTTTCTGCAGGAACTGCTATTGCTTCATATGCCCGATGCTCACTGTATAGTACACGAGCGCTGCTGTCCAGTGCACTGCCCTCCCCTACTCAAGCTGCACTGTGCAGTGCACGAGCGCTGCTGAACTCCTTTGCCTTACTCGAGCTGTTGATGTGTACAGCCCAATTTAGCAGTAACCTCCACTGCTCTCCTTTAGTAGTGACCTCTACTGCTAGATAGTAGATGCTCAACCCTCCAAGTCACACAGACACACATACACAAATACACTTAAAATCTCTAAGTATATATCTATATATATGTACATACACATAGATATCTAACTATCTATATACATAGATGCATATACTAGCACTCATACATATCAATCTATATGCATAACACTAATATATAGATACCAATACATATAAATATACACATACATATAAATAAGTATATAGATATTAACTAACACATGCATATATACACACCAACATATATATATATATATATATATATATATATATATATATATATATATATATATATATATATATATATATATATAAATATAAACATGTAACATAGCTCTAAATATCTAGATACTCCTATTGTATACACAAATAGACACTCACCTATAAGTAAATCCAAATCACACTAATACATAAACTATATATCATATAAAGGGCTTATATATACATAATTAGACATGCACATATAGGGAAATGGGCCAAACAACAAACACATGGGGTGCACCGCACCCGTATCACATTTTTCTATGATACGCTTGCGATACGGCCCCCAACTCACAACCAAACATATCCCGGAGGACACGTACAAGTCCAATACCTAATTTCTGAACAATACATATAGAAATTAGAGTGTCTACGTGTCCATGTCATAATATGATATGTACATGGCTCCGTGTCGGAGAAAACCCCCCAAAATCGACCGTTTCTTCAAATTGACGAGATTCGACCCACATGTATCCAATTGTGGACACAACACAAGCTACAAACAAACAAGCAGGTATCAATTAGATCTATTAGATCTAATGACAAGCACTACATGTGCCAATCTCGGAATTCTCCCAAAATTGGCACCAATTTGGTCATAACTTCTACCGTAGGTCTCCAAACTAAATCCTATGGGTAGCCTATGCATGTGGGGTAGTTTTTTATGATAAAAATCTCAGATCTATAGCCTATTAGAAGAGGAAAAACTGATTTGTATCTATTGGGAGATGGATTCCCAATAAAAATATTCTAGATGACAAGTAGCTCATGTCCTTGTAGATATTGGCCTCCTTGCTCCTTGCTCCTTACTCCTTGCTTGTAGATCCTTGATGTAGAGGCTTTAATGATGAATTTAGAATGAGTTTGGTGAAGATTTGGTGGAGAAATGATGAGGGAATGGAGAAAAAATGGAAGAGAAAAATGTAGATCTAGAAATTTGGGAAAGAAATGAAATGAGAGCTCTCTCTCCTCCCAAAATTGGCTGGTCATAAACCCCTTCCCAAGCAAGGTACAAAGTTACAAATATCCCTTGGGGCCTCTCATAAAGAAATAATTAGGGAGGGAAGGTTCTAATCTAATGGTTTCACTAATTAATCAAGTTTCTTAATCCATGGGGCTAATTTATGGGCTCAACTTAGACTAGTCCAAAAGTTTGTTAATGCTCTTTAAATAAATTGTTAGGTCCACTACATAAGTTCAAATAAATCTACACTAGCAATAATTATTAATATAATAAATAAATAAATTATGCCATACACTAATTATTAATATAATAATTAATTCTAAAATAATTAATACCCATGATAATTATCAAACTATCCTTGGATGGAAATGTGAGGGTGATAAACCTACCCACCTTAGAAAAATTTTGTCCTCGAAATTAAGGAAGAAACTATCTACCAAAAACAAATAATATAATGCAAGAAAGAATTATACCTCACGACTCGAACAGATACGGATATCGCTCGCGCATCTCGGCCTCTCGCTCCCAGGTACTCTCTCCTGGCGAGTGATGCCTCCACGCGACGCGCACCAAGAGAATCGTCTGGTTCCTCAGCACCTTCTCTCTCCGATCCAGAATCTCCACTGGCTGCTCTGGATAGCTGAGAGTAGGGCCCACCTCTATCTCCGAATGATCCAACATATGACTGGGATCTGCCACGTACCGTCTTAACTGTGACACGTGAAACACGTTGTACACTCCCTCCAGTGCAGGTGGTAAGTCTAGTCTGTAAGTGACTGCACCGACCCTCTCAAGAATGCTGAAAGGACCGATGAATCGCGGACTAAGCTTGCCACCTCTACCGAAACGAATTGTGCCACGTGTCAGAGAAATCCTCAATAAAACCAGACCGCCAACCTAGCACGAAACACAACCTTAGCACTCTAGCAAGCAACAATCAAACACAAACAAGACAAAACTAAGGTTATACCTTAAACTCCAGAGGTCTCCGATGGATATCGGCCTAATGCCGCTGCCTGTCTTGTGCCACTCGAAGTATCCCTGATAAGTTTTACCTTCTCTGCTGCATCCACTACCATCTCTGGTCCCAATAAAGCCCTGTCACCAACATCATCCCAGGATAATGGAGTGCGGCATCTCCATCCATACAATGCCTCGAATGGTAACATCTCGATACTGGCTTGGTACCTGTTGTTGTATGAAAACTCTACCAAGTGAAGGTGATCCTCCCAAGAACCTCCAAGATCCAAAACACAGGTGCGTAGCATGTCCTTGAGAGTCTGAATAGTCCTCTCCGACTGTCCGTCCATCTGAGGGTGATAAGCGGTAATAAACTTGAGCTGAGTGCCCAAGCTAGCCTGCAAACTCCTCTAGAAATGGAACGTGAAGTGGCTATCCTGATCTGAGATAGTGCTTACTGGAATACCGTGCAATCTGACAAGTTGGCGTACATACATCTCTGCAAGTCTCTTCGTAGATGTACCAACTTTAAATGGAAGAAAGTGGACTGATTTGGTCAACCTGTCCACGATGACCCAAATCGCATCCTTGCCTTCTGGAGAATATGGAAGCCCCGATACAAAATCTATAGTCACATGTTCCTATTTCTACTCCGGAATGGGCAAAGGCTGAAGCAATCCTCCTGGTCTCTGTCTCTCCGCCTTGACCTGCTGGCAAACTAAGCATCTGGACACGAAGCTAGCTACCTCTGGCTTTATGCCATACCACTATACATGCTCCCTCATGTGTCTATACATCTTATTGACACCATCTCTATACATCTTATTGGCACAAGAATGCATAGAGTATTGGGAACGATGCACCTCATGTATAATCTCCTCGCGCAATGCTTCCTTCGGTACGCACAACCTGGTACCGTATCGCAATAATCCATCATCTGCGATGGTAAAGTCCTTTGCTAATCTGACCTGAACCTGTGCTCTGATGCTCCTTAGAGACTCATCCTCATAATGTCTGGCTCTAACTCGGTCCATCAGCTCTAACTGAACCTGAAGTCCCCACATCTAAGTTGTGACTCCCGGAATCAATACCTCAATGCCCAAACTATCGAGGTCTGCCAATAGATGCCTGTCTCTAGTCAAGCACATAGCCATGGGATACTTACTCAAAGCATCCGCGACTACGTTGGCCTTTCCTGGATGGTACTGCAAAGATATGTCAAAGTCCTTCATCAGCTCCAACCATCACCGCTGCCTCATGTTGAGCTCCTTCTGTACGTAAACACATACTTTAAGCTCTTATGGTCTGTGAAGATCTCTACTCTCTCTCCATATAGATAGTGTTTCCATAATTTGAGAGCAAAGATAACCGCTGCAAGCTCCAAATCATGGGTAGGGTAGTTCTTCTCATGCGGGCATAATTGCCTGAAAGCATAGGCAATTACCTTCCCGTGCTGCTGTAGTACACAATCCAAACCCATCCCTGATACATCACTGTAAATGGAAAATCCTTCTGCTCCTGATGGTAGTGTCAAGATGGGAGCTGTAGTCAATCTCCTCTTCAGCTCCTCAAATGCTGACTGGCAATCCTCAGTCCAGACGAATTCCACGTCCTTCCTGGTCAGCCTAGTCATCGGCTCTGCTAGTCTGGAAAAGTCCTGAACAAACCTCCGGTAGTAGCCTACTAATCCAAGGAAGCTCCTGATCTCTGCTACTAAACTCGGGGTATACCACGATTCAACTGCTGAGATCTTCTTCGGGTCCACCGAGATCCCATCTCCTATAATGACATGTCCAAGGAATTCAACCTTATCAAGAAAGAATTCGCACTTTGACAACTTGCCATACAACTTCTCCTTCCTGAGGGTATCCAGAACAATCCTCAAGTGCTGCTCATGCTCCTCTGGAGTCTTCGAATATAATAGAATATCATCTATGAAGATTACAACAAACTGTTCCAGGTACTGATGAAATACCTTGTTCATCAGGTTCATGAACACTGCCGGGGCATTGGTCAACCCAAACGGCATCACCAAGAACTCAAACTGACCATAACGAGTCCTGAAAGCCGTCTTCGGGATGTCTTCCCTCTTCACCTTTACCTGGTGATACCCTGACCTCAAGTCTATCTTCGAGAATACCTTAGCTCCGCTCAACTGGTCGAACAAGTCATCAATCCGCGACAACGGGTATTTTTTCTTGATAGTGAGGTTATTAAGTGCCCTGTAGTCGATACACATACGTACCGACCCATCCTTCTTTGGTATAAACAGTACCGGAGCAACCCATGGTGATAAACTGGAATGGATAAAAACTTTGTCTTTCAACTCATCCACCTGCTTCTTCAACTCCGCCAGTTCACTGTTGTTTACTCTATAGATGTGCTGAGAGATAGGCTCTGCGCCTCGCACTAAATCTATAGAGAACACATCTCTGTCCGATGGCAACCCCGACAAATCTACTGAAAGGACATCCAAGAATACGGCAATCAATGGATGTGGCGGCTCCCGCTCTTCTACCAAAGCCCCACAGAAATCGCCCTTACTCTGCTCTGCTCCTCGGACGAACTCGAACTCTGGCTCTCTTGGCGTCTGAAATAAAACTCTGCCTCCCCGACAATCGATACTAGCGTGATGTCTACTCAACCAATCCATCCCGAGTACTATATCGTAACTCGGAAGTGGCATTACAAGTAAACATACGCTCAGCTCATGGCCTCCCACATAAACCCTCTGGTTCTTACAAACATCACTGACCAGGATGATGCCACCCCCGGTCATGATCTTGCAAGTCCACGCCAACGGTTCAGACTCAAGACGATGTCTCAGAGCAAAAGATATAGATACAAAGATATGAGATGCACCAGAATCAAATAAGGCATGAGCTGGAAAAGAATCAAGTAAGACTGAACCTGATATCACGTCTCTGACTGGCTCTGACTCCTCCACGGTCAGGGCAAAAGCTCGCCCCAGATGTGCACCCCTCTGCTTGTGTTGGTGCTGCACGAACTTTTGCTGATGGGGTTGTAAAGGAGGTCCTCTCGGCTGTCCCGTAGGGTGTCTCACGGGTATCCTCTGGATAGGGGCTACATCCTGAACTGTACGAGCTAAGGTCTTGGGACAATCCCTCAGCTGGTGATCTGATGATCCATAAAACAAACATTGCCCCAGTCTCTTCCTACAAACATCCCATTCGTGCCCTGCCTTCTTACAGAAGGGGCAAGCATGAGCTGTCTGCGCTGGTCTCTGCATCTGGTACGTCTGTTGTACATGTGCTCGGTTAGGCGCATTGAACTGCTGCCTCTGCTGCTGGAAATATAGCTTCTTGGCTGGACCTGTGCTGCTGCTGCCACCATAAACATCTCGGTCCCTCTTGTGCCTCCCACTCAGGTTTCTCTCGACCTTGCGAGCCTCCCTCAAGATGTTTGTATACGTCCGTGGCTCGAAGAAATGAGATCATTTACTTCCCAGTTCAGACCCTCTCTAAATCTTCTAGCTCGGTTCTCAGGGTCTCTCACCATATAGTCGGCATACCTGCTCAACCTACCAAACTCGGCGGCATACTCCTCCACTGACATATTTTCCTGGTAAAGATTCTGGAACTGTCGCTCCAGATCAAGTCTCTCAATAGGCGGGAAGAACTTCCTTCTGAACAAGTCCCTGAACTCTCCCCATGTCAATCCTGGATCGGCGATCTGTAGCTTATTCTGGAACCAAGTGCTGGCGATGTCCATCATCAGCAATCCCGCTGCCTCCACCATCAGGTCCTCCGCAAGGCGGGATAAGTGCATAACGCGCTCCATGCTCACCAACCAGTTATCTGCATAGATGATGCCCTCTGTCCCCTTGAAAGGTCGGGAATCCAACTTCTTAAAGTCCTGAATAGTGCCGGGCCTAGGCTGTACCTCTCGTGGCTGTGGTGGTGCAATCCTCTCTTCGGCGGTGATGGCCACCTGGTGAGCACTCTCGATGTCCTGTCTCATCACCTCGGTCTGTTGGTACTACGCCTCAGCCTGGGCCCTCTGGGCCTCTATCATCATCTGGAAAAGTGCAAATAGCTGTGTAGTATCAGCTGGTACTGGCGATGGTGGCGGAAGATCCTCGAAAATAACTGGAGCAACCCTCTGAACTGGGGGAGGAGCACCCCCAAAAGTGGCTGCTGAGACTCCCACCTGGACCGGTGAGGCGATCCTCTCAACTGGAGATGAAGCAATAGTAGCTGCTACTCTATCCGCAGCAGGCTGGGAAGTAGCTGAAGAAGCTGCCGCTGCTCCTGAGTGATAGAATCTGACCTTCGGAGGCATTCTGAAGTCAGATTGAAAATACGGAATCAATATTGAATATAATGCGATATCATCAAAGAAGGACAGAACTTAATTCAAAAAGAAAAATAATATCAAATAGATAAAGATTTGCAAAACAGATATTGGAGTTTTCCTAGTTGTGATTGAGTAACTCTCAGCCTAAATCATGTATCCTAAAGCAAGCTCATAGCAATACTCTAGTCGAGCACAACTACAATATCTATCTAGACCTGCGTGGGCCATCACTTAAAATGTGTCACGACCCGCACCCGGATATTCGGGCACGAGTATGTGGTTATACCCAGCCTACGCTGCAGAATCGGCAGTAGAACGCTGTCCGGGTCATTTTAACTATCTAATATCTCAACAATATAATATGGTACATGTCAATTATCTCAACTCCAATCTGAGGAGCAATATGGTATCTCACAAATATATCAATCTCAATCACAAAACAAACTAAGGAGAAAAATAATGCACAAATGGAATAGCGAAGGAAAGAAAGATACAATCCACAATATGAAATAATAGTACATCTGTGAATCTCCTCAAATATAATAGTCTAATACAAGAATCACTAAACAAAACTAGACCTCCTCGGTCACTGGTACTATGTACTCCTTCTCTAGGGGAGTGTCCTCTAAAGTCTCACCCTCCTGAGGGCCGTAATGTGTGGGACATAGCTCCTCTAGCCAATCATCTGGAAAACTATATCCAGTCAGGATTGGAGCAAAATACATACCTCTGAAAGCAGTTCCACTAACATAATCAAGCATATATATCAAGCAATAAAAAAGATACAAGATGCACAAGCAGGAGAATATACAATACTGAGTGAACAAGCTATAAGCACAGTAATAACTGGAAGTAAAATACAAGAATAATTGCAAGTAGAGAACAAGAATACTAACTATGTGTTTTAGAGTATAAGTTCGTTATGTGATCGGTTTAGGTTGCACATGAGGTATAAAGGTAACTCCATTATACGTGAGGTGTATAATCGGCATGCACATGAGTTCAAGAGGGCTTTGATCACATAACCAACTCCTACTCCCCCTCCCCAACCAATACTTAGGGATCCAATCATGACACGTTACGTACATGATCACGATAGTCACACTAGCACACGAAATAGTGGATGCACAAGAAGCACATGAAACTCAATACCCGATGCACACGATGAAATACATGCCATTAGGTACCCGTTGCACACGGTAGGGGATAACACCTCCTGACGGGATCCATATAGCACCAGTCCGTAAAATTACTGTATCGGGAATCAATATATACTAATCTAGAACGTGCATATATACAATATTATAAATTTAAAACAAACAGAGAAATATACTCACCTGAAGTCCTGAGCAAAGTGTGTCTCTCAATGCCCAAGCTGGTGTCTCACAACCTATATATGGTATGTTGCATCAATACAAGGTTCAAAAATAAAAATAACTGATGTTGATGCAATTCTAGGTCGATATGCCATTTCTAAGTCAAACCAATGAATCCTAGGTTGTAAGAGTCTAATACTAAGTCTCTAAGTCGATATACTACGAAACTATACTAAGCTAGGTAAGCTAACATGCCACAGAGCATTCAAGAAGCCGTATCCTAAGATACGCAGGTTTTCTAATATGAAAATAGGTTTATATATATATACATAAGTCACATATAATAATAATATCTTAAAATAATATAATTTGGATACCTTGGCCTTGCACCAATGCGTATCGCAACTACCCTGATACCCAATCTCAATACCTTGGGTATCGACCCATACCTTGGTGATACCTTGGTATCCCAAGGCAACCCAAAACTAATATCCAATATAAGTATTTATATATAAGTGACTCTTAGCAAAACCATACTTAAGTAACATATTTATATACACCAGTATAATTATCTGACTAACTATATCTAATATTTACTGGTTATGTATACGTAGATAACCAATCTAATAGATACTATAATGTATACATAACTATCTCCCTAATACACTTTATACTAATTAACTTACTATACACTAATACACTAATCAACTTACAACTGAACTTCCTAACTGTTGATACTAAAAACTGAAACGTAAATCCTAACTCAACACTTAACTAACAATCTAAAATTAACTACTAACAATCTAAAATTAACAGAAAACCAAATACCCAACTAGACACTAAGCTGAGAATCCAACACTGACCTCTATACCAAAATCCAATCGAAAATCTGAAACTGGAAGACACAGAAAGATACCTGGAATACTAACTGAACTGTCCCTCTTGCTGCTCCCTGCTGTTTGTGCACGAAGTGCACAGTGCAGTACAATTCCCCCTGCCTAAGGGTTGCTGCTGCTGATACTGGTCGATTTTCCAAGTGATCTTCTTCAGGTACGTGAGTATTCTGCGTTCAGCTACCCTCTCTGCACAAGTATCTATAGCAGATGCACAGTTATGTGCCACTGCACAGTAACTTCTCAAGTCCCTGTCTTTGGGTCAAGTGCAGTTCAGTGAGTCTTCGAGTCTACAGTCTTGGTTTCAGTGAGTCTTCAGGTGATGTTCAGGTAATATCTGTATAGTGACTCTTTAGTCCAGGTAATATCTGTATAGTGACTCTTTAGTCCAGGTAGTTCTCCAGTCCTCAGTTCAGTCTTAGCACAGAGGTCTGCTTCCCTGTGTCGAGTTCTCGGGTGTGGGACACTGCACAGTGGCCCGTATCATTCATTGATACTGGTGCTCGGTTGCTGTTCTCTCGTAAAACCCTGCAGCAACTCTCTTCATCAAACTCTGCAGTAGCTGCTCTCAATATTTAGTTTCTGCAGGAGCTGTTGTTGCTTTATATGCCCGATGCTCACTGTGTAGTGCACAAGCGCTGCTGCCCAGTGCCCTGCCCTCCCCTACTCGAGCTGCACTGTGCAGTGCACGAGCGCTGTCGAACTCCTCTGCCTTACTCGAGCTGCTGATGTGTACAGCCCGGCTTAGAAGTGACCTCCACTGCTCTCCTTTAGCAGTGACCTCCACTGCTAGATAGCAGATGCTCAACCCTCCAAGTCACACATACACAAATACACTTAAAATCTCTAAGTATATATCTATATATATGTACACATACATAGATACCTAACTATCTATATACATAAATGCATATACTATCCCTCATACATATCAATCTATATGCATAACACTAATATATAGATACCCATATATATAGATATACACATACATATAAATAAGTATATAGATATTAACTAACACATGCATATATACACACCAATATATATATATATATATATATATATATATATATATATATATATATATATATATATATATATATATAAAAACATATAACATAGCTCTAAATATCTAGATACTCCTATAGTATACACAAATAGACACCCACCTATATGTAAATCTAAATCATACTAATACATAAATTATATATCATATAAAGGGCTTACGTATACATAATTACACATGCACATATAGGGAAATGGGCAAAAAAATAAACACATGGGGTACACCGCACCCGTATCACACTTTTATATGATACGCTTATGATACGGTCCCCAACTCACAACCAAACGTATCCCGAAGGACACGTACAAGTCCAATACCTAATTTATGAACAATACATATAGAAATTAGAGTGTCTACGTGTCCGTGTCATAATGTGATATGCACATGGCCCCGTGTCGGAGGAAAATCCCCAAAATTGACCGTTTCGTCAAATTGATGAGATTCGACCCACACGTATCCAATTATGGACACGACACAAGATACAAATAAACAATCAAGTATTAATTAGATCTATTAAATCTAATGACAAGCACTACATGTGCCAATCTCAGAATTCTCCCAAAATTGACACCAATTTGGTCATAACTTCCACCGTAGGTCTCCAAAAGACTCCAAACCAAATCCTATGGGTAGCCTATGCATGTGGGGTGGTTTCTCATGGTAAAATCTCAGATATATAGCCTATTAGAAGAAAGAAAACTGATTTATACCTATTGGGAGATGGATTTCCAATGGAAATGTTTCAAATGATAAGTAGCTCATCTCCTTGTAGATCTTGGCCTCCTCCTCCTTACTCCTTGCTCCTTGCTTATAGATCCTTGATGTAGAGGCTTTAATGATGAATTTAGAATGAGTTTGGTGAAGATTTGGTGGAGAAATGATGAGAGAATGGAGGGAAAATGGAAGAGGGAATTGTAGATCTAGAAATTTGGGAAAGAAATAAAATGAGAGCTCTCTCTCTCCTCCCAAAATTGGCCAAATACCCCTTGGGGCCTCTCATGAAGAAATAATTAGGGAGGAAAGGTTATAGTCTAATGGTTTCACTAATTAATCAAGTTTCTTAATCCATGGGCCTAATTTATGGCCTCAACCTAGACTAGTCCAAAAGTTTGTTCATGCTCTCTAAATAAATGGTTAGGTCAACTACACAAGTCCAAATAAATCTACACTAGCAATAATTATTAATACAATAAATAAATAAATCATGCCATGCATTAATTATTAATATAATAATTAATCCTAAAATAATTAATACCCATGATAATTACCAAACTACCCTTGGAGGAAAATGTGAGGGTGACAGTGAGATTGGGAGATACCAATTTCCTCAGAAGTATGACTTAATTTAAGTCCTAAAATCATATCAGTATGTCCTAAATCTTTCATATCAAAATTTATAGACAGAAATAATTTGATATCATAAATAATATCAATGTCGGTACAAAAAATAAGAATGTTATCAACATACAGACATAATATTATACAGGAGCTACCAAAAGTTTTGCTATATACACATTTATCATAATCATTAATAGCAAAATTATATGATTGAATTATCTTATCAAATTTATCATGCCATTGGTTTGGCGCTTGTTTCAGCCCATAAAGATATTTTATTAATTTGCATACCTTACATTCTTGTACTGGAACAACAAACCCTTCAGGTTGTGTAAAAACTCTCAAATTTTTTTATTTATATAAACAATAATTAGTACATATCAATAAAAATCGTATAGACTTAGGAGAACCCAAAGATAATTTTCTAGAATTTTTGAGAATTTATATGAATTTTCTAGACAACATTAGCTAATAATATATAAATAACCTAATAACTTTAATTAACCCTTTAACTAAAAATCCTAAACAAAATACTAATCCTAAACCTACCCCCCCCCCTCACCCGTGTGGCCCAAGAGCAGAGTCAACACACGCGACCCCCCTCTCGTTCTCTCTCCATATATATATCATCTAACGGAAACCCTAACCCTAGCTTCTTGTCACTACCACATTTTCTAGGAAAGGATATTTTTGTCTTTTAGTAATTAATTAAATATTGTACATGTTAAATATTTATTTATTATATTATTTATTTATGGTTAGTATGTTAGATTTATTTTTGTACTTGTGTTAGTGTACCTAACTAGTTTAGTTTAGACTCATGGACCAACATGTATTAATTGTTAGAATTTGAGCCCAACTAGTGTCACGACCCGCACCCGGAAATTCGGGCACGAGTGCGTGGGTACGTCCAGCCTACGCCGCAGAGTCGGCGGTAGTACGCTGTCTAGGTCAATCCATTATTTACTAACTAGCTCATTCACAAATAACATAGACAAGATAATAATGAGAATTGAAACTTAAGATTGCAACTGAAAGCAAATGTGACAACAGATTCAAATGTTTTAGTACAGGATTTCCAAATGAAATCGGGGACAAACCCGATAAATGAGATAAGAATATAAATAAAGGAAGCTACTACTAGCTACTCTGCAGCAGGGGTCTCCTGGGTGGGTTCTGGCTCCTCATAGGTATCATCAGTCCCCTCATAGGTACCATAATAAGTAGGGGCAAGATCCTCATCGTCGCCTAAACCAACATATCCAGTCAGGAAAGGAGCAAAGTACACAGTGCACAACAAGGTTAAACTAAATATTTATGACAATTAGACATTGAATATCATGTTAAGGAAATTGCATAAAAGAATATTAATATCTCAGAGTCAATACTATAAACAGGAATATGTGAAAACAGAAGTAATTGAGACAGGAAATGAAACTACAACAGTCAGCAAGAAAATATACAAGACCAGAAACTATCTATATGAAACTTGTGCTTGTTTTTAGAATACATAGTTGGCATGTAGGGGTTTATAAGGCTAATCCGGCCGTCATGAACGGCTATTAAACAGGGGAAATCGAGATCCGGCTGAGGTACAGTCGTGTACCAACAGCTATTAAACATGACAAGGGGAAGGGTAAACTACATGCCTTCTAGGTATTCTCCCACCCGACATGAAAACAAGACAGGAACTTCCAATATTCAAGACATGAAAATCCAGCATTTCTAACACTAGGTGTAATCATCAAGGGTACTAGTAAAGCAGGGAATTAATTATCACAATATATAGATTTAACTTGAAGTGCAGGTACTTGCCTGTTGTTTGGATCATAGTTTAAAGTATCGGCCGATACCGATCCGATACGGCCGATACCGATACAGTTTGGCATGTCCCGATCCGATACCGACCGATACCCGATACTGACCGATACCGACATTAGAGGTCTCTTTTCCAGTCAATTCGGCAAAAAATTTGAATTAAAAAGACCAATTAGAAATGATGTAAAAGCATAGTAAGGTTGTAAAAACATATAAAAGAGAAAAACTTATCTATCGCATTTAAATCAATCGACAAGGATGACTACTATTTCATTCAATATCAAAAAATACTAAGAAACAATACTGAAAATACTTTAAATTATGCATAAATGTATAAAATATATTATCTAAAATGTTAATAATTTACTAATAGTTGTTTGCTTTCCGATACCAAAAAATCCGATACTCCGATCCGAAATCGCCTATACTACCGATACCGCCGATCCCGATACTCATAGGAATGGTCCGATACCGATTCCGATACCGATACTTTGAACCTTGGTTTAGATCTGATTAATATTGGCTCTCGGGGGAAAATTCCAGAGATGAGTCCAAAAGCTGTAGACATTACCATCACGCTCAGAAGATGTCAAATAGCTAGAAACGCCTGTCCTTGGGTCCAATTTGGAGACAAGGGCAAAAACGGCAGTTTCGGGTCAAAACGGGGTCCACCGGTGGGCCCGCTTTGCACCGAAAAGCGTGTCCGGGTCAAGGGTCTCCAAATTCACCAAACTTAGTGTCAACAGGTCAGGAACGCTGATACGAACCCAACGGAACTTCCAGATTTGGATTCCGATGAGCCGAACACAAAATCGCCCGTCGAGCGGGGCCTGTGGGGCCCACGACACGCGATTTCGTCAACGTTCTCAGAATCGAACCAAACTTGACCCACAGGACCAGCGTATCGCTACGAGTCCGATGGCGCAAGTTTTGTCTCGATCTGACGTGTGTGCACGAAGTTAGGGTGAAATGTAGAAAAGGCGGATACGGGGCGATGTCCGCGGATACGCGTTGATTCCGGTGTGCACGCACACCCGAATCAGCTTCCACGAAAACTCACACGTCCGTATCGACGATGCGCACGTATCTGTGAAGACCGCACACGACCAAGTCGTCCCGTTTGGCGGGGCGTACTCAGTTCCGGGCTGAAACAGGGTCTGGTTTTTCCTGTTTTTGGATCGCGGTGTGCGATCACCACAGGACGCGATGCCCTGAACAGTTTGTCCGAACACCGAGAGGGTCATACAGGCTTCACAACGCATTTTGCGGAATTGAAAACGGAGCTACGAGCAAAAAGTTACACGCACCTGAAGGGGACCCGAAAACAGGGTCGAACCGTGTCCGACTCGTGTCGGACACGCGAAGGGGAATTAGGGCTAGGGTTAGGGTTCCTAGAGGATTTTCGGCCGTGGACGGCGGGGACTGGCCGGAGATGCGTCGGCGAGGGCGGGGGACGGTTCGCCGAGGGGCGGCGCGGCGTCCACGGGGCGGCGGTGGCTCAGGGCGGCCGGCAGCGGCGGCTGCGGCTGGTGGCTGTTGCTGCTCTAGCTGCGGGGTCGACCGGAGGGCGGCGCCGAGGGAGGAGGGAGGCGCTGGCGGTGCGGGTGGAGGAGCTGGGCGGTCGGCGAGGCGGTGGCGAGTGGAGGAGAGCAGCGGCGGAGCGGGGCGAGGGTTAGGGTGGAGGCTGGAGGAGGAAGACGGTGGGGGAGGGGTTTATAAAGGAGGAGGAGGAGGAAGTTGGCCGGGAGAGGCGGAGCGCAGCGTGGGAGCGGAACGCGCGGCGCTGCGCGCGGCGGCCGGCGCTGGACGCGGGGACGTGGGGGGCTGGGGGAGACCGGGTCCGGGTCGGGTTTGCCGGCGGGTCGGGTTTGGCTGACCCGACCCGACCCGATAGGGTTTGGGTCTGGGCCGGGGAGCGGCTGGGCCGGGCCGCGGCCCAATGGGCCAGGGCGGCCCGCGGGAAAAAATAAAATAAAAAAAATAATAATAAATAAATAAATAAATAAATAGATAATTAATTAATAAAAATGGTTTTTAGGCATTTAAAAATAGGTCTGAGGCCCAGAAAAATCCAGAAAAATTACCCTAAGTCCAATTTTTCATTTTACATCCAAAAATATTATTTTTATGATATTTTAATATTATTTATTGCCAATTAAAAATTATTTATTAATTAAAAGCCTTGATTTTAATTACAGAAAATTCCCAGAAAATTCTAGAAAATTGGGAAAAATCCAAGATTTTAATAATTTGAAAATTCAGGGGGTTTACAACCTACCCAACTTACAAAAATTTCGTCTTCGAAATTTAAGAATAACAATGGGACAAAAGGAAAAGGCCGGAAAATAAAATATACCTCAGGGTTCAAAAAGATAGGGGTATCGCTCTCTAATCTCGTCTTCTCGCTCCCAGGTGGATTCGCCGGGAGAATGGTGCTTCCAGGCTACGCGAACCAGGGAGATAACCTGGTTCCGTAGAACTTTCTCCGATCGATCCAGTATCTCCACGGGTTGCTCTTGGTAAGTCAAACTTGGGCCTACTTTGAGCTCTGAGTGATCCAAGATGTGGCTGGGGTCTGGCACGTACTTTCTCAGCTGCGACACGTGGAAGACGTTATGGACTCCATCTAGAGAGGGTGGCAATGCCAGTCGGTATGCCACTTCTCCGATTTTCTCCTGTATGCCAAAAGGTCCAATAAATCTTGGGCTGAGTTTTCCACTCCTTCCGAACCTAATGGTGCCACGTGTCGGGGAAATCTTTAAGAACACCAGCTCTCCAACCTTTAATAAAGCCATAATCAAGTCTTAGTTCCATAATCAAAATGTTTAAATTGACTTGAATTTCATAAATTTAATTACCTCAAATTCCAAGGGCCTTCGGTGGCTATTTGCCCAATGTCGTTGCCTGTCTTGAGCCACTCGAAGTCTGTCCCTTATTTGCTTTACCTTCTCAGCTGAATCGATCACCATCTCTGGTCCCAGTAGGGCTCTTTCACCAACGTCGTCCCATGATAGCGGGGTACGACATCTTCGTCCATACAGAGCTTCAAATGGAGTCATCTCAATACTTGCTTGGTAACTGTTATTATAAGAGAACTCCACAAGATGTAGATAGTCTTCCCAGGATCCTCCAAAATCCAGAACACATGTACGGAGCATATCTTCAAGTGTCTGGATTGTACGTTCCGATTGTCCATCGGTTTGGGGATGATAAGCTGTGCTGAATTTGAGTTGCGTCCCCAAGCTGGCTTGTAAGCTCTTCCAGAAGTGAGAGGTGAATCTTGAATCTCGGTCGGAGACAATACTTACTGGAACTCCATGCAGCCTGACAATATGTCTGATATATAAATCTGCCAGCTTCTCTGTAGATAGCCCTACTTTGAAGGGTAGAAAATGTGCAGACTTGGTCAGTCTATCTACTATCACCCAGATTGCATCCTTACCACTAGGTGTCCTTGGAAGTCCGGAAACAAAATCCATTGTGATATGTTCCCACTTCCACTCCGGAATGGGTAGTGGTTGAAGCAATCCTCCAGGTCTTTGTCTCTCTGTCTTGACTTGCTGGCACACTAAACAATGAGATACGAACCTGGCTACTTCTCTTTTCATGCCATGCCACCAAACATGCGTCCTCAGGTCCTTGTACATCTTGTTGGCTCCTGGATGTATAGAGTATTGCGACCTGTGCGCCTCTTGCATAATTTTTTCTCTTATGTCTCCTTGAGGTACACATAATCTATCGCCATGCCTCAGTGATCCATCCTCATGAATTCTGAAATCTTCCACTAATCCAGCTTGCACTTGGCCTCGAAGGCTTCGTAGGCCTTCGTCTTGAAACTGAGTCTCCTTGATCTTGTCTATTAAGGTAGACTGAATCTGCAAGTTCATCATTTGGCCTTCTTTCCCTGGAATGATTACTTCAATACCTAAACTTTCCAAGTCCTCTAGCAGGTGTCTGTCCATAGTCAAATACATCGCCATAGGATACCTGCTTAGAGCATCAGCAACTACATTGGCCTTCCCAGGGTGATATTGAAGAGTGATATCAAAGTCTTTCATTAGTTCTAGCCACCTTCTTTGCCTCATGTTTAGCTCTTTCTGGGTGAAGATATATTTTAAACTTTTATGGTCTGTAAATATTTCCACCTTTTCTCCATAAAGATAATGCTTCCATAGTTTAAGAGCAAAAATGACAGCTGCCAATTCTAAATCATGAGTTGGATAGTTCTTTTCATGGGGTCGAAGCTGTCTAGAGGCATATGCTATTACTTTCTTGTTCTGCTCCAAAACACATCCTAGACCTTTTCCAGAAGCATCACTATAAATAGCGAAACCTCCGGTTCCAGAAGGTAAGGTCAGAATAGGGGCAGTAGTCAGCCTTTTCTTCAATTCCTCAAAAGCATGCTGACATTCATCAGTCTAGGTGAACTCTTCATCCTTTCTTGTTAATTTTGTCATGGGCTCCGCAATTCTTGCAAAGTCCTTCACAAACTTTCGATAATATCCAGCTAGCCCCAGGAAGCTTTTAATATCTGCTACAGAGTCTGGAGTGGGCCAGGATTCTACTGCCGCTATCTTCTTAGGATCTACTGCTATTCCATCTCTAGTCACCACATGTCCCAAGAATTCTACTTTGTCTAGAAAGAAAGCACATTTAGATAATTTTCCATAAAGTTTTTCCTTCCTCAAAGTCTCCAATGCTAACCTCAAATGTTCTTCATGTTCTTCGGGGGTCTTGGAGTAGATCAAAATATCATCAATAAAGACCACTACAAATTTGTCTAGATATTTCTGAAATACTTTGTTCATCAAGTTCATAAAAACTGCTGGTGCATTCGTCAACCCGAACGGCATTACTAAGAATTCGTAGTGTCCGTTCCGGGTATTGAAAGAAGTTTTAGGGATGTCTTCCTTTCTTACCCTTACTTGGTGGTAACCAGACCTCAAATCAATCTTTGAAAACACCCGAGCTCCACTCAACTGATCAAATAAGTCATCTATCCTGGGCAGGGGATACTTATTCTTAATTGTTAAGGCATTCAAGGCCCTATAGTCAATACACATTCGGGATGTTCCGTCCTTCTTGGGCACAAATAATACTGGAGCTCCCCAGGGTGAGACACTAGACCTAATGAAGCATTTGTCTTCTAGTTCTTTGATTTGCTCATTTAGTTCTATTATCTCCTTCTTGTTGATTCTGTAGGGATTTTGAGATACTGGTGCTGCTCCTGGCACTAAGTCAATAGAGAATTCAACTTTTTGGTCTGGGGGTAAGCCTGGAAGATCCTCAGGGAAGACATCAAGGTATTCAGAGATGATAGGTAGTGGCACTTCTTCTGTTACTAGGGCTCCACAAATTTTGTTATTACCCATTTCTCTAGAACCTCTAGCAAATTCAAATTCTGGCTTGTCAGGGGGCCTGAAGATTACACTACCTCTGTGGCAGTCTATAGTGGCATGATGTTGACTTAACCAATCCATACCCAGTATAATGTCAAAACTGGGCACTGGCATTACAAGTAGTCTAGCATACAGTTCTCTTCCACACAAAGTAATAGGACAATTGTTACAGGCATCACTAACCGGGATGATTCCTCCACCGGTAATGATCTTATAACAATTCCTAAGGGGTTTAGTGGTTAAACTATGCTTCATAAGGAAATCTACTGACATGAATGAATGTGAAGCTCCAGAGTCAAATAAAGTAATAGCTGGTATTGAATTTATAAGCACAGAACCTGTGATCACGTCGGCTGTGGCTTCAGCTTCTTCCAGAGTCATTGCATAAGCACGGCCTTACTGCGGTGCACCCCTCTGTTGCTGCTGGTGCTGAGCAAAGCGTTGTTGTTGTGTTGGAAGTGGGGGTCCCCTCTGTTGTACTGCTGGGGCCCTGGCCTGGGCTGGAGCCTTTGGTGCAGCGGTGCGTCCTTGAGCAGCTGGACAGTCCCTCATTTGGTGCGCTGCTGAGCCACAGTAGAGGCAGGAACCTAGCCTCTTCCTGCAGACTTGCCAAGTATGACCTGGTTTTTGGCAAAAGTTACAAGCAGCAGCTTGTTGGTTCTGTCCCTGAGCCTGGTGTTGGGGTGCTGGAGCTCGAGGGAGAGGACGCTGAGTTCGCTGCGGGGCCCTCTGCTGTTGTTGTTGTTGTTGAAAAGGGCGTTTGTTGGGTCCCGCATTTCCGGTATCTCTTTCTCGTTTCAGTTTATGCCCCATATCTCTCTCAACGCCTTGTGCCACGCTCAGGATTTCTTCATAGGTGCGAGCTCGGCTGGTGGTGACAGCAAGGCGAATATCCGGAGACAGCCCCTTCTTGAATCTACGGGCTCTGTCCTCCGGGGTACGAACCATGTACTCCACAAAATGGCTTAACCTGCTAAATTCAGCAGTATATTCATCAACAGACATGTTACCTTGTTCCAGTCTCTCGAATTGGCTTTCGAGAGCTTCCCGAGCCACTTCGGGATAGAATTTCTCCTTGAATAGCCTTTTGAAGTCATCCCAGGTGAGGTCAGGAGCAGATAGTTGGGGTTCATCTCTGAACCAGGTTCGAGCAATGTCGAACAGTTGCAGGCTTGCGGACTCCACTTTGAGATCATCGGAAACCCGAGCAGTCTTCAGGAGTCTCTCGACATTCTCTATCCACTCATCGGCATAGAGAATGCCCTCAGTTCCGTAGAATTCCAGGGGTCTTAGATTCTTGAAATCTTTGGCACTCCCTGGCCTCTTGAGTGGCGACTCCTGGGACTTAATAGCTTCCGAGAGGCTGGTCCGCAGAAGTGCAGTCTGTTCTTTCTGGGATTCCACCAATCCCTGGAACACTCCAAGTAGCTGTGCCCCATCTAGGGTAACTGCCGGAACAGATGGAGGCGGCGGGAGTGCAAGAGTCTCGGACACATTCTGCTCAGCTGGTTCTGATGTGCCTCCTACTGTGTTCCTGGTCTGGACCATTCTGAAAGATTAAGGGATAGGAGGATCAGAATAGAATACTTGGAAATCAAAGGCGATAGGAAAAATTGATCAGCAATGATATCAAGAATTGAAATAAGGACGCTATACTGTGAATGAGCTTTTCCTAGAATCCTCAATCTTATTCCATACCCTGTCCTAGGGTATTACCCTATTTTAGGATAGGACCTGCATGGGCCACCATAAAAACGTGTCACGACCAGCACCCGAAAATTCGGGCACGAGTGCGTGGGTACGTCCAGCCTACGCCGCAGAGTCGGCGGTAGTACGCTGTCTAGGTCAATCCATTATTTACTAACTAGCTCATTCACAAATAACATAGGCAAGATAATAATGAGAATTGAAACTTAAGATTGCAACTGAAAGCAAATGTGACAACAGATTCAAATGTTTTAGTACAGGATTTCCAAATGAAATCGGGGACAAACCCGATAAATGAGATAAGAATATAAATAAAGGAAGCTACTACTAGCTACTTTGCAGCAGGGGTCTCCTGGGTGGGTTCTGGCTCCTCATAGGTATCATCAGTCCCCTCATAGGGACCATAATAAGTAGGGGCAAGATCCTCATCGTCGCCTAAACCAACATATCCAGTCAGGAAAGGAGCAAAGTACACAGTGCACAACAAGGTTAAACTAAATATTTATGACAATTAGACATTGAATATCATGTTAAGGAAATTGCATAAAAGAATATCAATATCTCAGAGTCAATACTATAAACAGGAATATGTGAAAACAGAAGTAATTGAGACAGTAAATGAAACTACAACAGTCAGCAAGAAAGTATACAAGACCAGAAACTATCTATATGAAACTTGTGCTTGTTTTTAGAATACATAGTTGGCATGTAGGGGTTTATAAGGCTAATCCGGCCGTCATGAACGACTATTAAACAGGGGAAATCAAGATTCGGCTGAGGTACAGTCGTGTACCAACAGCTATTAAACATGACAAGGGGAAGGGTAAACTACATGCCTTCTAGGTATTCTCCCATCCGACATGAAAACAAGACAGGAACTTCCAATATTCAAGACATGAAAATCCAGCATTTCTAACACTAGGTGTAATCATCAAGGGTACTAGTAAAGCAGGGAATTAATTATCACAATATATAGATTTAACTTGAAGTGCAGGTACTTGCCTGTTGTTTGGATCTGATTAATATTGGCTCTCAGGGGAAAATTCCAGAGATGAGTCCAAAAGCTGAAATAGACATTACCATCACGCTCAGAAGATGTCAAATAGCTAGAAACGCCTGTCCTTAGGTCCAATTTGGAGACAAGGGCAAAAACGGCAGTTTTGGGTCAAAACGGGGTCCACCGGTGGGCCCGCTTTGCACCGAAAAGCGTGTCTGGGTCATGGGTCTCCAAATTCACCAAACTTAGTGTCAACAGGTCAGGAACGCTGATACGAACCCAACGGAACTTCCAGATTTGGATTCCGATGAGCCGAACACAAAATCGCCCGTCGAGCGGGGCTTGTGGGGCCCACGACACGCGATTTCGTCAACGTTCTCAGAATCGAACCAAACTTGACCCACAGGACCAGTGTATCGCTACGAGTCCGATGGCGTAAGTTTCGTCTCGATCTGACGTGTGTGCACGAAGTTAGGGTAAAATGCAGAAAAGGCGGATACGGGGCGATCACTACTAGAATAAGCGGGATTAGCGACGTATTTTAGCGAATCCTAGTAAAAACGTCGCTAACTTAGCGACTCCGTAAATATCGTCGCTAGACGTCACTAAATGGCGACATTTAGCGATGTTTAGCGACTTTTATTAAGATTTTAAATTAATCGTCGCTATAAGTTCAATTAAGGTCGCTAAACGTCGTTAATATATCTTATTTAGCGACGTTTAGCGTCGTAATTAGCGACGTATCTTTCAAAAATATTTAGCAACGTATTTAGCGACGACTTTGGAGTCGCTATTTTTTATTTTAGCGACGTTTTTACCTTGACGTCGCTAAACGTCGCTAAATTTTGATTAATTAGGGCTCAGTTTTCTTTTCTCCATCTGTCGAAAATTTCGAAACGCTTCGATTTCCCCCGCCCCCCCCCCCTCTCCGGCGACCGGGTCTCCGACCGCTGCGGCTACTCCGGCATCTCCCTCCTCCTCCTCGAGCTCTAGGTAATCTCTCTCTCTCTCTCTCTCTCTCTCATGTGACACTGACACAAGACACACGTACACAGACACGACACGCACACAGACACTGAGGAGTGGTACACGAGACACATGACACACACACACAGACGCAGACACACACACGACACACATACACGACACACACACAGACGCAGACACACACACGACACACACACAGACGCAGACACACACACACACAGACGCATATTAGGGTTAGGGTTAGGTTTAGGGTTAGGGTTAGGGTTAGGTTTTTTGACCTGGGTTAGGGTTAGGGTTAGGGTTAGGTTTATGGTTAGGGTTAGGGTTAGGGTTAGGTTTTTTGACCTGGGGTTAGGGTTAGGGTTAGGTTTAGGGTTAGGGTCAGATTCATCTTCTCAAAAGCAAGTGGTACACGAGACACACGACACACACACACAGACGCAGACACACGACACACATACACGACACACACACAGACACACAGACGCAGACACACACACGACACACACACACACGCAGACACACACACACACAGACGCATATTAGGGTTAGGGTTAGGGTTAGGTTTAGGGTTAGGGTTAGGTTTTTTGACCTGGGGTTAGGGTTAGGGTTAGACCTGGTCAAGAGAGAACATATATTTTCTAAAGAGACACACACACACACACACAGACACAATCAGAGAGTAGCATTCCTTTTCTTTCTCAAGAGAGAACATATATTTTCTAAAAATATATTGTTAATGTTATGAATCAGAGAGTAGCATTCCTTTTCTTTCTCAATCCTACTGTGCCTTATATTCCTTCGTTTGACTCAACGTGGAATTTAGAGGAAGTTAGTGTTATTTTGGCTTGCAACCTGCTAATTAATGATATGCACACAAACTGCTAGTTAATGATATGAATATGAGTTTGGAGCCTCATTGTTATATTCTAAATATGTTAAGGGTGGAGTTAAGTAATACAAAAGCAATTCACTCCATTATTCTAAACTTGATGTTTGAAAATTTTATTTTCTAAATTCTTGGAAGCTAATGGATGTTTAGCGTGAATAATGAGACTATCTCAAATAATGTATAAAAATGACATATCTTCTGAAATATTATTTCTAAGCCGAAATCAAGTCAAAAGTATAAAGTGCTCCAATATTAGGGTTAGGGTTAGGGTTAGGGTTAGGGTTAGGTTTTTTGACAAGATAATAATATATAAGTTTTGGTTGATAAATCTAAAGATGAAAGCCTATCAGGGTGGTCGCAACATGGTCGAAACGCTACGTGACGATCGTTTATTGGGAGAGAGGTAGAGGTGAAAGGGTTACAAGAAGGTTGTAAGCATTTGATAGTAAACTTAGCATTATTGATATATATAAAAGAAGTAGTGGGAGAATAAAAAAAGGAGAGAAAAGAAAAAGAAAGAACGGTACATACGAGGATTAAAGTATCGATCATTTTATTTTGTGACACGTAGGATATAAATAAGATATTATGGTATCATTATTATACTGCAACAAACAGCTAATTCTTTGTGAGTCATCTAATTATTCCGTTCCGGTCCAATAGCTAATTCTTTGCTAATTCTTTGTTTTCATCTATCTTACCAGATGGCACCCAAGAGAGCGACACCTACTGTTAAGGAGGAAGTGATGCCTCCTACTGTTAAGGAGGAAGAGATACCACCTGCGGGGAGTTCCAGTCACCCAGCACCCATAGCGGAGCTTGATAACATAAACGCTGTTTATGCGCAGTATTTGAGGGACTGGTATCTGCCCCGTTTTGGAAATCCTCGAGATTGATACTATGATGTTTCATATACTTATATATTATGAATTTTGTGTTACTGTGATACTCTGATACTTATATATTATGTATTTTGTGATGTTGTTTATGCCCATTTTGTGTGACTGTGATACTGTGATACTTTTATGACTGTGATACTTTTTTATTGTCTGTCTATAATATTTGTGTGTATTAATTGTATGACTGTATACTTTTATTCATATTAAATATTGTTAATCCGGTGTTGAGTGTTCCACCGAAGGGGTCGGCGAACCCATAGAATTCAACGGAGGGTTGCTCCGGGTCTATTTTTAATTAGAAATTTTAAAATTACAGGAACAATAGCTTGGAACAATTCAGGTTTTTTTTTTACTTTTTTTGTAAATTTAGCGACGTATTTAACGACGTTTAGCGACGTCTAGCGACGTTTTTATAAGTCGCTAAACAAGTCGCTACTTAGCGACGTGTCATTAGCCGTCGCTAACGACGTCGCTAAACGTCGCTAAATATGTCGCTGTACGTCGCAAATTGGTGACATGACAGTACTGCCAGGTCATTAAAGACGTCGCTGTCACGTCGCTATATAAGTCGCTAATTAGCGACGTTTAGCGACTTTACAGAACGTCGCTATTTAGTGACGCGGCGCCGCTAAACGTCGCTACATTTAGCGACTCATGGAAGTCGCTAAAAAACGTCGGTATAGCGACGTTTAGCGACGTATTTCGGTTCAGAGACTTGGTTTCTTTCGACTACTTTAAAACGTCGCTAATGACGTCGCTAAACGATTTTAGCGACGTTTTTTTGTCATTTAGCGACGTTTTTGGGCGTCGCTAATTTGACTTTTTTTGGTAGTGGATGTCCGCGGATACGCGTTGATTTCGGTGTGCACGCACACCCGAATCAGCTTCCACCAAAACTCACACGTCCGTATCGACGATGCGCACGTATCTGTGAAGACCACGCGACCAAGTCGTCCCGTTTGGCGGGGCGTACTCAGTTCCGGGGTGAAACAGGGTCTGGTTTTTCCTGTTTTTGGATCGCGGTGTGCGATCACCACAGGACGCGATGCCCCGAACAGTTTGTCCGGACACCGAGAGGGTCATACAGGCTTCATAACGCAATTTGCAGAATTAAAAACGGAGCTACGAGCAAAAAGTTACACGCACCTGAAGGGGACCCGAAAACAGGGTCGAACCGTGTCCGACTCGTGTCGGACACGCGAAGGGGAATTAGGGCTAGGGTTAGGGTTCCTGGAGGATTTCCGGCCGTGGACGGCGGGGACTGGCCGGAGATGCGTCGGCGAGGGCAGGGGACGGTTCGCCGAGGGGCGGCACGGCGTCCACGGGACGGCGGTGGCTCAGGGCGGCCGGCAGCGGCGGCTGCGGCTGGTGGCTGTTGCTGCTCGAGCTGCGGGGTCGACCGGAGGGCGGCGCCGAGGGAGGAGGGAGGCGCTGGCGGTGCGGGTGGAGGAGCTGGGCGGTCGGCGAGGCGGTGGCGAGTGGAGGAGAGCAGCGGCGGAGCGGGGCGAGGGTTAGGGTGGAGGCTGGAGGAGGAAGACGGTGGGGGAGGGGTTTATAAAGGAGGAGGAGGAGGAAGTTGGCCGGGAGAGGCGGAGCGCGGCGTGGGAGCGGAACGCGCGGCGCTGCGCGGCGGCCGGCGCTGGACGCGGGGACGTGGGGGGCTGGGGGAGACCGGGTCGGGGTCGGGTTTGCGGGCGGGTCGGGTTTGGCTGACCCGACCCGACCCGATAAGGTTTGGGTCTGGGCCGGGGAGCGGCTGGGCCGGGCCGCGGCCCAATGGGCCAGGGCGGCCCGCGGGAAAAAATAAAATAAAAATAATAATAATAAATAAATAAATAAATAAATAGATAATTAATTAATAAAAATGGTTTTTAGGCATTTAAAAATAGGTCTGAGGCCCAGAAAAATCCAGAAAAATTACCCTAAGTCCAATTTTTCATTTTACATCCAAAAATGTTATTTTCATGATATTTTAATATTATTTATTGCCAATTAAAAATCATTTATTAATTAAAAGCCTTGATTTTAATTACAGAAAATTCCCAGAAAATTCCAGAAAATTGGAAAAAATCCAAGATTTTAATAATTTGAAAATTCAGGGGGTTTACAACTAGAAAGCCCATTGATTGACTCTTGTGCGTCTACTCTCATGACAGGCGACGCATGTATAATACGCAATTATGTATCAGTAGGTCATGTTTTAGATATTACTGTTGCCAATGGTGGTTCACTAACAGTCCGTGGATGAGGAAGTGCCCGTCTTTCTTCCGAACTATCACTTAATTCAGTATTACATACACCTGAAAATCCGTTCAGTTTACTTTTAATTAGTTAGATTACTCGTGACATGCATTGCCCGGTAATGTTTTTTTCTGATGGTTGTGTTTTTCAGGAACTAAAGACTGGGATGACTGTCGGTAAGGGGCATGTGGCTAGGGGCTTGTACCTGTTTGACGTCCCTCTTCTGTTGCTTGTGCCGGCATGTAACTCGATCTTTTTGAGTTATATTGTCAATTAGGCCATCCATCAATCCAAGCTCTACATAAACTATACCAATATGTTCCAGTTACTTTTCATTATGAGTCGTGTCATTTGACTAAGCATTACCGGGTTTTCTATCCGATGAGTCATAATAAAATTGCATCCGCTCTTTACGAGTTGGTGCATTCTAATGTATGGAGACCTTGTCCAGTTGAGTCAATGATGGATTTCAAGTACTTTGTTATATTTGTTGATGAATACTCACGTGTCACTTTTGTCTATCTGATGAAAAATTACTTCGAATTATTTGAAATTTGGTACAATTTTTACGCAAAAATCAAAACATAATTTGGTGTTCTGATTAAATGCTTTTGAAATGACAACGGTCATGAGTATCTATCTCGTTTGTTCAATACTCATCTGTTCCGCAATGACACAATCCACCAAACTTCTTGTCCTTACACACCACAACAAAATGGTGTGGCCGAACGCAAGAATTACCATCTCTTGGAAACAACGCGTGCTCTTATGTTTCTAGATTGTACTCCCAAAAGATTTTGGTCGGATGTAGTACTTACAACTTGCTATCTTATTAATCGCATGTCATCATCAATTTTTAATGGTGCTACTCCATTTTCTTGGTTATATCCCGAACGAGAGCCGTTTCCTCTACCTCTCAAAATTTTTGGTTGCTTGTGATATGTTCGGGATACCCGAACCCATGTTGCCTACTTGGTGAAGTATTCAAAGTAATTAGACATATTCAAATACTTTCTAATTCACTTGAAAAAAAGGTATTCTTGTACAATTAATTTAACAACATGAAAAACACATCTTACATGAAAGTTGTCTTTCTAAAATAGGCAGAAATTATTGATTTCAAAATATTGATATAAGAAATATTATTATTAGCATTATTAAAAAAATTGAAAAAAAATCTATTATGAATATCATATTCACTTAAAACTTGTAACATGGCTCCGCAGATTGCATTTCCAGTATGAAATTTTTTCAACGATCTTAAACAAAGAATTTGTTTTTGTAAAACCTATTTTGCATCTAAATAATATTATGTGATAGAAACAAAATAATAATATTGTTCACTAGTCCATATATCCAAAGTTAAAGAAAATCTATTAATATTTTCAAAACTTTGTTAAGTAGCCTTTTCTTTTTCAAATATTTTAAAAGTTCTAGGAGTAGATCTGTAAACTTTTGTAAAACAAAGATTTATTGTACTACGTGCATAGCCATATATTCTTCACTCTCACAAAATGTGAAAGGTTGTCCATCACAAATAATATTTGTGAAGTTGGTTTTGTTGCGAGCATACGAATAAGTTAATAATTTTAATGAAGAATCTTGAGCACCGGTCGATTCTTAATTGTGTTTGTTTAGTATCAGTTATGTTTTTACCTTAACAACTTTTATAGTGTTTCTTTAAATTTCTTGTGCCTTCATTTTTTTTTCATTTAAAGACTTTTTTTGTATTTATTGCATCGTGCAACTCTAGGTATTGGATTCTGTATTGGGATCTAAGACTTCCTCTCCCTAATCATTTGTGACATATAATTTAGTAAAATAATTTTAATAAATTGATCTAGATCTACTTGGAACATAACTATTATTACATTTATTTTTGGAAGGTGACATTTGTGTCGTTGGTTAATATTCTACTGGATTAGGAGAAATATTATTATCAAAAGTATTATAAACATTGTAACAATGATCCAAAAGACTATCAAAGTCTTGGTTAGAATTTGTACCACCATTATGATCCATACTATATTTTAAAAAATTGTAATTTAAACATTAATAAATTTAAAATATCAAAATTAACTACTTATATAATATAATATGAAAAATATTTAAACCTCAACTTTATTTTCTCTGCAGTCGGATGTAGAAGTGTTGCAGCATGGTGATGGTCAATTATATTGAAGCCTCCAAATATAATTTTTTGAACTCGTGCAATTTTTTTTTTAAAGTTCAGTCTCCAAAAAGTAGTTAATTCACTGAATATAACACAAAATTGATTGAAAGTATAAGAAAATGGAAGAAATTTTGTCGTGGTAAATTTGGATAAAATAATCCCTATTTATAAGAATTTTCAGGTGACAAATGACCACGAATATTCTTATAATATAGTTGTTATAGGAGTATTTTGGTCAATTTAAGCAAAATGACAAAAATACCTTTGATAAACATTCATAAATTGTTAAATAATTGGCGTATTTTGCATAGTTTGCAGTATCGGTCGATACCGATCCGATACGGCCGATACCGATACAGTTTAGCATGTCTCGATCCGATACCGATTGATACCTGATACTGATTGATACCGACATTAGAGGACTCTTTTTCGGTCAATTAGACAAAGAAAATTGAATGAATAAGACAAATTAGTAAGTGTGTAAAAGTATAGTAAGATTATAAAAGCATATAAAAGAGGAAAACTTATCAATCGCATGTAAATCAATCGACGGGGTGACTACTATTTTATTCAATTTCAAAAATACTAAGAAACAACACAAAAAATACTTAAAATTATGCATAAATGTATAAAATATATTTTCTAAAATGTTAATAATTTACTAATAGTTATTTGCTTTTCGATACCAAAAAATCCGATACCGCCGATCCGAAACCGTCGATACTACCGATACCGTCGATCCCGATACTCATAGGAATAGTCAAATACCGATACTTTGAACCTCGGACTATTTTGGTGAAAATACCCCCTTAAAAGACCATATTTCCCTTAAAATATAGCTATTGGTTTTTTTTAACCAAAATATCCCTCAATGTTATAATAACCGTTAGTGGGCGGATGTAAAATGGTTGCTTCTGCATCCTACTATCCTCATTTGAAGTCTATCTTAAACAGACTTTGGAATTGCGTCATATATATCCATCTTCCAAATATTACTCTTATCATCAATAGCTAACCCTAATCTGTTTTGGATAGAATATAGACTAGTTCTGTGATCCACAATATCCAAGCATAGAGCACCACAATTGATTTTGGGGATGTTGAAGGTCTCCTACTGATGCCAATAGGCCAACATCAACCTTGACTTGGAAACTTCAAGGTCTATTTTGGACAATCAGGATGATTTTGTATTTATGTTCTGTAAGAAAAAATGAGTTGGGTTTATGAGGTCCTACTTTTCTTTATTGTATAGAATTTAGACTAGGTTTCTGAGATCCACAATGTCCAGCCATAGAGCACCTCAATTGACTCGGGGATGTTGAAGGTCTCCTACAGATGCCAATAGACCAACATCGACCATGACTTGGAAACTTCAAGGTTTTGTAATGAAGTGGGATGTGATTTTTCTTAAAAAATAGATAGCTCTCCTAAACGTTTCAAAAGTCGGGATAAATATGAATCGTCGAAGGCAGCCTTTAAATTTGAACCACATATCAATACCAGACTGTGCGACATACCAATAGCAGAACGGTGTCTTTCCTCCGTATATTGAACGTGAACCGAAGAGCAGAACTACTTAACCGAAGAGTAGAACTACTTGTGACAAATAACATATTGTTATATGGAGACTATAAATTTTGAGTAATAGTTGAGTTGATAAAATTAAGTGGTTGAATAATGAAAAATTTATTTCATTGAATACGAAGATTATGGTTCTCTCTATCACAGTGAATTATAAAAAAAATTAAGAAAGAGAGAATTAACATTGAATATGTTATTGATTGGTTTTGCTTCTGCTTTTAAAAGCAGCCTCCATCCTACTTTCATAGAAGTCCATAAGTGGTTGTCTCTGCTTCTATATAAATGGAAGAGAAATGAGTACGAGAGTATATCAGTATAATGAATCAGATATATATTCACTTCCTTTGTGTGTCCTACTTTTGGACAATCAAAATGATTTTGTATTTAACTTCTGTAAGAAAAAAATGAGTTGAGATTTCTTAACTCCTACTTTTCTTTATTGTATTGAATATAGGCTAGGTTTCATCAGATCCACAATTGACTCGGGGGTCGATGTTGAAGATCCTCTAATGATTCCAATAGGACAACATCAACATTGACTTGGAAACTTCAAGGTCTTGTAATAAAGTGGGATAGAATATAGACTAGTTCTGTGATCCATAATATCTAAGTCATTCTTGAACTCAAACCACAAATTGTAGCAGTCTAGATGGAATAGTATATCAACAAATAGATGCAAGGCAACTGCCTCGCCATGGGAAAGAGACAATCCCCACAAATCATCATCACCATTTTTTAATCCATGAAAGGAGGCGCATATTACCAAATTGCTGCAAGGGTTCTGCCATCAATACGACTTTGTATTGGCATTTAATGTGGGATTGTTATTCCTGAGATTAACCTCATTTTAACTATTCAATTATTTTTGAAGTGTACGCATCTCTTAAACCAAAGAAATAATGGATACCTAACATACGTGTATATTTGAAGAGTAGGATCAAAAGCATACACCATTAACAAAATTTTCCCTTTAGATTTACCATGTGTTTTCTGTATTAGACACAATTGACACACCAATCTCAGATTCATAAGACTAATATGATCTGGTCAGCCAAATCTCAACTCCGTGATTTAGGACTAATATGGACTTTCAGATCATTTTCGTAACCAAAGATAACATGATCTAGTGAATACATTAATTTACCTATGGCATTGGCAAATATTACATCAATGATCTTCTACCTCGTTTAGTTGGTTCAATTTGTAAGTAAACCGAATACGCAGAGGTTGAGGAGAATATTTCTCATTACTGCTGACATCTAAGATTTCATTTTTCTCATATGCAATTTTGATACTGGTATAGATTAAGATTTGAAACAAAAATGACATTCTAAAACCATCATTCAACTATACCGTAGATTGCACATCATTCCAATTGACATGCACACTTGCATCAGTTCAATTCTTTGACTCATGCTGGCATTAGCAGCATGATTTAATCACCACCCCTCTATAACAGAGGGATTGATCAGTTGCAGGCTTTTAGCAGGACATGACCATAACTTGACATTGTTGTGGATCAAAGTTAGGACTGCTCGAAGGCTTAAAAGAATTGCATCTCTGCGACTCCTTCTAAGGTATTGTTCATTCCAAATCTTTCGTGTCAAGAATCTAAATTGTATTCTCATTATTGTCACTTTCTCAATGTGATGGAACAGGAATATGATCCTGACTATGAATTGTATCCTCTGCCTTATAGTCATCTAACGTACGTAATGAATCGTATCAAGAGTGTCAGGATTGTTTGATTTACATGCAAATACCAAGAGATCCAGCTTGTGAAATTTGTGCTGGAATCTGCACCGGCACTAGTCACTGGTTCTGTATCACGGAGAAGTGGAGACAAACAGGATGGTTCGCGAGGAGTTACTTATGTTCCCGAAAGCTTGGAGCAGTGCTCGAGTTGCTCAGTATCAAAGTCTCCTTGAAGGAGACGTGCCCGAGGCAGAGCTATCTATGGGATGTTGGGAACAAAAGTGCGAAAATCGTTCCCCAAACCAGAGAGTACCTGCGAAAGAACCGAACAAAACGTACAAACCAAAAAATACCAAACACAAATCGCAGACAGAGATATTTTTGACGTGGAAAATCCTTGCGGGAAAAACCACGGGGCGATCGAAGTCCAACCCTGAAAAGCCTCCACTAATGGAATAAGAAATACACCGACTCCTTACAAACTTCTCACCGATCCAAACAGATCACCACAACTCTTTTGGAACAGAAAATATATTATAACCACGAAGAAAAAAGACAACGAGAAATACTCGAAACTGATCTTCTTATTCGAAACGGCCTCCAATTCTTCTTTCTCCTCTCCAATGTTGCAATGACACTCTTGCCTCCTTTTCTCTCCTTGTTACTATGTTTTTGTTTTTATTTTAGAGAGATCAATGTATTATAGGGACATAAGACACCTATATATAGCCTCAATCCCACAACTAGCATTCCTATTATAGATATGAATATCCAATCCAAATCCATTGAGATATTCCTATTATATTTAAGAATATCCAATACAAATAAATTGAGGTATTCCTATTATATGTAGAAATACTCAATGCTACTCCGGGGTATTTTTTACATAGATTGGGAACCCCACCCACTCTAACAAATCTCCTCCTTCACAACTATGTGGAGGGGGTCGTCATCCCGACGATCCGCCTGCAGAACTCAAATTTTTTCCTTGGTAGAACCTTTGTGAACATATTTGCTCCGTTATCATTTGTATGAACATTCTCAAGTGCCGCTTCCTTCTTGTCAACCATATCCCGTATCCAATGATACCATGAAATGTCTGGTTCTTCACAAGGTAAATAGCACTCTGACTATTGCAAAGCAAAGGATACTACTCCTGCTTTAGTCTAATTTCCTGCAGCAGCTTCTTCATCCACATCAACTCCTTGCAAGTCTCCGTCGCCGCAATGAATTATGCCTCTGTCGTCAACAAGGCAACACACTTCTGCAAACGCGACTACCACGATAATGTTCCACCAGCAAACATCATCACATAGCCCGAAGTCGATTGTCTCGTATCTACATCTTCAGCCATATCAGTCTCGGTATATCCAACCAGCTTCGGCTTGTCACTACCAAATGAAAGTCTCCAATCGGCAGTACCCTGAATATATCGTAGAATCCACTTGACCCTACTCCAATGTACCCTTCCAGGATTGGAAGTGTTCCTGCTAACTGTGTCGACTGCGTGAGCAATGTCTGGCCTCGTACACATCATAGCATACATGAGACTCCCTACAGCTGAGGCATATGGAACCCGCTCCATATCTTCCTTCTCGTCCTCGGTAGATGGACACTTCTCCTCAGTGAACTTAAAATGAGCCGCAAGGGGGTTACTCACTTTCTTCGACCCGTCCATCCCGAAATGCTGAAGTACTCGGTGAATGTACTTCTTTTGGGACAAATGTAGCAGCTTGGACTCTCTCTCTCTCGGCTGATCTCCATCCCAAGAATAGTCTTCGCTACACCCAAATCCTTCATAGAGAAGGCCGTGCCCAGTTGGCGCTTCAACTCTGCTATCCTGGTGGCATTCCGATCCACCAACAGCATGTCATCAAAATAAAGCAACAAAATGATGAAATCATCCTCGGCGAAGTACCTTACAAAAATATAATGATCCGACGTCATCCGTGCATAGCCATGCTCTCCCATAAATGACTCGAACTTCCTGTACCACTGCCTCAGAGCCTGTTTCAGACCATACAATATCTTCCTCAACCGGCACACCAAATGTGACTTGTCCTTCTCACAGAATCCCTCTGGTTGCTCCATGTACAACTCCTCCTCGAGATCACCGTGGAGGAATGTTGTCTTCACGTCCATTTGCTCGGCCTCCAAGTCAAAATTGGCTGCCAAAGCTAGCACCACCCGAATAGATGACTGCTTGACGACTGACGAAAAGATCTTATCATAATCTATGCCTTTGCGCTGACCGTAGCCTTTAACTACCAGCCTCGCTTTGTATCGAGGGCGAGTAGCATCATCTGTCTGCTTCACTCTCCATTGATTCTTTAAAGCCTTTTTGCCTTTGTCAACCGTACCCGATCATAAGTAGAGTTGGCCTCCAAGGAACTCATCTCCTCCTGCATGGCCTCCATCCACTCCTGTCTGTGTTTGTCTTCCATAGACTCTAAGAAACTTTCGGGTTCTCCTCCGTCAGTCAGTAGCACATACTCACCCAGTGAGTATCTCGTAGATGGTCGACGTTCTCTATCGCTCCTCCTCAATAGAACAACTGGTGTTGGATGTATATCTACAACCTCCTTCCCTCCAGGAACTGCCTCCTCGGCATGATCTTCCTCCGGAGGGTCACCCTGACCACCATCAGCAGGCTGATGATCAAGGTTGGGAGCAACTCCAACTCCTATCACAGGTTTTCTAAAATTTCTTACTGGCTCCCCCATAACTGGATCCTCTGGATGTCCTCTGGAAACTACTCGAAGTAAAATGACTATAACTCAGGCAATTTCTCAGCCTCAGAAGGCATCTCGGAATCCTGAGTGTTGGTCATGGTCTGATCCTCGACGAATACCATGTCCCTGCTTTTGTAGAGCTTTTTTCCCATTGGATCGTAGATTCTATAGCCAAACTCATCCCGACCATAGCCCACAAAGAGGCACCGCCTCGTCTTTGGCTCAAGTTTGGATCTCTCATCCTTTGGTACATGCACAAATGCCTTACAACCAAACACTCGCAGGTGATTGTATGACAGCTCTTTGTCGTACTATACTTTGTCAGGCACATCATCCTACAAAGGAGCACTAGAAGATAAATTAATAACATAAGCAGTTGTGTAAAGTGCCTCACCCCAATAGCTGCCCGGCAAGTTTGCTTCTGACAGCAAACACCGTACCCTCTCTATTAATGTCCTGTTCATCCGCTCTGCTACACCATTAAGCTGAGGTATCTTTGGCGGAGTCTTCTAGTGTCGTATCCCTTGCTTTCTGCAATAAGCATCAAATGGATCGATATACTCGCCGCGATTGTCTGACTGAACACATAGCAGCTTCTTCCCCGTCTCCCTTTCAATAGAGGCCTGAAACTCTTTGAAAGTGGACAACACCTGATCCCTGGTCTTTAAGGCATAGACCCAAACCTTTCTGAAACAGTCATCAATAAATATTACAAAATAAGAAGCACCACCAATGGATTTTACCTTCATAGGACCGCAAACATCCGAGTGAATCAACTCGAGCAACGCCGGCTTCCTTGAACTTGGGTGACTTTGAAAAGATACCATATTTTGCTTTCCCGTCAAACAGTGTGTGTACTTCTCCAACTTTGTAGACTTTAGCCCCGGAATCATCTTCCTGTTCACCAAGTAGCTAATCCCCTTCTCGCTGATATGGCTGAGCCACCTGTGCCACAACTCAGTAGACACATCAGTAGCTGCGTAACCTCCTGTGCCCCCTGTGCGCTCTCTTTCATATAGTAGAGTCCAGATCTCTTGCTTCCTCTGGCAATCACCATCGAACCTCTGAAAAGCTTCCACTGACTGTTCTCGAAGAGACTGAAGAAACCCTCGTCATCCAACCTTCTAACCGACACCAGGTTAAAATGGATATAAGGGACATGACGGACATCTTTGAGAACAAGAACTGCACCCGTCTTTGTCCTAAAATGAACATCTCCAATGGCAACCGTCTTCGACACATCTCCATTGCCCATCTTTAACACTCCACAGTCGTCCATTGTGTATGTAGCAAATAATGCCCTATTGTGAGATACATGCGCTGAAGCACCTGAGTCCACCAGCCAAGAGTTGTCATCACAGACGAGGTTTATAACTACCTCATCACCTATAATGATCACGTTGCCTCCATGTGTCGAGGCCACCGCTGTAGTGTTCTTACTTTGCTTCCCCTTGTCGTCCTTCTTCTCTCTTTTTCAAGCGAAACAGTTCCGCTTGATGTGGCCCTTCTTGCCACAATGGTAATACTCTAAGTCCTCGTACCGACCCTTGGACCTTCCCCTGCTTTTGTCTCTGGCACCACCTGGACTCCTGCTTTTACCCCTTCTGCGGTTCTCTTAAACAAGCGTCTCTGTGTTGGATGTGGATGAAGTTCCCTGAGAACGTCTACGCATCTCTTCATTCAGTACACCGCTCTTGGTAAACTCCAGACTGACCACGCCTTCCGGAGCAGAAGCGATCATAGACACTCGTACGGTCTCCCACGAGTCTGGCAATGTACACAGCAGCCATAGTCCATGAACCTCATCGTCGAACTTGACTCCATCGAGGATAGCTGGTCAAGCACGCCCTGGAACTCACTCAAGTGATCCATAGTAGACGCCCCATCTTTGTACCACAGACCCATCATCATCCGAATCAGGAATAATTTATTTACTCCGGTCTTCTTCGCATACAAAAATTTCAGCTTATCCCATAGTGTCCTCTCGTGCTCAATACTGGAATAATTTGTAGCAGGACACGACGATAACATGAGGATTGCTGAAATTTGTAGCAGGACACGACGATGATGGGTCTGTGGTACCATGACATCAATGTGGATCAAAGTTGGAGCCAAGAATCAGGAATAATTTGTAGCTGAGAATCAGGACACGACGATGATGGGTCTGTGGTACCATGACATCAATTTGGAGCCAAGAATCAGGAATAATTTGTAGCAGGACACGACGATAACATGACATCAATGTGGATCAAAGTTAGCCTAGTTTCATTTATGCGAGCTCATAAATAAATGGAAAAAAAAGAGAGGACTAGTTAGTTAGGTGGAACTTTCAGTGCTTCTTGTATATATCTTACTGATTGTTAGATAATCAGTTTCCGGAGCTACAATATTTACAGTGTCATCATATGTAAGTGATATTATTAGCTAACAGTATGCCATCATGAATTAGTTGATTATGGTGGTGGTTGTTATTTTCTAGTCCTTGAGGAAGCATTTTTCATATAGGAAATTGTTGAAATATTTTCAGTTCTGGATGCAAAGTATGGCTATAAGTGATGTATTCTGGATAAGTGACTTAATTGAGGCAACGGTAGGAGGAGGTTTGAACCTTGGTGACTATTGCCAATGCTGGAATTTAAACTTGGGCCTGAGAATATCAAGTCCGGATCTGAAATCTATTGAGGAAATTGTTTCTCTTGAAATCTATTGCCCATTAATTGTTGATTGTAGGAAATTGTTTCTGCATCTATTATTGCAGTTATTGTGCAAACGTACGATATGTACTTCCTTAGAGAAACGCACAAAAACAGGGATTTCTTGCTCAAAACTCGGCTCATTAAACCCCCTAGGAGCATCAATAGTAAGGCTCATCGCACTAGATTCTAGATTCAGAATGAAAGAGCTCATTTTGGATAATAGTAAGTTTGAATTGGATTCCCATGATGGCCATGTCCCAGCCATAGGAGCTAGTTTAACCCTAAGAATTTTTACATTCAGAATATAGAAACTCATTTTATAGAATAATATTATTCAATTTAGAGTTTCAATTTTTAGATTCTATATTTTACATTATTTTTTTACCATATAATTTTTGATCTTTTCCACCAAAGATCAATTTATGTTGCTGGATCATTTTTTACTATTCTCATACATATCTAACGCATTCTAGATTTTTTTTTAATTGTAAAATTGGCCCTCAAGATTAGGGATGACAACGGGGCGGATTGGAGCCGGGGGCCATATCCTCCATTTCCGTCTCCGTCTCTGTTCGGATTTAATTTTTTATCTCCATTTTCGTCCCTGTTAAACAATGCACTCTCTGTCCCATTAACACTTTCGTTCGGACTTTTCTATTTCCGTCCCATGCCAAATTAAAAAAAAATTCTATTTATTATAAGCTATAAAAACTGTTTTTATTCAAAAAAATTATATACAAGATATGTTAATAAAATCTGCTTTCCATAAAACAAATATACTACTAGATAGTGAAAATGATATAACACAACAAAAGGAGAATATTAATCTAACAACAACATACAAGTAATAAATAGAAGTCTATAATACAGAACAACAAAGAACGAATGTTAACGCCACAAAACATATTATAAATAGAGGTCTACATTTTCATATAAAAAAATATATGAGTATAAGTAATCGGGGTCGGTGATTTATCGGGACGGGAAGTACTATACCTATACCCAGCCCCAAAACCAACTAGAAATTTTTTTTAATCTCCATTCCCGCTCTCGCTCTTGTCCCCGTTTTTAAATTCCCAAATCCGTCCTCCGTCGGAGAAAAATATTGGGTCCCCATCGTGTTCGATTGAAATTGCAATCCCTACTCAAGATGCATCGTTCAATTCCATCTGCTGTGGATGCTCCAAGAAAATTAACTCGTTTTGATTTTAAAGAAAAGGTCATAATATGCCTAGACAGCAAAGAAGTCCAGTTATGAGAGAAAATTATACTTCAAAGAACAGTTAGAAATGTTTCAGTATAACATCAATAAGAAAACAAGCTACAAAGTATGCCTAATAATTGTCTCCATAAAACATCCCATTGCATCAAACTTCATTGACAAAACAGTCAGGTCGAAGCCCAGTAAACGGGCCAGCACGGTCATGGACCGACACTAACAGCATGTCCGGACTTGATTCAATCTCCAAACTCGGTCGATCGGTCCCGGTCTGTGAGCCCAGTCAGGTCCGGATCAAGCCCCAGTCAACCTGGCCAAAACCTCTCTATGTTTGATTCATGGATTTAAAGTTTTAGATTCAATTTTTGTTCTTAATCAGAAATCCTAGATCGTCTGATCTAATTTAATTTAAGGTTCCAATCGATCGATTAAAGATTTTGTGATCATAAGTCACATAAAGAATAGTACTTTATCAAAATAATTGTTATATGTCTCAGTTTTTTGTTCTTTGCATCTGACATTAGAACTACAGGAATTTAAGATCAGCTTATTTGTCAAATACTGACATGAATTTGTCAAATACTTTATCAAGTCAGGTGGTGGAGGAATTCACCCGACCATTAGATCTCAGGGAATGCTAATTTATGTATACCATTGAGAAGTTGGTATAGTAATTAATGAAGTCAGGCGGCGCGTGGTTCTTTGTGCCACGCGGCTGCAGCTTTCGGCATCTGGCGGCGCTGTCTTCTCTGTGGAGTACATTGTGCAAGCGGCGCATGCGGTGCGGGTGGCGCCTGCAGATTTGACTCTCAGATTTTGGAGGATCTGATCGGTCAGCACTTAATTATGCGGCCTGGAGTTTTCTCAGGCCGCATAGGTGTTGTTTTCTTCTATATATAGAGGGCATCCTCTTTCATTTGAGGAGAAAGAAAAACAAATGGAAAAACCAAGAACACCAGATCATATGCAGTCCAGAGTGTCTCCCTCTCACATGGTATTTTTTAAGTGATTTTCGAAGGTGACATTGAGTGTTCCAGAAGTTCATTTGTGAACTTTCTGGTTCCTGGGAGCAGATCGTCTGTACGGTGAATCTTGCTTTGAACAACGGTGGTTTTGACCACCCCAGCAAGGAGATATTCTTCAGCATTTTCTTTGCTTCGTTCTTTCTCGTTGTAGCGTCTGCGAACGTATAGAGAAGAACATTTTACTTATTGCTTGTTGTAATCTTCATTTTCTTCGGAGCTAGTTTATAACAAGTTCTTGGTTCGTGCATCGTTGGAATCGAAAAATATCAGATGAGGATCACTTGTGTGAATATCTGATCTCGACGACAACTTGGGTTCCAGTTGTCACGTCCCATTCCCAAAATACGTAGGACTAGGAATACGTAACACGCTAGCCGTATGTATACGAACTCCAATATATAGAAACCATAAACACACGTACGTTGTACATGAATATCCAATCCACCAGTGGTAATATACTGTCACAACAAGTCACATGCAATCTATATCTCATCCACAGCACCAATAAAGAGATAAAGGAGATAAATAGCTGAACAATAACTGAATATCAAAGATGAGTATCAAAGTATGATAGTCGGATGAAAATAAATCCACTACAAAACGACTATACTGAAACTACTAAAAGAGAAAAGAGAATTAAATCTAATATAAGATAAATGTCTCTAAAAGAGTAGCAACACGGATCTCTAAACAGCGGTAATAAAATCACAGATACTCCGAAGATAAGACCTCCTCAGTCTGGTAAGTAGCGTCAGGTCCAGGTCCGTACTCCTGCGGATACTCCTGCTCGTCTATATCTGGAAAGGGACCAAGTCCTCAGAGGGACGTAACAAGATACATAATAACATGCCAATAAAGTACTGAAAAGTAAACATCCAATGTGGTCGCCTAACCATCTAAGTGAATGCAGTTTGAGAACAACTTTCCAACACGTGGGCTATCTGGCCAAAAATGGGATTGACATGGTTCTCTTGGAGATCCAGGGGCGTACAAAGCATGTCGTCTTTTGAACGGCAGAGGTCGCCTGATAATATATAATATATAGTGGTCATCATGACCGCGCATCTCTGGCGGAGCGTACGGGTTACAAGGGAAAAAGTGCAAAAGAGCCCAAATGCCTTACTTGTTGTTCTCTCCACCCCATGCTCTAAGCATGTCACATCCATGACACTATAATACCTCTAATAACTGCCAGGTCTACTGGCATGAAAAGTTTCTATCGACAGTTATCCCTATCCGTCACACGACCTATACGTACCAGTGGCCAGCCGAGTACGCAAGTCCGTGTCCTACATGTGACTCACACTCGTATAAGAATAGTGTCATGGCCAATGAAACATAAAATGCCTCATAAAATGGGGTAGTCTTATAAAGTAGGTCCAATGCATATACATAAATAAAAACATAATACGACGACACCGTCGTTGCACCCAAGTTTCCTTGGATGAGCATTTTATATAAAAGTTAAAATAAATGAACTAAAATAAACAGAAATAAACATGCATGCATCATATGGAATGTAAATACAGTACAAATGGCAAGGTATACTTGACTGGTAAGAAGCTGCAAAATGTAACGTCCAGACGTCACACACACAGGATAAGAGGCTATGGCCTCAGAACAAATATCTCCGGATGCTGAAATAGACATCACCAATGTTTCCAGAATCAACGAGATAGCTAGAAATCACTACCCTTTCATCCAATTTGGACACAGGGGCAAAACGGTAATTTCGGGTCAAAGTGGGATCTACGTGTGGCCCACTTTGCACCAAAAAGCGTACCAGGGGTAACAGTCTCTAAATAGGATAAATTATAGGTCAAACAAACTCTAAATGTTAGTACGAACTCAACGGTATGTCCAAATGTGGATTCCGATGAGCCGAACACAATTTCGTCCAAAAAGTCAACCGTGGGGCCCGCCAATTGGCGACTTAGTCAATTTTCTCAGAATTGAGTGAAAATTGGGTCACAGGACCAGCGCGATACCACGAGTCCAGTGGCACAAGTTCCATTGTATTCTGACGAGCGTGCACTAAATGCGCAGGGCTTTTGCAAAAGTCGAGACATGGAGAATTTTCTGCGGATACGGGCTGATTCCGACGCGCACACACGTCCAAATCAGGTACACTTGGTACACGACAGGTATACTATATGCACCTTTTGGTACACTTGGTACACGACAGGGCGGTCCCGTTTGGCGAGACGCGCTCTGTATCACAATTTTTGGAATTTGAAAAAAGTATATTTTCAGGATTTTTCAACTGGTTTAATTCTACACACGGCAGTTAATAAATTATTGTAAATAACAGAAATTAAACTAGGTTAGGTGATCTTCGCATACCAAAAAGAAAAACCAAATTCGGATCTCTGTGGTGGAAGATAGGAGTCCGTGAACATAGGTAGTTACCACAGATTTCTGCGATACCCAAAAGTTGTCATTTTCCGTCAACTTGGACGATGTTTTCGCCTAGGTTTACGCACTGAACGAGATAAACTAATACACAGGATTTAGAGAGGGATAGGTGGGGATTATACCGGTGAAGACAGGGTCGAGTTTGGTCGAGCGAGGGCGCTGGAATCGAGACGAGAACACAGGTACATTGCTGTGTATTTCCTGTCTCGGTGCGCTAGAATCGCGGACGCCGCGCGGGCGACCGAGGCGGCTCCGGCGGGCGGCGCAGCGGCTGGAGGAGGTGTCTGGGCTGAGCGGTGGCCATAGTGGATGGAGATGGAGTAGGGTTTGAGTTTGGGAAGTGTTGATGTGTATATAGGAAGAGAGAGGTGGTGGAGGATGAGTCATACGCGGGGGTTACACACGGGGGAAAGGGGGTGAAGCGGTGTAGCTGCTGCTGATTTTTTTTCTTCTTCTCCCTTAATGGGTTGTGGGTTCAAGCGGGTAGGGTAGGGCTAAGGGGTTTTAGGTTTGGGTCCAATAGGATATATATATATCTATTTTTCTTTTCTTTTCTTTTCTTTTCTTTTTCTTTCTTTATTTCTAATTCTTATTTTAATTCTTTTTCTTTCTTTTTTTCGTTTCTCATAAATTTTATATATATATATATATATATATATATATATATATATATAGAAAAAATTTTAGAATTATATTTGGGCATACCATTAAGCTAGCAACTGTTCAAAGGGTCTCCTACATGGAATAAATTAGAAAAAATTTATAATGGCTCCATAAATCCCCTAAATGCACAAACACCTCAAATAAAAATTAAATAAATTCTATTTTCTCTAGTTAGCTCATAACTACTATAAATAAATTAAATAACTAATAAAAATTAATACGGTTTATAAATTAGGGGTTTTACATTCTACCCAACTTATAAATTTTTTTTTCTCGAAATTAAAACTAAGCCACGGTAGAAAGTTAAGGATGGTATAAGGTATAAAATGAATAAAATAAATTCATACCTTGGTCTACGAATAGGTTCGAAAAATGCTTGCGCATGTCGTCCTCGTGTTCCTAAGTTGATTCTCCTGGCGTGCCATGCTTCCATGCCACGCGAACCAAGGGAATAGACTGGTTCCTCAACACTTTCTCTCGACGATCAAGGATTCCCATGGGTTGCTCTTGGTATAACAAGCTCGGACCAATGGTAATCTTCGAATGGTAGAGAAAATGACTGCTGTCTGCCACATATCGCCTGAGCTGCGACATATGGAATACGTCATGTACTCCCTCAAGTGAAGGTGGTAGCGCAAGTCGATATGCCACTTCTCCCACTCTCTCTAGCACGTCAAATGGTCCAATATACCTTGGACTCAACTTGTCGCGCCCTCCGAATCGAATGGTGCCTCTGGTAGGTGATATCCTCAAGAAGACAAGATCGCCCTCTTTGAACTCCAAGGGATGACGATGAAGGTCTGCCCACTATTTCTGCCTGTCTTGCCCTGCTCGTAAGTGTCCTTGTATTTTCTTAACCGTCTCTACGGTGTTGACCACCAACTCTGGTCCCAGAATCTGACGTTCTCCCATGTCACTCCAACATACAGGAGACCTACACTTTCTTCCATACAATGCTTCAAATAGAGCCATCTGGATACTCGCTTGATAGCTATTGTTGTAAGAAAAATCCACAAGATGTAGGTGGTCCTCCCATGATCCTCCAAAGTCTAACATACAAGCCCTCAATATATCCTCCAATGTCTGAATAGTACGCTCTGACTGCCCATCTGTGTCACGACCCGCACCCGGAAGTTCGGGCACGAGTACGTGGGTACGTCCAGCCTACGCCGCAGAGTCGGCGGTAGTACGCTGTCTAGGTCAATCCATCTAAACTAGTCTAACTCATTCACAATTAACATAGGCAAGATAATAATGAGAAATGAAACTTAAGATTGCAACTGAAAATAAATGTGACAACAGATTCAAATGTTTAATACAGGAATTCCAAAATGAAATCGGGGACAAACCCGATTAAATAAGATAAGAAACAGAATAAAAGATAGCTACTACTAGCTACTCTGCAGCAGGGGTCTCCTGAGTGGGTTCTGGCTCCTCATAGGTATCATCTGTACCCTCATAAGGACCATAATAAGTAGGGGCAAGATCCTCATCATCGCCTAAATCAACAGATCCAGTCAGGAAAGGAGCAAAGTACACAGTGCACAACAACGTTAAACTAAATATTTATGACAATTAAACATTGAATATCATGTTAAGGAAATTGCATAAAAGAATGTTAATATTTTTGAGTCAAAACTATAAACAGGAATATGAGAAAACAGAAGTAAACGAGCAGGAAAAGAAACTACACAGTCAGCAAGAATATAACATGACCTGAAGTTATCTGTATGAAACTTGTGTTTGTTTTTAGAATACTTAGTTGGCATGTAGGGGTTTATAAGGCTAATCCGGCCGTCATGAACGGCTATTAGTCACGAATAATCGGGATCCGGCTGATGTACAGTCGTGTACCAACAGCTATTATTCACGGCAAGGGGAAGGGTAACTACATGCCTTTCAGTATTCTCCCACCCGACATGAAAAACAAGACATAAATTCCAATATTCAAGACATGAAATATAGTATTCTAACACTACGTGTAATCAGCAAGAGTACTAGTAGAGCAAGGAATTTAATTATCACAATATAAAGATTAACTTGAAGTGCAGGTACTTGCCTGTTGTTTGGATCTGTTTAATTTGGTTCTTGGAAGGAATTTCCACAGATGAGTCCAAAAGCTGAAATAGACATTACCATCATGCTCAGAAGATGTCAAATAGATGGAAACGCCTGTCCTTGGGTCCAATTTGGAGACAAGGGCAAAAACGGTAATTTCGGGTCAAAACGGGGTCCGCCGGTGGGCCCGCTTTGCACCAAAAAACGTGTCCGGGTCAATGGTCTCCAAATTCACCAAACTTAGTGTCAACAGGTCAGGAACGCTGAAACGAACCCAACGGAACTTTCAGATTTGAATTCCGATGAGCCGATCACGAAATCGCCCGTCGAGCGGGGCCTATGGGGCCCACGACACGCGATTTTGTCAACGTTCTCAGAATCAAACCAAACTTGACCCACAGGACCAGCGTATCGCTACGAGTCCGATGGCGCAAGTTTCGTCTCGATCCGACGAGCGTACAAGAAGTTAGGGTGAATTACAGAAATTATGGATACGGGGCGATGTCCGCGGATACGCATTGATTCCGGTGTGCACGCACACCCGAATCAGCTTCCGCGAAAACTCACACGTCCGTATCGACGCTGCGCACGTATCTGTGAAGACCGTGCGCGACCAAGTCGTCCCGTTTGGCGGGACGTACTCAATTTTAGGGTAAAACAGGGTCTGGTTTTTCCTGTTTTTGGATCGCGGTGTGCGATCACCACAGGACGCGGCGCCCCGAACAGTTTGTCCGGACACCGAGAGGGTCATACAGGCTTCACAACGCAATTTGCGGAATCGAAAAAGGAGCTACGAGGCGAAAGTTACACATACCTGAAGGGGACCTGAAAATCAGGGTCGCGTCGTGTCCGAGTCGTGTCGGACACTGTGTCCTGTGTCCGACACAGGAACAGAGATTTAGGGTTAGGGTTTTGATGGTTTTCCGGCGGCACACGGCGGAGGGCGGCCGGAGGGACGTCGGCGAGGGCGGGGGGCTGTTCGCCGGAGCGAGGCGCGTCGTCCACGGGGCGGCGGTGGCGCTAGGCGGCCGACAGCGGCGGTTGTGGCTGCTGCTGCTGCTGGGTTGCTGTCGGCGTCGGGGACGGCAGAGCGGGGCGCCGGAGGGGAGAAGACGGGAGGAGGAGGCGCGGCGAGCTAAGGCGGAGCCGGTCGGCGGAGCCGGTCGGCGGAGCTTTGGGAGGCGGCGGCGGCGTCTAGGGTTACGGCGAGGGAGTGGGGGAGACGGCCGGGGTCGGGGGGGTTTTATAAGGGGGCGAGGCGGTTGCAGGGGGCCGGCCAAGGCGGAGGGCGAGGCGACGTGGCGCGGAGCGCGGCGAGCGGGGCGCGGGACGCGGGACGCGCGGCGCTGCGCGCGACGGCCGACGGGGGAATCGGGCGTCGTGGCTGGGGGAGAGAACGTGCGGGTCGGGTCGGGCTAACGGGTCTGGGCAGACCCGCCCGACCCGCGAAGGAGACGGGCTGGGTTGGGGCTACGGGCCGGGCCGCGGCCCAACGGGCCGTGGGCCGGAAAAGAAGAAAAAAATAAAATAATAATAATAAATAAAAAATAATTAATAAATAATAATAATAATAATAATAAATAGTTAATTAATTAATTAATTAGAAAATTGTTTTTAGGCATTTTAAAATAGTTCTGAGGCCTAGAAAAATCCAAAAAAATTATCCTAAGTCCAGTTTTCTATTTTACACCCAAAAATATTATTTTTATGATATTTTAATATTATTTATTGCCAACTAAAAATCATTTATTAATTAAAAGCCTTGATTTTAATTACAGAAAATTCACAGAAAATTCCAGAAAATCGGGAAAAATCCAAGATTTAATAATTTGAAAATTCAGGGAGTTTACAACCTACCCAACTTACAAAAATTTCGTCCTCGAAATTTAAGAATAACAATGGGACGAAAAGAAAAGCCGGAAATTACAACATACCTCAGGGTTCAAAAAGATAGGGGTATCGCTCTCTAATCTCGTCTTCACGCTCCCAGGTGGATTCGCCGGGAGAATGATGCTTCCAAGCTACGCGAACCAGGGAGATAACCTGGTTCCGTAGGACTTTCTCCGAGCGATCCAGGATCTCCACGGGTTGCTCTTGGTATGTCAAACTTGGGCCTACTTCGAGCTCTGAGTGATCCAAAATGTGGCTGGGGTCTGACACATACTTCCTCAGCTGCGACACGTGGAAGACGTTATGGACTCCTTCCAGAGAGGGTGGCAATGCCAGACGGTATGCCACTTCTCCGATTTTCTCCTGAATGCCAAAAGGTCCAATGAATCTTGGGCTGAGTTTTCCACTCCTTCCGAACCTAATGGTGCCACGTGTCGGGGAAATCTTTAAGAATACCAGCTCTCCAACCTTAAAATAGAGTCAAAATGAAGCCTTAGTTCCATAATCAAAATGTTTAAATTGACTTGAATTTCATAAATTTAATTACCTCAAATTCCAAGGGCCTTCGGTGGCTATTTGTCCAATGTCGTTGTCTGTCTTGAGCCACTCGAAGTCTGTCCCTTATTTGCTTTACCTTCTCAACTGAATCGATCACCATCTCTGGTCCCAGTAGGGCTCTTTCTCCAACGTCGTCCCATGATAGCGGGGTACGACATCTTCGGCCATACAGGGCTTCAAATAGAGTCATCTCGATACTGGCTTGGTAGCTGTTATTATAAGAGAACTCCACCAGATGTAAATAGTCTTCCCAGGATCCTCCAAAATCCAGAACACATGTACGGAGCATATCTTCAAGGGTCTGGATTGTACGTTCCGATTGTCCATCGGTTTGGGGATGATAAGCTGTGCTGAATTTGAGTTGAGTCCCCAAGCTGGCTTGTAAGCTCTTCCAGAAGTGAGAGGTGAATCTAGAATCTCTGTCGGAGACAATACTTACTGGAACCCCATGCAACTTAACAATATGTCTGATATATAGATCTGCCAGCTTCTCTGTAGATAGCCCTACTTTGAAAGGTAGAAAATGTGCCGACTTGGTCAGTCTATCCACTATCACCCAGATTGCATCCTTACCACTAGGTGTTCTTGGAAGACCGGAAACAAAATCCATTGTGATATGTTCCCACTTCCACTCCGGAATGGGTAGTGGTTGAAGCAATCCTCCAGGTCGTTGTCTTTCAGCCTTGACCTGCTGGCACACTAAACAACGAGATACGAACCTGGCTACTTCTCTTTTCATGCCATGCCACCAAACATGCGTCCTCAGGTCCTTGTACATCTTGTTGGCTCCTGGATGTATAGAGTATTGGATCTGTGCGCCTCTTGCATGATTTATTCTCTTATGTCTCCTTGAGGTACACATAATCTATCGCCATGCCTCAGTGATCCATCTTCATGAATTCTGAATTCTTCTACTAGTCCAGCTTGCACTTGACCTCGAAGGCTTCGCAGGCCTTCGTCCTGAAATTGAGCCTCCTTGATCTTGTCCATTAAGGTAGACTGAATCTGCAAGTTCATCATTTGGCCTTCTTTTCCCGGGATAATTACTTCAATACCTAAACTTTCCAAGTCCTCCAGCAGGTGTCTGTCCATAGTCAAGTACATCGCCATAGGATACCTGCTTAGAGCATCAGCAACTACATTTGCCTTCCCAGGGTGATATTGAAGAGTGATATCAAAGTCCTTCATTAGTTCCAGCCACCTTCTTTGCCTCATGTTTAGCTCTTTCTGAGTGAAGATATATTTTAGACTTTTATGGTCTGTAAATATTTCTACCCTTTCTCCATAAAGATAATGCTTCCATAGTTTAAGAGCAAAAATGACAGCTGCCAATTCTAAATCATGAGTTGGATAATTCTTTTCATGTGGTCGAAGCTGTCTAGAGGCATAGGCTATTACTTTCTTGTTCTGCTCCAATACACAACCTAGACCTTTTCCAGAAGCATCACTATAAATAGCGAAACCTCCGGTTCCGGAAGGTAAGGTCAGAATAGGGGCAGAAGTCAGTCTTTTCTTCAATTCTTCAAAAGCACGCTGACATTCATCAGTCCAGGTGAACTCTTTATCTTTTCTTGTTAATTTTGTCATGGGCTCCGCAATTCTAGCAAAGTCCTTCACAAACTTCCGATAGTAGCCAGCTAGTCCCAGGAAACTTCTAATCTCGGCTACAGAGTCTGGAGTGGGCCAGGATTCTACTGCAGCTATCTTCTTAGGGTCTACTGCTATTCCATCTCCAGTCACAACATGTCCCAAGAATTCTACTTTGTCTAGGAAGAAAGCACATTTAGACAATTTTCCATAAAGCTTTTCCTTCCTCAAAGTCTCCAATGCTAGCCTCAAATGTTCTTCATGTTCTTCGGGGGTCTTGGAGTAGATCAAAATATCGTCAATAAAGACCACTACAAATTTGTCTAGGTATGGCTGGAAAACTCTGTTCATTAGGTTCATAAAAACTGCTGGTGCATTCGTCAACCCGAACGGCATCACTAAGAATTCGTAATGTCCGTTCCGGGTATTGAAAGAAGTTTTAGGGATGTCTTCTTTTCTCACCCTTACTTGGTGGTAACCCGACCTCAAATCAATCTTGGAAAACACCCGAGCTCCACTCAACTGATCAAATAAGTCATCTATCCTGGGCAGGGGATACTTATTCTTAATTGTTAAGGCATTTAAGGCCCTATAGTCAATACACATTCTGGATGTTCCGTCCTTCTTGGGCACAAATAGTACTGGAGCTCCCCAGGGTGAGACACTAGACCTAATGAAACATTTGTCCTCTAGCTCTTTGATTTGTTCATTTAGTTCTATTATCTCCTTCTTGTTGATTCTGTAGGGATTTTGGGACACTGGTGCTGCTCCTGGCACTAAGTCAATGGAGAATTCAACTTCTCGGTCTGGGGGTAAGCCTGGGAGATCCTCAGGGAAGACATCAAGGTATTCAGAGATGATAGGTGGCAATTCTTCTGTTACTAGGGCTCCACAAATTATGTTATTACCCATTTCTCTAGAACCTCTAGCAAATTCAAATTCTGGCTTGCCAGGGGGCCTGAAGATTACACTGCCTCTGTGACAGTCTATTGTGGCATGATGTTGACTCAACCAATCCATACCCAGTATAATATCAAAACTGGGCACTGGCATTACAAGTAGCCTAGCATATAGTTCTCTTCCACATAATGTAATAGGACAATTGTTACAGGCATCACTAACCGGAATGATTCCTCCACCGGTAATGATCTTATAACAATTCCTAAGGGGTTTAGTGATTAAGTTATGCTTCATCAGGAAATCTACTGACATGAATGAATGAGAAGCTCCAGAGTCGAATAAAGTAATAGCTGGTATTGAATTTATAAGCACAGAACCTGTGATCATGTCTGCTGTGGCTTTTGCTTCTTCCAGAGTCATTGCATAAGCACGGCCTTGCTGCGGTGCACCCCTCTGTTGCTGCTGTTGGTGCTGAGCAAAGCGTTGTTGTTGAGTTGGAAGCGGGGGTCCCCTCTGTTGTGCTGCTGGGGGCCTGGCCTGGACTGGAGCCTTTGGTGCAGCTGGGCGTCCTTGAGCAGCAGGACAGTCCCTTAATTGATGTGCTGGTGAGCCACAATAGAGACAGGCACCTAGCCTCTTTCTACAGTCTTGCCAAGTGTGGCCTGGTTTTTGGCAATAGTTGCAAGGGGGAGCTCGCTGGTTCTGTCCCTGAGCCTGGTGTTGGGGTGCTGGAGCTCGAGGGAGAGGATGCTGAGTTTGCTGCGGGGCCCTCTGTTGTTGTTGTTGTTGAAAAGGGCGTTTGTTGGGTCCCGCATTTCCGGTATCTCTTTCTCGTTTCAGTTTGTGCCCCATATCTCTCTCGACGCCTTGTGCCACGCTCAGGATTTCCTCATAGGTGCAAGCTCGGCTGGTGGTGACAGCAAGGCGGATATCCGGAGATAGCCCCTTCTTGAATCTACGGGCTCTGTCCTCCGGGGTATGAACCATGTACTCCGCAAAGTGACTTAACCTGCTAAATTCAGCAGTATATTCATCAACAGTCATGTTACCTTGTTCCAGTCTCTCGAATTGGCTTTCGAGAGCTTCTCGAGCTACTTCGGGATAAAATTTCTCCTTGAATAGCCTCTTGAAGTCCTCCCAGGTGATATCAGGAGCTGATAGTTGGGGTTCATCTCTGAACCAGGTTCGAGCAATGTCGAACAGTTGCAGGCTTGCGGACTCCACTTTGAGATCATCGGGAACCCGAGCAGTCTTCAGGAGTCTCTCGACGTTCTCTATCCACTCATCGGCGTAGAGAATGCCCTCAGTTCCGTAAAATTCCAGGGGTCTCAGATTCTTGAAGTCTTTGGCACTCCCTGGCCTCTTGAGTGACGACTCCTGGGGCTTAAGAGCTTCTGAGAGGCTGGTCCGCAGAAGTGTCGTCTGTTCTTTCTGGGATTCCACCAATCCCTGGAACACTCCTAGCAGTTGTGCCCCATCTAGGGTAACTGCCGGGACAGATGGAGGCGGCGGGAGTGCAAGAGTCTCGGGCACATTCTGCTCAGCTGGTTCTGATGTGCCTCCTACTGTGTTCCTGGTCTGGACCATTCTGAAAGATTAAGGGATAGGAAGATCAGAATACTTGGAAATCAAGGGCGATAGAAAAAAAATTGAGCAGCAATGATATCAAGAATTGAAATAAGGACGCTATACTATGAATGAGCTTTTCCTAGAATCCTCAATCTTATTCCATACCCTGTCCTAGGGTATTACCCTATTTTAGGATAGGACCTGCATGGGCCACCATAAAAACGTGTCACGACCCGCACCCGAAAGTTCGGGCACGAGTACGTGGGTACGTCCAGCCTACGCCGCAGAGTCGGCGGTAGTACGCTATCTAGGTCAATCCATCTAAACTAGTCTAACTCATTCACAATTAACATAGGCAAGATAATAATGAGAAATGAAACTTAAGATTGCAACTGAAAATAAATGTGACAACAGATTCAAATGTTTAATACAGGAATTCCAAAATAAAATCGGGGACAAACCCGATTAAATAAGATAAGAAACAGAATAAAAGATAGCTACTACTAGCTACTCTGCAGCAGGGGTCTCCTGAGTGGGTTCTGGCTCCTCATAGGTATCATCTGTACCCTCATAAGGACCATAATAAGTAGGGGCAAGATCCTCATCATCGCCTAAATCAACAGATCCAGTCAGGAAAGGAGCAAAGTACACAGTGCACAACAACGTTAAACTAAATATTTATGACAATTAAACATTGAATATCATGTTAAGGAAATTGCATAAAAGAATGTTAATATTTCTGAGTCAAAACTATAAACAGGAATATGAGAAAACAGAAGTAAACGAGCAGGAAAAGAAACTACACAGTCAGCAAGAATATAACATGACCTGAAGTTATCTGTATGAAACTTGTGTTTGTTTTTAGAATACTTAGTTGGCATGTAGGGGTCTATAAGGCTAATCCGGCCATCATGAACGGCTATTAGTCACGAATAATCGGGATCCGACTGATGGACAGTCGTGTACCAACAGCTATTATTCACGGCAAGGGGAAGGGTAACTACATGCCTTTCAGTATTCTCCCACCCGACATGAAAAACAAGACATGAATTCCAATATTCAAGACATGAAATATAGTATTCTAACACTACGTGTAATCAGCAAGAGTACTAGTAGAGCAGGAAATTTAGTTATCACAATATAAAGATTAACTTGAAGTGCAGGTACTTGCCTGTTGTTTGGATCTGTTTAATTTGGTTCTTGGGAGGAATTTCCACAGATGAGTCCAAAAACTGAAATAGACATTACCATCATGCTCAGAAGATGTCAAATAGATGGAAACGCCTGTCCTTGGGTCCAATTTGGAGACAAGGGCAAAAACGGTAATTTTGGGTCAAAACGGGGTCCGCCGGTGGGCCCGCTTTGCACCGAAAAACGTGTCCGGGTCAATGGTCTCCAAATTCACCAAACTTAGTGTCAACAGGTCAGGAACGCTGAAACGAACCCAACGGAACTTTCAGATTTGAATTCCGATGAGCCGATCACGAAATCGCCCGTCGAGCGGGGCCTGTGGGGCCCACGACACGCAATTTCGTCAACGTTCTCAAAATCGAACCAAACTTGACCCACAGGACCAGCGTATCGCTACGAGTCCGATGGCATAAGTTTCGTCTCGATCCGACGAGCGTACAAGAAGTTAGGGTGAATTATAGAAATTGCGGATACGGGGCGATGTCCGCGGATACGCGTTGATTTCGGTGTGCACGCACACCCGAATCAGCTTCCGCGAAAACTCACACGTCCGTATCGACGCTGCGCACGTATCTGTGAAGACCGTGCGCGACCAAGTCGTTCCGTTTGGCGGGGCGTACTCAGTTCCGGGGTGAAACAGGGTCTGATTTTTCCTGTTTTTGGATCGCGGTGTGCGATCAGTACAGGACGCGGCGCCCCGAACAGTTTGTCTGGACACCGAGAGGGTCATACAGGCTTCACAACGCAATTTGCGGAATCGAAAAAGGAGCTACGAGGCGAAAGTTACACTTACCTGAAGGGGACCTAAAAATCAGGGTCGCGTCGTGTCCGAGTCGTGTCGGACACTGTGTCCTGTGTCCGACACAGGAACAGAGATTTAGGGTTAGGGTTTCGATGGTTTTTTGGCGGCACACGGCGGAGGGCGGCCGGAGGGACATCGGCGAGGGCGGGGGGCTGTTCGCCGGAGCGAGGCGCGTCGTCCACGGGGCGGCGGTAACGCTAGGCGGCTGGCAGCGGCGGCTGCGGCTGCTGCTGCTGCTGCTGGGTTGCTGTCGGCGTCGGGGACGGCGGAGCGGGGCGCCGGAGGGGAGAAGACGGGAGGAGGAGGCGCGGCGAGCTAAGGCGGAGCCGGTCGGCGGAGCTTTGGGAGGCAGCGGCGGCGTCTAGGGTTACGGCAAGGGAGTGGGGGAGACGGCCGGGGTCGGGGGGGTTTTATAAGGGGGCGAGGCGGTTGCAGGGGGCCGGCCAAGGCGGAGGGCGAGGCGACGTGGCGCAGAGCGCGGCGAGCGGGGCGCGGGACGCGCGGCGATGCGCGCGGCGGCCGGCGGGGGAATCGGGCGTCGTGGCTGGGGGAGAGAACGTGCGGGTCGGGTCGGGCTAACGGGTCTGGGCAGACCCGCCCGACCCGCGAAGGAGACGGGCTGGGTTGGGGCTACGGGCCGGGCCGCGGCCCAACGGGCCGTGGGCCGGAAAAGAAGAAAAAAATAAAATAATAATAATAAATAAAAAAATAATTAATAAATAATAATAATAATAATAATAAATAGTTAATTAATTAATTAGAAAATTGTTTTTAGGCATTTTAAAATAGTTCTGAGGCCCAGAAAAATCCAGAAAAATTACCCTAAGTCCAGTTTTCTATTTTACACCCAAAAATATTATTTTCATGATATTTTAATATTATTTATTACCAACTAAAAATCATTTATTAATTAAAAGCCTTGATTTTAATTACAGAAAATTCACAAAAAATTCCAGAAAATCGGGAAAAATCCAAGATTTAATAATTTGAAAATTCAGGGAGTTTACAATCTGTTTGTGGGTGGTAAGGTGTACTGAACTTCAGACGAGTTTCAAGACTCTCTTGCATGCTCCTCCAAAAGTGCGATATAAAGCGCGAATCCCTGTCTGATATAATACTGACTGATATGCCGTACAATCTTATGATCTGCCTCATGTATAAGTCAGCTAAAGCTTCTGTAGACTGGCCAACTCTAAAAGGCAAGAAATGGGCTGACTTAGTGAGTATATCTACTATTACCCATACTGCATCTCTACCACTTGGACTCATGGAAAAACCTGTGACGAAGTCCATAGTGATGTGCTCCCACTTCCACTCTGGAATCGGAAGTGGTTGCAATAATCCTGCTGTTCTCTGGTGCTCTGCCTTTACTTGTTGACATACTAGACATTTGGCTACAAATCGAGCTATCTCTTTTTTTATTCCATGCCACCAAAAATGCTGTCGTAAGTCACGATACATCTTAGTGCCTCCAGGATGAATATAATATATTAAACTATGAGCCTCTGTCATCAGCTCATGTTGAATCTCTCTATTTGGAACATAAAGACGATCACCACATCATAATATCCCATCATCATGAATGCGCAATCCTGTCTGCTCTCCGGCTTCCGTCCTTTTCTTCAGTCTCCTGAATCTGGCGTTTGTAGGCAAAGCTGCCTTAATCCTCTCTATTAATGATATTTGTACTTGTAAGTTGGCTAGTGTTCCATCTGCTCCGGATAATATCACTTTAATGCCAAGCTCTTGCAAGTCCTCCAATAATTCTCTCTGTGCTGTCAAGAAGTAAACTGCTGGCTTCCGGCTTAACACGTCTGCTACAACGTTAGCCTTGCCTGGGTGATAATGTAACTCTATCTCAAAATCCTTCATCAATTCAAGCCATCGACGTTGCCTCATATTTAACTTCTTCTGCGTGAAGACGTACTTGAGGCTTTTGTGGTATGTATAGATCTCCACTCGTTCCCCATATAAGTAATGTCTCCATAGCTTCAGAGCAAATACAACGGCTGCAAGTTCCAAGTCATGAGTTGGATAATTCTTCTCATGTACTCGTAAATGTCTAGATGCATATGCAATCACCTTACCATGCTGCATCAATACGCATCCCAAGCCTTTCCCTGACGCGTCACTGTAGATCACGTAGCCTCCTGATCCTGATGGAATAGCCAATACTGGTGCTGTAGTCAGTCGCTTCTTCAATCCTCGAAAGCGGCTTGACACTCGTCAGTCAATATAAATTCTTGATCCTTACAAGTCAAACGAGTCATAGGTGTTGCTATCCTTGAGAAGTTCTCCACGAACTGTCGGTAAAATCCCGCAAGTCCAAGGAAACTCCTCACCTCCGTTGCTGATTTAGGAACATGCCATATCTCCACTGCCGAGATCTTTTCTGGATCAAAAGAAATACTATCTCATGTAATGACATGCCCAAGAAATGAAACTCTGTCCAAGAAGAACTCACATTTACTGAGCTTCGCATATAACTGCTCTCTCCTTAAGGTCTCTAGAATAATCCGTAGGTGCTTCTCGTGCTCCTCTTGGCTCTTCGAATAGACAAGTATATTATCTATGAAGACGACCATGAACTGGTCCAAATACTGATGGAAGACTCGATTCATTAAGTCCATAAAAATAGCTGGAGCATTGGTCAATCCAAATGGCATGACCAGAAACTCGTAGTGCCCATATCTTGTCTGGAATGCGGTCTTCGGGATGTCCTCCTTCCGTACCTTCACCTGGTGATATACCGATCTTAAATATATCTTCGAGAACATCTTGGCTCCACTGAGCTGATCAAATAAGTCATCAATGTGTGGTAATGGATATTTATTCTCCACAGTCACTGCATTTAAGGCTCTGTAGTCAATGCACATACTCACTGACCCATCCTTCTTTGGTACAAACAACACTGGTGCTCCCCAGGGTGATGCACTCGACCGGATAAAACATTTCTCTTCTAGTTTTTTCAACTGTGTCTTGAGCTCATCCATCTCCTTCTTTGCCAGTCTATAAACATGTGATGCTATGGGTGCTGCTCCCAGTGTCAATTCAATTGAGAATTCTATGGCTCTATCTGGGGGTAGTCCTGGCAATTCCTCTAGAAAGACGTCTTAGAATTCTGAAATAATTGGGTGATAAACAACGTCGTCCATTATGAGCTGCATACCATCAAGGATTTCTGTGGATCCTCGTGCAAACTCAAGTTCAGGCTGGCCGGGTACCTTAAGAAGAATGCTTCCTCCAAAGCAATCGAAGAAAGCCTGGTACTTGCTTAGCCAGTCCATTCCAAGCACAATATCAAAAGTTGACATAGGAAGGACTAAGAGTCGGACATTCATCTCTCTGCCACGTATCACTATAGGACACGATCCAAAAATTTGACTAATAGGTACAACTCCTCCTCCGGTAAGAATTTTAACACAACTAGATAAAGGTGTAAAGGCAATGTTGTGTTTGGCAATAAAATTAGATGATATGAATGAGTGGGTGGCTCCCGTATCAAACAATATCACAGCAGGAAAAGTAAAATCAAGAGTAATACTTGATATGACATCCACCTCCTGATCCATGTCATCTACTTCCAATGCAAAAGCTTGTCCGTTCCTCTGTGGATGTCCATGTCCGGCCCTCATATACTGATCCTCCCGTGTAGGTAGCGGTGGTCCTCTCTGAAATCCTCCTACTGCTAGGGTCGAGGTGCTCCTGGTCTGGTCATCTGCTGGGTTGGCTTTGGTGCTGTAAGCGCTAGTCTCTGTACTGGCGGTGGAAGTGTCTGCTGCATTGGGCAGTCTCTCGCCAGGTGCTGCCCGAAGCCGCATCTCACACACTGACCTAAGCAGATTCGACAATCTCTCAAAATGTGTCCGTATTTCCCACAATAATTGCAGTAGGGCTTCTCTGGATTCTGGTACGGTCCTGCTCTGTGTTGATACTGCTTTTGCTGAGCTAAAGGACGTCTGATAAGTCCTCCTTGTTATGTCCTGGTCGGTCCCTGTTGTATCCTTGTTGATCCTTGTTGTGTCCTCAGCTGTCTTCCTTTTCCTCTGCTGATGGTTTCTTGCAATCTGGCTTTTGTCAGTAGTTCATCATAAGAGATCCGGGACTGTGAGCTAGTGTAATATTGGAGCTCCTGGGTCAGTCCTCGATGGCCTTAGCCAAGTCATCTGCTATCAAGGTAGCGCCATATTTACTGAGACGACTAAACTTGGCATCATATTCGTCTACTGTTCTGTTCCCCTGCTCCAAGTAAAGAAACTGATCGTACAATGTATCTCTGACTGTGTCCGGAAAGTACTTCCTCTCAAAGCACTCCAAGAACTGCTCTCAAGTCTGGTATGTACCCAACTGGTGCTCCATGGATTCCCACCAGTGATGAGCATTACCATTTAGAAGTGTTCTTACACCTGTCATCCATAGGTCCGTAGGTAACTGCGATGCTTCCAATTGCTTCTGCGTGTGAGTGATCCAGTTGGTAGTCTCCTCTGGGCTCTCAATGCCTTTGTATGGCTTCGGACACATCTGAATAAAGTCCTTTACTGAACTCACTCTAGCTCGAGGTACTGGAGCTAGTGCTTGAGCTGGTACCGTAGCCTGTGCAGCCATCCTCTCAAGTGCTGCCATAAATTCTTGTCTCTGCTCGGCTGCCTGTTGCCTCTGTTCCTGCATCATCATCTGGAAGAATTGGAACAGTTGCGCCTGGCCATCTTGCGGTGCTGGAAAGGCTGGAAGATTCCCATTAGGTGAAGCGGGAAGATCAGATGGAACTGGATTGTGAGTCTGTCCATCTGGTCCCGAAAGTCTAGAAATCGTTGAGGTCCCTCCTTGAGTCTGACCATTGACTCCTGAAGTTGTGTCGCCATCGGCGGCAGTACATCCATTTTGTGTATCCATTTCTCTGCAGGTGATGTACGAAACGATTAGAAGAAGTACGGGAATCAAACAGGATGCAAGCATTAAAAAGGATAGTTGAAAGGAAGGATAAGTTTCAGTCATGCGTGGATGAGATCCTTATACTCTATTCCTATACGCAGGCTTGTTCGGTACAGTTACGTAACCGAGATAATATATTCTGACCTACATGGGCCACCACTAAAAATATGTCACGCCCCAATCCCAAAATACGTAGGACTAGGAATACGTAACATGCCAGCCGTATGTATACGAACTCCAATATATAGAAACCATATACACACGTACGCTGTACATGAATATCCAATCCACCAGTGGTAATATACTGTCACAACAAGTCACATGCAATCTATATCTCATCCACAGCACCAATAAAGAGATAAAAGAGATAAATAGCTGAACAATAACTGAATATCAAAGATGAGTATCAAAGTATGATAGTCGGATGGAAACAAATTCACTACAAAATGACTATACTGAAACTACTAAAAAAGAAAAGAGAATTAACTCTAATATAAGATAAATGTCTCTAAAAGAGTAGCAACAAGGATCTCTAAACAGCGGTAATAAAATCACAAATACTCCGAAGGTAAGACCTCCTCAGTCTGGTAAGTAGCGTCAGGTCCAGGTCCGTACTCCTGCGGATACTCCTGCTCGTCTATATCTGGAAAGGGACCAGATCCTCAGAGGGACATAACAAGATACATAATAACATGCCAATAAAGTACTGAAAAGTAAACATCTAATGTGGTCGCCTAACCATCTAAGTGAATGCAGTTTGAGAACAACTTTCCAACACGTGGGCTATCTGGCCAAAAATGGGATTGGCATAGTTCTCTTGGAGATTCAGGGGCCTACAAAGCATGTCGTCTTTTGAACGGCATAGGCCGCCTGATAATATATAATATATAGTGGTCATCATGGCCGAGCATCTCTGGCGGAGCGTACGGGTTACAAGAAAAAAAGTACAAAGGAGCCCAAATGCCTTACTTGTTGTTCTCCCCATCCCATGCTCTAAGCATGTCACATCCATGACACTATAATACCTCTAATAACTGCCAGTCTACTAGCATGCAAAGTTTCTATCGACAGTTATCCCTATCCGTTGCATGACCTATACGTACCAGTGGCCAGCCGAGTACGCAAGTCCGTGTCCTACATGTGACTCACACTAGTGTAAGAATAGTGTCATGGCCAATGAAACATAAAATGCCTCATAAAATGGGGTAGTCTTATAAAGTAGGTCCAATGCATATATATAAATAAAAACATAATACGACGACACCGTCGTTGCACTCAAGTTTCCTTGGACGCGCATTTTATATAACAGTTAAAATAAATGAACTAAAATAAACAGAAATAAACATGCATGCATCATATAGAATTTAAATACAGTACAAATGGCAAGGTATACTTGCCTGGCAAGAAGCTGCAAAATGTAACGTTCAGATATCACACACATAGGATAAGAGGCTATAGCCTCAGAACAAATGTCTCCGGATGCTAAAATAGGTATCACCAATATTTCCGGAATCAGCGAGATAGCTAGAAATCACTACCCTTTCGTCCAATTTGGACACAGGGGCAAAACGGTAATTTTGGGTCGAAGTAGGGTCCACGTGTGGCCTACTTTTCACCGAAAAGCATGCCAGGGGTAACAGTCTCTAAATAGGACAAATTATAGGTCAAACAAACTCTAAATGTTAGTACGAACTCAACGGTATGTCCAAATGTTGATTCCGATGAGACGAACACAATTTTGCCCAAAAAGTCAACTCTGGGTCCCGCCAATTGGCGACTTGGTCAACTGTATCAGAATTGCGTGAAAATTGGGTCACGGGACCAGCGCGATAGCACGAGTCCATTGTCCCAAGTTTCGTTACATTCTGACGAGCATGCACTAAATGCGCAGGGCTTTTGCAAAAGTCGCGACACAGAAAATTTTCTGCAGATACGGGCTAATTCCGACGCGCACACGCGTCCAAATCAGTTTCTTCAAAATCTCACATGTCCGGATATACTGCGCGCACCTTTTGGTACATTTGGTACACGACGGGGCGGTCCCGTTTGGCGGGACGCATTCTGTATCATAATTTCTGGAATTTGGAAAAAGTATATTTTTGGGATTTTCCAACTGGTTTAATTCTACACACGGCAGTTAATAAATTATTGTAAATAACAGAAATTGAACTAGGTTAGGTGATCTTCGCATACCAAAAAGAAAAACCGAATTCGGATCTCTGTGGTAGGAGATACGAGTCCGTGAACATAGGTAGTTACCGCAGTTTTCTGCGATACCCAAAAATTATCATTTTCCGTCAACTTGGACGCTATTTGCGCCTAGGTTTACGCACTGAACGAGGTAAACTAATGCACAGGATTTAGAAAGGGATAGGTGGGGATTATACCGGTGAAGACGAGGTCAAGTTTGGTCGAGCGAGGGCGCTGGAATAGAGACGAGAACACAGGTACGTTGCTGTGTATTTCCTGTCTCGGTGCGCTAGAATCGCGGACGTCGCGCGGGCGACCGGGGCGGCTCCGGCGGGCGGCGCAGTGGCTGGAGGCAGCGTCTGGGCTGAACGGTGGCCGGAGTGGAAGGAGATGGAGTAGGGTTTGAGTTTGGAAAGTGTTGATGTGTATATAGGAAGAGAGAAGCGGTGGAGGATGAGTCATACGCGGGGGTTACACGCGGGGGAAAGGGGGTGAAGCGGTGTAGCTGTTGCTATTTTTTTTTTCTTCTCTCTTAATGGGTTGTGGGTTCAAGCGGGTAGGGTAGGGCTAAGGGGTTTTAGGTTTGGGTCCAATAGGATATATATATATATATCTCTATTTTTCTTTTCTTTTCTTTTCTTTTCTTTTCTTTTCTTTTTCTTTCTTTATTTCTAATTCTTATTTCAATTCTTTTTCTTTCATTTTTTTCTTTTCTAATAAATTATATATATATATATATATATATATATATATATATATATATAGAAAAAATTCTAGAATTATATTTGGGCATACCATTAAACTAGCAACTGTCTAAAGGGTCTCCTACATGGAATAAATTAGAAAAAATTTATAATGGCTCCATAAATCCTCTAAATGCACAAACACCTCAAATAAAAATTAAATAAATTCTATTTTCTCTAATTAGCTCATAACTACTATAAATAAATTAAATAATTAATAAAAAAATAATATGGTTTATAAATTAGGGGTTTTATATCAGTAGAGAGCGGACCTTCGGGTCTCGCTAGCAGCTCTTCTATAGCCCATGTTCTATCATCTTTGATTCGTCTCGGGACTAACAATCTCAAAGCACGATCCAAAGAAACGGGTAGAACATCCGATCAAATCTTCTCGGCAACAAGTATTCACAAACTTGAGAAGATTGACGGGATACACTTCGAACATTTAGATAAGGAAATGAATCATTTGTCAAATGTTGAACGTGAGTTGTCGGAACCTACCATTTCTCAGGATGGAGGAGTTAGCATTTGAAGGACGCGTATTCCAGTTGGAAGGAAGATTACAAGATGACCAAGGATTACAGAGTTTGCGCATGACAGGACTTAGCGCAAGACAGTTCTTGGCGGTTGGCAAGACTCTTGGCCGCATGGCAGTTTCTTGTCGCTTGACAGTCTCTTGCCGCATAAAGATTCTTGTCGCATGGCAGTTTCTTGCCATAAAGACTCTTGTCGCATGGAAGCACATTGAAGGTCTTGGCGTATGGCAGAGCTGGCCGCATAAGTGACTTATGCGCATGGATGTCTCTAAGCATGGCAAAGCTGGCCGCATTGTAGCTTATGCGCATGCAGGACGCATGGAGGCTTAAGCGCATGGCATGACTTAACGCATGGCTAAAATTGGAGCTTGAAAGCAGAACCAATTCGAACCAATATAGCAAGGTATAGCTAAAACTTTGTTCCTTTGATTACTTAACTTGGTTGCTATGATTGTGCAGGTTAAGTTATCAAGCGTGGTTACTGACTGGTGGATAGACACTGGTGCATTCGGCCACGCATGCTGTGTGAAAGATCTGTTCACCAAGGAAGAGCACTATCTAAAGAAGGAGGTCTATATGGTTAACAAGTGTCAAACAGGGGATCTAGGGATCAGGATTGTAATTGTGGACTTCCGGCTTGAGGAAGGGATTGCTCTTATTTGAGTTGTGTCGCATCTGACTAAGACATATCTTTTTCAACAAAGATGTCTAAGTTCAGGGATATCTCCAAGATGTGTGGGTAAGGAGGTGGAAATACGTGATGGCTAAGTTCAGACATAGGTAGTCAGGAAGCCGCTTAGACGGATGACTATAAGTATAGATCCTATGGAGCTGGTGTGCTCAGATATATGTGACTTCTATTCTCTACAAAGGGTTGGGGTGAAGTTTATCACTTCTTTCTTTTACGATTTCTCGAAAAGTGCGTTCGCGTATCTTCTCATAATCGAATGATGAAGTGTTCGAGAATCTCAGGGACTTCAAGTTTGGAGCTTAGCGTCATATCGGTCCTCAACTCAATAGACTCAGAAGTTTTCTATACGAAGAGCATTGTTCTTTGGATTCGCATCATTCAACTTTCTTTGAATTCGCATCGTTCAGCTTAGAACATGGAATTGACTATGGAACATGCATCATTCTTTAGATTCGTATCGTTCAACTTAGAACATGAAATTGACTATGGAACGACATCTTCGTACTCTCCCAGTTCATTAAAGGTGCAGATAGGAAGGACGAGCAGTTAACAGTAATGATAACTTCTATATTTTTATTCAAAGGGCCTTCTAGATTGTCTGTGGGATAAGGTTGCACTTACGGTCAAATCCTTAGTATCGTTCGTCACTTCTATTGTAACACTGGTTTAAAGTCAGATTCATATAAATTTTATCGTTTATGGGGGTTTTTCGGAGGACATATCAGCCAGAGTTATTGGCACTTCTGTAAAAGAAAACATAGTCCAGGAAGGAGTTATCTTTTAAGAGACAATATTTGAACCAAAACTTGAAGAGCAGTCAGCTAAAAGAGTTAGGAGGTTGAAGGACCAAAGATGATCTTATTACCTATCATATGAAGGTTATGCCACTTACCAATGATTAGACGATGAAGACCAAGGACTCAGTCTGCTGGGAGGCGGCAGTCCATGAAGAGATTGATCCTATAACAATACTTGGATGTTGATCAATCTGCCTGAAGCAGCTAAACCTATCAGATGCTTATATATCTTCAATAGAAGAAAATGGAAGCAGACAGAACAGTTGAGTTCAAGACTAGGCTTGTAGCCTAGAGGTTTTCTCAGATATGGGGGACTGAGTTTTGTGGCACCTCGTTGAAGTATCATATATCAGAAGTGTCACTAGAAAAAAGATATCCTTTTATCCAGACTTAGGATATGGTATTGCGGATATCATCCTAAGGATATAAGATAATCCAGATGCCAGGGGGATTGCTCAGTCACAAGCGATGTGCATGAACAGTTGGTCACACGCTTTAGGTATCAAGGTCGATACTCCTCAGGTGTGACATGGAGATGAAGCCTAATCCAAAGAAAAACATCAAACAATTGGTGTACTCAAGCATCATCAGGTGCATGATTCAAGCTGCGAGTACCACCTGGTCTAATATAGCTCTTGCTGTAGGGATGCTGAGTCAGTTCACGAGCAGAATACGTGTTGTTGAACACTAGAAGCTGTGAAGAGAGTCGTCAGAATTCTCAAGTGGACTCAGTGGTATATCCTGCACTACAACAGTTATCCAGATATGTAGGAAGGCTTCAGTGATGTTAGTTGGTGCTCAAAAAAGAAGAGTAAAAGATCTACAGGAGGACGTGACTTCTCCAGGAGTGGTATTACTATATCGTGGAAGTCGAAGAAGCACTATTTACTCTCAGAGTTCTTTGCATTATAAGCTGCAGCATATAAAGCAGAATAGCTCTGGAAGCTCTCAAATGATCTTCCAACTGTTAGGACACAAATTCAGGTAATTCTGACATAATGTAAAAACCAATAAGCTGCAGCGGTGGTATCTATTTATCTCTTCAAAGGTCTGAAGAGAGTTGTATAAATAAAATACAGAACACTGAATGAGCGCAGCCAACGTGGATCATTACAGTGGTTAATGTTCGGAGCCAGGTGATTCTGGCGAATCCGTTCATAACAGGCCAGTATAGAATACTGAATGAGCGCAGCCAACGTGGATCATTATAGTGGTTAATATTTGGAGTCAGGTAAATCTGGCAGATCCATTCATAATAGGCCAACATAGAAAACTGAATGAGAGCATTTAGCATGGATTATTACAATGGTTAAAGATCGGAGTCAGGTAAATCTGGCGGATCCATTCATAATTGGACTCAAGCGCTAGCTAATCGTAAGAACTATAAAGTATCATAGTACTCCATGTTACTGTGGGGTGACACCACTATGAGGTACCTCGAGAGGGTAAAGCCTCGGCTTCGGACCAAGTCATAGCGGCAGTAGAACCGCATATAGTCAGAGTCAAGCACTATAAAGGAGAGTAGTACTCCATGTTAAGGTACCTCGACAGGGTAAAGCCTCGGCTGCATGCCATGTCACAGCGGCAGTAACACCATACATAGTCAAGGACATAGCAAATATGGGCTTGGAGGACCTCTGGTATTACGTCTCTATAATCCTACCATTTAGTTTTATGCTATTGGTTCAAAGAGAAATCTACCAGGCATCTAGCTATTGGTTCAAGGGAGAACCATTTACCAGGAGAATATCAGGTACAGTGGGTAGTCCTCAGGGACATTATAGGATACGTACCCAGAACTACTGTGGTCTACTATCTATTCTTGATCAGAATATTTCCTGTGGGATGATGGCTTTGACGCCTTAATGAGTTCTCGGGCAGAGTGAATGTTCGGCGTGCGTTGCAGGAAGCACGAGTAGTTTCAGCACTACAAGGGACTTGTATCCCATGCTACAGTGGCGTGACATCACACGAGGGAGTGAAACTTAGCTTCGGGCCATGTCACAGCGACGGTAGCACCGTACATATGCAGGTAACCTAATGCTGAAAAGAAATAGAGAGTAGTAGTACAACACTACAAAGGGGCCTGTGACCTCATGCTACTGTAGAAGCATAAAAAATATGCTGGGAAGAGCTACGCAGCCTCTTGATACAGAGCAGCATAAACGGAGGCCTTCAGAGCCATCAAGCGTACAACAGAGTTTTCTCCGCTAAAAATACAGCGTGAAGAATAAACCTCGAAGGACCATCCGCGTAAGTGCAGTACGTCCAGGCCGCTCCAGCGTGAACAGAGTTCTTCATCGCCTCCATGGCGTAAAACTTATCCGCTCTCGAAGCAGCGTTATAGCGTACGAGGAACGCTTCATCTTCCCCGAAATGAACCTGTCAAGTCACGCAGTGAATCTGACCTCTGACTCCTGACAAAAGGTGCTGCACGGCTACCCAGACGACGGTTGGAAACGATGGCAGACCTCTCGGGACGCATCCCACGGTATGATGGCGGATCCCTACATTTAATGCAGATAATTTGGTTAAAGCATCACCAAAACGTCATCTACTGGAGTCCCCTCGGCATAAACCGCTCTTTTGCATACAAGGGAATACGCCGCCCTATTTTACACAGGCAAACATGAGCTGTTTTACGCTCCGCAGCAGACAAACCGCCTGCCACGTCAAAAGCTGCTCTTCGTACGGGATTCGAGGCACGTCTCCACGTCTAATTGCACAGAGCGGTGACAGTTTCTCTCAAGACACATCTCTGCGACGGGTGCACAGAAGGCCTGCAGACCTTCAAAACACGCCTCCGCATTTAATGCATAAGATAATGGCAAATCTCTGCAAGAGATTTGATTATATCTTCAAAAGCCGTAATTCCGGCTAAGGCGTCCACATCAGCACGATATGCAGCGGCTTCTACGCCCATTCAGGATCTGTGCTCACGCGGCTTCTACGCCCATTCTGGCACGATATACAGCGGCTTCTACGCCCATTCAGGATCTGTGCTCATGCGGCTTCCACGCCCACTCAGTCTCTACGACCACTCAGTCTCTACGACTACTCGGCTTCCACGCCTACTCGGCTTCTATGCCTGTTCGGCTTCTGTGCCTGTTCGGCTTCCATGCCTACTCGGCTTCTATGCCTGCTCGGCTTCTATGCCTGCTCGGCTTCTATGCCTGTTCGGCTTCTACGCCTACTTGGCTTCTATGCCATGGTGACGGACATTTGGCTTCTACGCCAACCTCTTCTACACAATGGATACCTACCTACGTGGCTTTTACGCCGTGATCTTAGTAGCAACCGTACGTGTTGTGTCCCCTTAGTTGGACCCACATCACCCGCTCAGTCAAAAGATCATCTATACGTAGGCATTGGTTACTTTAACCGTTGTGTAAAAGGGTGCTGTACTTTCCACTCCTCGGTTGCTACACCAACAGAGTGGTCGCTGTCACCAAAAACTCTATAAATAGAGACCCCTATCAATGGGGAACAAGGTCAGAAAATTTGGTCAAGAATACCAATATCAGACCCAAGGTCGGAAAACGGAAGGCTTGAAAGTCGACAATTGGAGAAGATCGAACAAGGAGGAGTAGAAAGAGAGAGAAAGAGAGAGAGAGAGCCTGGAGCTCAGGCAAAGAGCGGGGATCGACGACTTCGGCATCGTGCGTCCACCCTCTCCTGCAACCTTCGAAGCTGCTACCTGTCTTCCACGACACTTCTTCAACATCGCGTGGTCCAAGGGCTAAAGTGATCGACCGCAGATCAGACACCTATAGCAATTTATACCCAGATTAAATAAATTGTACTCCCACATCCTCGTACAGGATTACATTGTACAAGTTTGTTTGTAAACCAAAGGGCACGGGTTTTGCACGAACTCCGTCATCGAAATACACTTTCATTCTTTCGTTTAAAACCACAAACAAGATGGCGACTCTGCTGGGGACGTCTTTCTCTTCTGACGAGGAAGTAATTGCTCAACGCGATGCGGTATCTATAGGAACCGTGAAGAAGACGTTGGTCGTTCATTTCGACCAGTCTGCTTACGAAGACATGCTTCGAACCGGGGGTAGCTCTCACTCTCTCTCCGTCCAAGACAATAGGAAGCTGCGCAAAGTATGGATGCCCAAGACATCCTCTACCATTCCTGTGGACTCTCCGATCTCTCCGACCTCTCCGACCAATGAGGTGGTAGCATCGCTCCCTCCGTGCCCTGTACATAAAATTCAGTCTCCCGCTACGCACGGCACAGACAAAACTTCGGGCAAAGCCTCAGCGCTGACCCAGAAGTATCCCCTGCGCTCTACGCGTAGGAACCAGTCTCCCGCTACGCGCGGTACAGACAAAACTTTGGGCAAGGCCTCTGGGCTAACCCAGAAGTATCCACCATGCCCTGTACGTAAAATTCAGTCTCCCGCTACGCGCGGTATAGACAAAACTTTGGACAAAGCCTCAGCGCTGACCCAGAAGTATCTCCTGCGCTCTACGCGTAGGAACCAGTCTCCCGCTACGCGCGGTACAGACAAAACTTCGGGCAAGGCCTCAGCGCTGACCCAGAAGTATCTACTGCGCTCTACGCGTAGGAATCAGTCTCCCGCTACGTGCGGTACAGACAAAACTTCCGACGGTGCCTCAACGCCAAATCGGAAGATCAGATCATGCTCCACGCACAAAACAACATCTGCCCTCTACGGTAAAACAGATGAGCGCGGTGATCTCCGCAAGGGGAAGCAAGCAGGCGAATATTCAGCTTCTCGGCCTTTACGCCAGCAAGAGAACAATCTTCCTACCCTCCGGATTATGCAAGAAGCCGATGGACGACTAAGGACCTCTTCAGCTTTACGTCGGTCTGAGCAGATCCCCAAATTACGTCACGACGTAGGACGAGCTCGGATTACGGGAAGGCACCCTCCCCAGGGATTATCCGCCGCCCAGATGGCCAGCCTATTGTACACTGGTGGCATAGGGAAAGCCAGGGTGCCCAGTCTCCGCGTGCCCACTGATAGGAACAGAAGAAACAAGTCGTCATCCTCTCCTGTAAATTCTTCGGACCTACGGGATTATCTAACCCAGAAACGCGAAGGCAGGAGTCATAAACAGCCTTCAGTTCCCCTAACAATCAAACGCGGGGAGATCTTATGGGAGGATACGTCAACATCTGATGTCGTCATCACAGGTGGGCCACAGGAAGACTCCATCTTTATCATCCCACCCACCCACGACGATCAGCGTCCGATAATCTTCGGTAGTAGGCGGAACACTCCAGTCGTACAGGAAGAATCACGCGAGTCTGAATCTGGCAGAATACAAACCTACAGATACAGCCCACAAGCATTAAATATTATGCAAAATATGGGTTACGACTTAAAACTAAAACAAGGTCTCAACTATGGGAAAGGTAGGCGAACGCCGGTGCGCAGTAATTCTCGCTATCAAGAAGCTCGTTTTGGGTTGGGATATGCTGCGTCTCTCAAGAGACCGAAAATTCCGAAGTCCAGTTCTGAACAACCAGAGACAGTTCTTGATGAATCGGTTTCTATAGCCAGGGACCGCGGCATGTCCGGAGGTAACATACCTCGACAGGACAAAGCGACGTCCAAGACCAGGGGTAGAATCCCCTCAAAAGCCGTAGATGATACAACAACGACCATCTCTTCGCGAGACCACGAAATTCGGACATCAGGAGCCCGAATACCAAAAGAAACCTTCTCCTTCAGCGAAGACGACATCATTGAGATCTTCGATATGTTGATGAAAGAGCACAAGCTTCACCTACCCAACATCAGACGTCCTGAGAGGGCTGGCAAAGTGGATGACCCAGATTATTGTCTCTTCCATCGGTACACACATCACCCCACAAAGGCGTGCTACGTGCTAAAAAGGAAGATTCAGGAGTTGATAGAGGCCAAGATCATCACTTTGAATCTGTAAACGAGGGGACAGCCCTTACCCGATTGGATTTCCATTCTTACATAACAAACTGCTTCCGCCAAGATTTATGTGTGTAAAAACAAGGGAGATATCTTTGAACAAAGCTTCCTACATAAAAGCTGCCATGTCCATATCACCTCTGATCTGATACGCACTTCCATCTCCGATAGAATTACATCCCAAGAAGTTGTCATGTTCATATTACCTCTGAATAAACTTTCGACCGTCAATTATCATGTCAATATTACCTCTGATAATCGACTGTCACCTACACCTAACATCCGTGCTTAACTCTAAGTACGCCAGTGGTATTAAGTCCATAAAAGTTGTCATGTTCATATTACCTCTGAATAAACTTCCGACCGTCAATTATCATGTCCATATTACCTCTGATAATCGACTGTCACCTACACCTAACATCCGTGCTTAACTCTAAGTACGCCAGTGGTGTTAAGTCCATAAAAGTTGTCATGTTCATATTACCTATGAATAAACTTCCGACCGTCAATTATCATGTCCATATTACCTCTGATAATCGATTGTCACCTACACCTAACATCCGTGCTTAACTCTAAGTACGCCAGTGGTGTTAAGTCCATAAAAGTTGTCATGTTCATATTACCTCTGAATAAACTTCCGACCGTCAATTATCATGTCCATATTACCTCTGATAATCGACTGTCACCTACACCTAACATCCGTGCTTAACTCTAAGTACGCCAGTGGTGTTAAGTCCATAAAAGTTGTCATGTTCATATTACCTCTGAATAAACTTCCGACCGTCAATTATCATGTCCATATTACCTCTGATAATCGACTGTCACCTACACCTAACATCCGTGCTTAACTCTAAGTACGCCAGTGGTGTTAAGTCCATAAAAGCTGCCATGTCCATATCACCTCTGAGCAGATGTGTGCCTCCATCCCCGGCGGATGTCACAAGGAAGGCTCGTCACCCCCCGACTCACCTAGTGCTCCCGAACAAGCACTATCAGCAAATATGGTGATGACAGATCCCTCAGAAGCAGAGGAACAAGATTCTGAGCCGTTTGAGAATGACTCTTGGGCTCAACAAATGGATACACAGTGGAAATTCCGCTTCGAACAGAGGGAACCTCCAACCAAAGACGAAGTTATCCAAATCGATATTGGGGGTGAACTTTCGCCAAAGCCAATATTTATCAACGACAATCTTCCTCCAGCCGAAAGGGAAGAAATCATACAGCTGATAAAGGAATACGTCGACGTCTTTGCATGGGATTACGGAGACATGCCGGGCCTAGACCCGAAGGTGGCTACTCCCAAACTCAACATATCGGCCGACTCAAAGCCTGTGAAGCAGCACCAACGCCGGTTCTGACCAGATATGATGGACGCCATTAAAGCTGAGGTCAAGAAGCTGATAGCCTGTGGGTTCATCCGGGAAGAACAACATCCCGACTGGGTCGCCAACGTTGTCCCAGTCATGAAGAAAAATGGGAAGGTACGTATTTGCATCGATTACCGAGATCTGAATGAGGCCTGCCCCAAGGATAAATTTTCTCTTCCCATCACGGACATCATGATCGACAACACCTGCGGTTTTGAACGCATGTCTTTCATGGACGGGTTCTCAGGATACAATCAGATCAAGATGCATCCTGAAGACGAGAAGCACACTGCCTTCCGCACCCCGTTGGGAGTGTATTACTATACGGTCATGCCCTTCGGATTGAAGAACGTCGGGGCAACATACCAACGGGCTATGAGCAGCATATTCCATAAATATTTACGCAAAACAGTAGAATGTTACGTAGACGACATAGCCGTCAAGAGCCGCCTCAAGGATGATCACATTCAGGACCTAAGGACGGTATTCGAGTTAATGCGCCAACATCAACTCAAGATGAACCCTACGAAGTCCTTCCTGGGCGTATATAGTGGCAAATTCCTGGGATTTGTCATCACCGCCAAAGGCATCCAGGTAGACCCTGACAAAGTCCAGGCCATCGTAGAAATGCGACCACCCCACAATCTGAGGGAACTCCGAGGATTTCAAGGCCGTCTGGCTTATATCCGGAGGTTCATATTCAACCTCTCAGGAAGATGCTAGCCCTTTTTGTACCTCATGAAGAAAGGTGTATCCTTCGTATGGGACAAAACCTGTCAGCAAGCATTCGAGGAGATCAAACGCTACCTCACCAGTCCGCCAGTTCTGGTGCCCCCCATCATGGGGAAACCATTCTTGCTATACGTCCGAGCGATGGATCATTCGCTAGGAGCTCTTCTCGCGCAGAAGAACGACGTGGGGCATGAGCAGGCTATCTACTACCTCAGCAGGATGATGGTCGGAGCCGAACATCGGTACAACCCAGTGGAGAAAGAATGTCTGGCTCTGATGTTCGCTATCCAAAAGACGCGGCACTATGTCACCGGCCAGACTATTCATATCATCTCCAGGATCAACCCTCTTCGAGTACTGATGAGCAAGCCGAGTATTCTTAATTCCTGACTCGCAACCTGGGCGATGCTGTTAACACCATATGACATGGTGTACATCCCGCAGAAGTCCATCAAAGGCCAAGCGCTGGCCGACTTCCTGGCTGCTCATCCGATCCCGGAGGCCTCCAAGTTGTACGAAGACATTCCCGACGAAGTTGCAGAATGTAATTTCGTAATGGGAAGTGACACATGGCAACTGTTCTTCGACGACGCCTCCAGGACTGGTCCCCAGGGAAACGTGGTTTCAGGGGTAGGAATCGTCCTGGTCACTCCTGATAAACTCGTCATCTACCGGGCATACTCTCTTAATGAACCATGCTCCAACAATGTGGCAGAATACAACGCCCTGTTGATCGGGCTCCAAGTCGCTGAAGAGCTGGGGGTCGAATCCCTGGAAGCTTTCGGTGATTCTCTACTTATCGTCAATCAAGTCAGAGGAATATATGAAGTCCGGAATCCGGACCTCATCCCCTATCACCAAGCGACGGTCAAGATAGCCATGACGTTCAAAGGGTTCTTCCTAGAACATGTGCCCCGATCTCAGAATCAGGAAGCTGACGCCCTAGCCAGTCTAGCAGCAGATTTGGCTACTCCTATAAGAAGACAGAATTCGGTGATCCTTCTTAACAGAGATTTATTCTGCGTGAAAAACAACCTTCACATAGAACACAGCCACGCTGTGAACGCAGATCCCCCTGGAAGAGACTGGAGAAGTCCCTTCATAGATTTCGTCGCATACGGAATCTTGTCGGAGGACCCCAAAGAAGCAGTATCCGTCAAGAGACGATCATTACGCTTCTATTTCGATGCATCTTCACACTGCCTATATCGTCGGACCTACGACAGACTGCTATTAAGATGTCTCTCAGACGACGAAGCACAGCAGATTACCCGAGAAGCTCACGACGGTGTATGCGGAGCTCATCAGCCCGGTCCCAAGCTACAGGATCATATCAGGAGAATGGGCTACTACTGGCCCACTATGATCACATACGCGATCAGCTATGCAAGACAATGCAGAGCCTGTCAGGTTCATGCAGACTTCATACACCAGCCATCTGAATATCTACATCCTACGGTCGCATCCTGGCCCTTCGAAGCATGAGGTATGGATATCGTCGGTCCCATTCACCCGTCTTCCTCCAGAGGCCACCGGTTCATACTGGCCATCACGGATTACTTCTCCAAATGGGCAGAGGCGATCCCTCTGACTGAGGTAAAAGCGTCTGACGTGATCAGCTTCATCAAGCACCACGTCATTTATCACTTTGGGATTCCTCGAAGGATAATCCATGATAATGGGCCTCAGTTCATCAGCCAAGCGTTTCATCGATTTTGCGATAAAAGTCGAATACATAATATTGCCTCTACGGCATATTATCCAGCTGCTAATGGTTTGGCGGAAGCTTTCAACAAAACCATTATCAAACTCCTGAAGAAGTTCGTCTCTTCAAACAAAAGAGACTGGAACGAGAAGCTGGGCGAATATCTCTGGGCATACCGCATGACGGTACGGACACCTACAGGTTGTACCCCCTTTTTACTGGTCTACGGGAGCGAGGCAGTTCTTCCCATCAAAATCCAGATCCCGTCGCTCAGGATAGCCGTAACTAGTGAGTTGACTCGAGAAAAGAATGACCTGTTAAGGCTCCAAGAACTTGAAGGATTAGACGAGAAATGCCTACAAGCTCAACAGCGTATCGCGCTCTACCAAGCACGCATTTCCAAAACTTTTAATCATAAAGTAAAGGAAAGAGTGTTCAAAGTCGGCGAGCTAGTTCTAGCCGTAAGAAGGCCGATGATTCTTACCCACAGAAGTAAAGGCAAGTTCCAGCCCAAGTGGGAAGGCCCTTATGTGATCGAGACAACGTTCTCGAACGGCGCCTACAGGATAGCCCAGCCTAATGGAGACCTGTTAATGGCTCCTATCAACGGCAAGTTCCTAAAAAGGTACTATGCTTAATCTCCCCTGCTCGGGCGGGATATAGCAAGGATCTCGATTCTGACAAAACTACTTCCAAAACGCAATTAGTTGGGTTACGCTATATCATGTCCGTATGACCTCTGAATAGATGTGTCCTGCTAAAAAGTTTATCGAGAGTCTATCATGTCCATACTACCTCTGATATCACTCTCACCAAAACCTGTCATTTATATTCTGAAATGATGGGTCCACAAAAGTCAGAAAAGAGTCGCCTTTATTTATTCCCGAGAGGGAGGCAGAATTACATCTGGGCGAGCAAAAAGGGGAAAGGATACATCATAATGGCGGGTGAGTCAGATTTTGAATCAGCCGCTCCAGCGCAGCTATCCTCTCATTCCTAAGAACCAAGGCATCGGCACGAGCCTGCTCCAGCCGTGCCTCGGGAGTGTCCGTAAGGGTCAGATCAGCCTTTGCCCGAAGACAGCACGCGCGAGCAGCTTCCGCACGGTCCAGCTCCCGTCGCGCTGTGATCAGTCGACCGGACGCTATGTCTAGACCTGCCAGCGACTGAGAAGCCCACTCCTCTGCCCGAGCGAGTTTTTCCTTCAGCTTGGAGACCCTCGCTGCATTCCCCTTATGCTCAGAGCGACACTGCGTCTCAACGGCAAGAGCCTCTTCCACGACAGTTTTCCTCCTATCCATCTCCAGCTTATGCTTCTGGATGGAGTTGTCTAGGCTTTCCAGCTTCGTAGCAAGCCGCGCAGTCATGAGGTTGAACCGAGCCTGAACATCAGCATCGAGACCCCGAGTCAGCTGCAAATATTCGTTAATAGGTTGCTCTAACCCATTAACCACCGCCTCCAGGGCGTCAGCTACCCCAGGATCGCCGAGCTCCCTGATAACCCCGATCGAAGCAAGAGAAGTCTTCTTCAGGCGCTCGAAATCCAGACTTTTCGCTAACACCATTGATACCATCTTTCTCAAACCGATGTAGAAAAGGCTGGTGTGTTGCTCGGTCAACGCAACTAGATCCGACTGGACGCCGGGAGCGGCCGCAATATCAGCAAGTCCCTCTCCAGAGATGATTGCAGACAAGGTGGCCACAGCCGTCGCATCGACGCATGGCGCGACCGAAGAAGGTACGACAACGGCGGTCGAAGCCGTCGCCACACTTACAAGAGGCAAGGTCACGACGACGGGTTCATCCTCCTCTTGAGGTGACGAAGCTACTCCGAGCGTACTGGCCCCTGAAGCCACTTCCTCATCAAAGTCGAACGCCTCCGTATCATCGTCAGGGGCCCGAGCGGAACCAGAATGCGCTTCAATGCTATACTCCCCGTGGGCGCTATCCCCTGAGAAGAAAACAAGAAAGTTAAATATCAGTACGATGATAATCTTTCTCAAGGGAGACATAAAGACGACATTTACCCGGAGCCAACGGCATATACGACACATCTGCAGCCGATATAGCTAAACCATGCCTTAATGACGCAATGCGAATCGTCATGCCTGGAGAAGGAGGTGGGCCGACCGACATCGCCGAGAGTTCTGTCAAGCCTCCACCAAGACGCGGTCGAGGTTCATCGGCCAGAATCTCGCCAGACGTGCCCGCTGCTGGCCTCGGGAAAGATTCTCCCATCTGCCTCGGCCACACAGGCGATCTCGCTCCGCTACCTGGAGCAGTAGCCACCACAGCGACCCCTAGCAAGGATTCTCCGGCGCCGCCGACCGGAACTGTAGAAGGTCCCTCTCTAAAGGGCGAGGAACCTCCAGCCAAAGAATCATCCCTGATATAGGGAGAGGCAGGTTCACTCCCAGGAGCCTCAATACCAGGAATGCGGAGAGGACGAGCAACCGTCTCCTTCCTCCTCTTACGAAGAGAAACTTCCTTCAGAGCAGAAGCCCGTCGCTTCCCAGAAGGGACTACCAAAGCCCCCGCAGGCAGAGGTACTTCGCACCTCGGCACCGACACCAGAGGCTCATCCGGAGTACCAGACTCCTCACCTTCGTCCGAAGAAACCGAAGGGACGTCAACTCTTCCCCCGGGCTTGGGAGAAGGCACCCTGAAGCTTCCACGAGCGTCAAAATTACGATGGAAGGTGTTAATCGCCACGTAAAACTGGGCGTAAGAATGGAGAATACAAAGCTCCGTGGAGGTTGTGACGACCGGCACAATGAAGGTTGCCTTCGTACAACCCACGATAAAATATCGCCACCCTCTAGCTCCATCAATGAGTCCGCCCCTGGACCTAAAGCTGGTAACGGCATTGCCCACGTGCAACTGATCGTACCCAAACTGCCTGGCAAACCGACTAGGCAAGTAGGGCTCGAAGAAGCAGTGATCTTCGCTCCTATACAGAAGATGGGAGGGTCTAATACAGACCAACCAGTTAAAAGCTTCCGGGGAAAGGTCGGTCCTCTCTCCACCTGAATCCTCAAGCCGCACCCCTGATTGATTGCGATGTACGGGGGGAGCAGTACAGAGGAGCTTCCAACCGTGGCTGAGGTTCAACACCAGCCGACAGTCTAAAACTGTGCTCACATTCTAGGAGGAATCCTTGTAATTCAGTAAGAATATACCCCCCGAGCTGCTACCGGAGCCAGGAGACATCACCCGGGGATTGTGGAGAATCAACCATCCCATCAAGTATAGGTATGGTAATTCTACCCTGGGAAAACTCTCACGTCGAGCTTCGTCGACGAGCAGCCCGTCAGTTATGGCTCTCAAGCCAGCCTGTATACGGCACACCATGGCAGGAAGCAAGCCCAGTCTTGCCCCAAATACCAGGCGCACTACCGGCCAGAGGATGTTCCGGTGAATGCGGTCCGCGGACGCGGTACCTGGCACCACTACTCGGCGCAGCCATATGGAGAGGAAACCAGCCAACTGGGCTTCCTTAGACAAAGGCCTGCAACAGCGCCTCAAGTAACTACAGGCCTTAGTGCCTTCCGGGTACTTTCCTACCCCCTCGACGAGAATCTGATCCGGAGCTGCAGCCTCCTCCATAAGAGTCTCCACGACCTGGGCACTAAGCACGCCCAAACAGTTCATGGGCTCATTCTTGCCACCCGAGGCTTTCTCCGACCTGGTGTCCCTGGCTCGGTGGAAGAAGAGGTAGGACATCCACTTGGTGGTATGAGCCAAATCAGAAGGCTCGTTATAAAAAGCGGTGCACGCGAAGTATTGACACATCAACTCCTGATATACTTCCGCCACCTGAGCGTCCAAATTCTCCAACTCCCGGTTGGTGGGAACATACTCTTCATATGGAGTATCCCCCATCGGCAGTCTCGAGACAACTGCCATCTCGTGGAGCGCCAATCCCAACTCCCCCAGTGGAGTGACAAAAGTCCCAGTGAGCAGAATGTACCGCTCCATCAGCGCCAGGAACAAATTAGGGTTCGAAGGCAACCCGACGCTCGTCGCACTCACAGCGGCATATAGTCCAATGCCCTCCAGCTCTCTCTGGAAGTGCTTCAAAGCCCATTCAACTAGGCATGTCCATTAGGAGTTTGTTGGGGCAATCCACCCATTGCACCGAGGATTCTCTTTGGGATATACACCGCCTCGTCCCATGAAGTCGTTGCAGAAGGTCGACAATTGGACCGGCTGGATCACCGAGCTGTCTTCACTCGGGACACTGTCCGGGCACAGTCCTCTGAACAACGTCACAACGCCGGAAGGACGACTGACGAATGACCCCTGGTCAGCTCCTTTCAGATGAAAAATCTTCCCCGGCTTGCTGTGAAGATCAGGAGTCAGCATCCACGACATCTTCCTAGGATGCGTCGCGTGGAAGAAGGCCGAGATGGGATAATCCCTCAGCATTGTTGGCAGGTACAAAACCAAATTCCCGGCAGGGAAAACCCAGGGCTCCCTCTTGGGCTTCGTCTGGGACTGTTTATCAATCATGTCCCCAAAGAGGAAAGCCGGCTTTACGTACTGCTCCCCGTCTACGTATGTCAGGGGCTCTCCGTTGATCATGCTCAGCAACATTCGCTCGCCCTGAGACGATATTAAGATCCTCCTTCCTTCAGGGTACTGGGGCCCGGAGATAGGGAATGCCACGTGGGACAGATCCTCCAGGTAGTTCGAGTGCAGCATCCCAGCAGCGGAGCCCATCACCTCGGCCAGTGGGGACTCACCCAAGTCAACTGCAAAAGTGCAAGGAAAATATGTCATCACAAGTCTTGCACGAATATACGGACCGAAAGAAACAACAGTCTGTGCTCTACGCAGGATTGTGCATATCTGGCAATTTTACGCCGGAGGTCCTCCCACAAGCGTAAAATTTAAATTTTACAATATACCCTAATTTTCGGTAGCCAGAGCTTTTACGCTCGGAACTACGAAAATGTGGAGTCTTTACGCTGGCACATTAGAAATATGGGCGTAAAAGATAAAAACGTCTCCGTGCATCATCTTCCTCAAAAAGAGGCTATCAGCATAGAAGACGACCTAGCGCGGTCACGTTCAACATGTGCGAAGGATTTTTTTTATCGTTTTTGCCACCCCGAAGGCTTTACCTCTAAGACCGGGTGCACTGCTTGTCGGCAGGAAACTTCGTTCAGAAGGAAGTTCGCCTTGACCGACCAAAGACTCCCTCGCTGGGGCGAAAGAATGAGAAGAGGAACCTATACCCTTTCCCTTAGCGGAGGAGGTTTGTTTCGACGCCATTTCTGGAGACTCGAGATGCTCGGATAGAGAACAAAGAAAAACTCGAACAGTCGAAAGCTCTCTTTCGCAGAAGACAGATAAAAAGTTTCTCTCTCAGAAAACTTGGGATATATATAGAGTTCGGGCCGACTCCTCGAATCCTCAGACGGACTCCTCGAGACCCTAACCAAATCTCGCAAAATTAAATGATGGGTTATGATTGGATGCTACGTCAGCCCACTAACCTTGAAAGACGGACAGTCAGCAAATTTAAAAAGTTTTTCGTGCAAAGACGGTTCAACAGGTCCTACGCTGAAGGAGCTTTCTACGCTCGACGGCAACAGATCTACGGTTTTACGCTCGCAAGCTATAAGTCCATGGTTTTACGCCCGGATGCCTTTGTGCTTAGTAGCTTTTATGCTCGAGAGGCCATAAATCTATGACTTTACGCTCAGCAGATACCAAATCGATGATCTCACGCTCGGTGGCGCTCAGTTTACGCTCAGAAGCAACAGATCCGCAAGACTTCACGCTCGGAGAAATTTTCTTTTCAGGAGCTACAGATAAACAGTTCTACGCTAAAGGAGCTTTCTACGCTCGACGGCTACGAATCTACAACTTTACGTTCGACAGCTACAAGTCAGGTTTTCGGCCCGGATGCCTTTGTGCTCAGTAGCTTTTATGCTCGAGAGGCCACAAACCCATGACTTCACGCACAAGAACTACAAGTCTACGATTTCACGCTCGACGGTATTTTACGCCCGGAGGCTACAGACTGATGATTTCGTGCTCCACGACTTTTCGTATATTCGAACAGTCCCCAAGACGGTCAATTACAGGAGTTCACACAAAAGATACTCCTCCTTGGCCTCAACATATCCCAAGTACCCAAAACATACAAGAGTTCAAACATTGAGAAATTACTCTTCTCGGGTCAAATGGAGGTTCATCCAGACTCCAGTCTGAATACCTCGTCTATCAAAAGATGGCAACTCAGTTTTGACAGCCATTCCTCGACCCTGTTCAAAGGGATTTTCGAGAAGTCACTCTTGAAGACGAAGACTGAACAAAAAATTCTGTCCATCAGAAGTTCAGAGCTCTACGCAGGTTCCTCAGTCCTAGCAACAGGGCAGTTCTAAAATGTTCAAAATGCTCTACAGCGTTATATGGACTACTCGCTATGCGTAAAGGACAGGACCTAACACTCTTTCTACAGAGTCAGCGTACAGATTCAGACGTGTTGAAGCTACACATATTCAGACTTCACAGCAACATATGGCAGGATGATCATATGAAGAAGAAAGATGATTTTATTAAAGATCAAAATCATGATTACATATGAGGGAAATCCAATCTACAAGGGTTTTCTTTTCATTTTCATGATTACATATGAGGGAAACTCCATCTACAAAGGAGATACCCCCTCGTCGTCCGAAGATCACACCAAGAAGCCGCTCTGACAGGGTCTCGCGCCTGTGATGGTCTTCCTCTTCTTCCAAGAAGGTGATCAGTGGCAGGAGGATACAAAACTGGGCAGATGACCCATCCTCTAACAAAAGGAAAGCAGAGTAAATCTGCTTGCCTACTAACCACCGCCACTCAATCCGGGATAGAACGAGTCTGTCTGACTCTCGTCACCAGAGGGCATCGAGAGAAGGCGCGGCATGCCAGCCGCCATGGTCAAATACGACCCTTCCTCTCTCTTGGGGAAACGCCATACAAGGTTGCTGATTATCCCGAGCAAGGGAGGCTAAGATATCCTTCCATGATCCATCGTTGCAGTGGACACTAGCTCGAAGACGCCGTCTTTTTTGGCTCCTTACACGCTGGAAGAACATGATCTCCTTCTTCCTCAAATCGACCCGGCGAACTCCGGTGATCATCTCTGCGTGGTGATGAAGATGTGGGGAGAACAGGCTAACTCCCCCAGCCTTTTATAGGCAAAAGAGATTACAGCAGTCCCCAATAAATCTGCCATAAAGTCTGTATCGACCGTTTCAACGCTCCATTCAGAAACGTTTCAAGTTACGAGGGGCCGTTCATGCTTCATTCAAAGCGTTTCAAATTTCGAGGAATTTAAAAGCTTTAAAGGGGGTCTTGTAGAAGCATAAAAAATACGCTGGGAAGAGCTACGTAGCCTCTTGATATAGAGCAGCGTAAACGGAGGCCTTCAGAGCCATCAGGCGTACAACAGAGTTTTCTCCGCTAAAAATACAGCGTGAAGAATAAAGCTCGAAGGACCATCCGCGTAAGTGCAGTACGTCCAGGCCGCTCCAGCGTGAACAGAGTTCTTCATCGCCTCCATGGCGTAAAACTCATCCGCTCTCGAAGCAGCATTATAGCGTACGAGGAACGCTTCATCTTTCCCGAAATAAACCTGTCAAGTCACGCAGTGAATCTGACCTCTGACTCCTGACAAAAGGTGCTGCACGGCTACCCAGACGACGGCTAGAAACGATGGCAGACCTCTCGGGACGCGTCCCACGGTATTATGGCGGATCCCTGTATTTAATGTAGAGGATTTGGTTAAAGCATCACCAAACCGTCGTCTACTGGAGTCCCCTCGGCATAAACTGCTCTTTTGCATACAAGGGAATACGCCGCCCTGTTTTACACTGGCAAACATGAGCTGTTTTACGCTCCGCAGCAGACAAACCGCCTGCCACGTCAAAAGCTTCTCTTCGTACAGGATTCGAGGCACGTCTCCACGTCTAATTGCACAGAGCGGTGACAGTTTCTCTCAAGACACGTCTCTGCGACGGGTGCACAGAAGGCCTGCAGACCTTCAAAATACGCCTCCGCATTTAATGCATAAGATGATGGCAAATCTCTGCAAGAGATTTGATTATATCTTCAAAAGTCGCAATTCCGGCTAAGGCGTCCACATCAGCACGGTACGCAGCGGCTTCTACGCCCATTCAGGATCTGTGCTCACGCGGCTTCTATGCCCATTCTGGCACGATATGCAGCGGCTTCTACGCCCATTCAGGATCTGTGCTCATGCGGCTTCCACGCCCACTCAGTCTCTACGACAACTCAGTCTCTACGACTACTCGGCTTCCACGCCTACTCGGCTTCTATGCCTGTTCGACTTCTGTGCCTGTTCGTCTTCCATGCCTACTCGGCTTCTATGCCTGCTCGGCTTCTATGCCTGCTCGGCTTCTATGCCTGTTCGGCTTCTACGCCTACTTGGCTTCTATGCCATGGTGACGGACATTTGGCTTCTACGCCAACCTCTTCTACACAATGGATACCTACCTACGCGGCTTTTACGCCGTGATCTTAGTAGCAACCGTACGTGTTGTGTCCCCTTAGTTGGACCCACGTCACCCGCTCAGTCAAAAGATCATCTATACGTAGGCATTGGTTACTTTAATCGTTGTGTAAAAGGGTGCTGTACTTTCCACTCCTCGGTTGCTACACCAACAGAGTGGTCGCTGTCACCAAAAACTCTATAAATAGAGACCCCTATCAATGGGGAACAAGGTCGGAAAATTTGGTCAAGAATACCAATATCAGACCCAAGGTCGGAAAACGGAAGGCTTGAAGGTCGACAATTGGAGAAGATCGAACAAGGAGGAGTAGAGAGAGAGAGAGAGAGAGAGCCCGGAGCTCAGGCAAAGAGCGGGGATCGACGACTTCGGCATCGTGCGTCCACCCTCTCCTGCAACCTTCGAAGCTGCTACCTGTCTTCCACGGCACTTCTTCAACATCGCGTGGTCCAAGGGCTAAAGTGATCGACCGCAGATCAGACACCTATAGCAATTTATACCCAGATTAAATAAATTGTACTCCCATATCCTCGTATAGGATTACATTGTACAAGTTTGTTTGTAAACCAAAGGGCGCGGGTTTCGCACGAACCCCGTCATCGAAATACACTTTCATTCTTTCGTTTAAAACCACAAACAGCTACAGTGGATGACACCACATGAGGGAGTGAACCTCGGCTTCGAGCCATGTCATAGCGGTGTTGCACCGCACGAAAGCACAAGGCTTCATGCTGGAAAGAAGTGCAACACTACTAAGAGGCTTGTGACCTCATGCTACAGTAGGTGACACCACATGAGGGAGTGAACATCGACTTTAAGCCATGTCACAGCGGCGTAGCAACGCACAAGAGCACAAGGCTCTATGTTATGTGTAGTAACGATACTATTAAGAGACATGTGTCCTCATTCTACAGTGTTATGATACCACAAGAGGGGGATCCTCGGCCTTGGGCGACCATGTCATAGCGGTGTAGCACCGCATATAAGCGCAAGGCTTCATGCCGAATAATAAACTCTCTATAGTAAAAGAACTCACCTAAGTGTATGGATATAAATATAGGCTGTCTCTTGAGGATAAACTTGTAGACATCCAAGATACATATACTGAGACCAGGTCAGTACAGGGCCTTTAACGTGCGACCGGATGGCACAACTGAGGTCATTTTGTGAGTGGAAAGAATAACAGCTATGATGCAGAATTCAAGGCCTAGTCCATGTCACTCCCCGTTCTCGATATACGTATTTGGAATATAATTTATTTTAGCATGGTTGCATGTGCATGGAGACTAGACCTATTCTTTGGTTTAACTTGGTTCATGGTTTATTTTGTGGGTTATTTCAAGTCAAGAGAACCCTTGTTCAACCCTCAACCCAACCATATATAACCCAATATTCTCTCTCTCTCTCTCTCTCTCTCTCTCTCTCTCTTCACTTCTTCATTTCTTCCTCTTTCTTTAGTTTTCTCTTCCCATTTCCATAGGCAAGTACACCTTATATGAGAAATGGAGAAATCCTTCATATTATTATTCTATTATGTTTGTTATGTATTTTAAAGCACTTTTAGAACTTAAAGTTTTCTGTTTTGATGGGTGGTTTTGAGTAGATCTATATTTCTAACTTAGAGTTTTTATGGGTTTTATGAGTTTTTTTCAGTTTTGATCTATTAAACATGGATTTTAGAAAACTAATTTTTGCTACATGATAGATCTTTCAATTTAGAGTATTTTGGCTTTTAGTTCACCAGATTTGGACTTAAAATGAGAATTTTATAGACAAAATAAGATTTCAGTTTGTGAAGCTTTTTCGCCATGGTCGGACCTGCTGTTGGAGAAGACGAAGTTCGCATGTGGCCAGTGAGCTATGCGGCTGAGAGTGCCATGCGACCTGAGAGGGTTATGCGACCTAAACTCTTGCCGCATACTGACAACATGCGTCCATCTTGTTGGACACATGACTGCTGATTTACACAAGTGTCCTTGAACACCTTATGCTTTCACTCGCTGAACGAATGAGAAATTTGCTAAGTCCAAAATATAAACCATGCGGCACCGACACTCATGCGGCATGGAGAGCATGCGGCCACTATTTTCCTTTGATGCATGGCTCTGAAGCGTTGGCACTTATTTTTTTGATTTTTCTTTTCTCCCTGACAAACTTTATTGTATTGTCACATCAATCACTTTATATCACATCAATGACACTTCATTTATTGTCCGTCACTTCTACACTTGTCCCAAGGAGTAGACCTTAACCCTGAGCATGCGGCCAAGTGGTTCATGCGACCAGGATCCATATGCGGCCAGGATTCATATATCGCCTGACTCCATATGAGGCCAGGACTTTTTATGCGGCCTGACTTCATATGCGGCCTGACTTCATATGCGGCCAGGACTTGTCATGCGGCCAAGTGGTTCATACGACCATGACTTCATATACGAAATAGACTTCCCATGCGGCCTAGAGACCCATGTTGCCTTGCTTGTTTGATTGAATATTTCTTGTTCTTTCTTGACCCAATGTATAATTGGTAATTGGACTCAAATATTGTATCAGTGTTGATACCACTATTGCCTGATAATTGTTCATAATTTAATGTGCACCGAGGTACGACAAATCGTGTCACGTGTTAAGTAATTATATTTGGATTGTGCATCAAGAATGCCTCTAAATTCCTGAATGCTTGATATTATAAATATATATATATATATATATATTGTTTCCCCAGCACGGGCATAATAACGAGTTAACCACCAAAGCGTGGCTAGGATATTGATTGTCTGAATATTGCATATTCGCTCGGATGAATCCAGATTTGACTTTCATGGATTCGTATCAAGCGTGCCCGTACTTATACTACATCTTAAGGAAAATTCACATATGACCACGCCTTGAGATTTCAAGCACAATATAGGACTAATTAGGTAACTAAAAGTTGTAGTAACATTGGAGGAAACGGTATCCCGAGATCATGCCAACGAACCTTCCTACAGAGATTGATTCTAAGTGCGCTATGGGCTGGTCACCATAGATACTATATATTATCTGCCTTAGTGGAGTGCAGTATCTGACTATTATTACGCCGAGCCACTGTTTCACTATAGGAACACTGGAACCGCTAATACCGTATTTTTAGTGCAGTAGCCCTACAAGGGACTAGAACATCCTGCAAGTGTCTGTTTTATTTATTTGATTCGGTTAGCTCATGTTCGGCACTGGCGTGATCTGAGGATACTTATTATGCATTATTTCTGAGATAATCTCAGACTCCACAAAAATAGTAATCTATACAAATAATTGGCCAATTTAAGAAAATGGACTTGGTTGTGATTATATTTATCAATTAGTAGCCTAGAAAATGGACTATCATAGTGTGATGGTTCAACCCTTGACCTTATTTGGTTGTAGGGTTGGGACTTTGCGCTAGAATATGCTATGGACCTAAGTTACGATACTGAACGTATGTATTATTATATATTTTTCTTTGGTTTTTGTTTCTCCATTTCGTGCTTTCTTTCTGGTACTTTCTATTTGGGGTCTAACCCCACTGGTTTTGCGTGGCCAGGTTTTGAGCCAGCACCCGAGGATCCAGTGTACCTTTCCCCTACTCATGGAGCGTACTAGGAATACGTTTACAGGGGATATCGAGTGGGTTTTCTTCTTCCCTGCTCATCATTGAACATTTATTTCTTTCGGCGTTTAGCAAACGACAATGTTAACCGGCTAGTCTCGATATTATTTTTTTACATGATTGTATTAAATCAGACTGCAGCTGATCACTGTCATGTACTTTTGTTACTCTTTCAGCTTCTTATTTTGGATAGCTGGACTCCAGAACATTTTAAGAAAGCGTTTGGGATGCCTTATTGCTTTATTATATATGTTCTATGCTTACTATTTCTGGTTTGAATGATTGAGACATAGAAATTCTTGGCCATAGGAGACTTGATTGTAGCATGCACCCCCTTGTCTTATACAGCCGTGATCGTCGTACGATGTACAATATCTTATACGGGATAGCTGGCCATGTCCATCTCCGTATTCCGGTACTGGGATATGACAAGGTTATAATGGTGGCCCATGCAGGTCTGTTCTTCAAACTTGTGGGGTGTCATGGTCATAGGAGTCTCAATCAAACCTGATCCTTCTTGAAATCCTGAATTCGTTATCTTTGATACTTAGCTTGAATTCTTCCAGATAGATTGCTTTCTTGTTTCTTCTCATAATGTACTTGATATTTATTGTGCTCTTTCTTAGGGGTTCTCCTTCCCCCGATGCTGTAGCAACAAGAGAGACAGAGTTGCTAGTGGAACGAGATCCTGTGGAACCTCAGCGAAGGATCCGAGTTGAGCCCACGATGAATGGGACAGAGCAGCAGGCTCCAGGTGTTCCCGTACCTCCCGCAGCGTCGGCAGTACTGGATATCCCATCTTTGCTAGAGATTATTCATAGATATTTGGCTGCCCAATAATACCAGATGGTGGTGCAACAACAACAACAGCAACCACTACTAGAATAATTCAAATTAGCGACGCTTGAAAACGTCGCTAAATAGCCTAAATACGTCACACAAAAAAATTGCGACATAATTAGCGACGTTCTAATGAAGTCGCATTTTAGCTAGTCGCTGACACGAAAAATGTCGCAAAGCGTCGCTATAGCAACGTTTTCTAGCAACTTATACGCGTCGCTAATATTTTTCTTATTAGCGACGGTTAACGACGTTGAGTCGCTAATTTTGCGACGTAATCTGTGTCACTAAACGTCGCTAATATAGCGACATATCTTTTTCCCTAGCGATATTTTTTAACACATTTTGCGATATTTTATTGACCTGGCAAATACTGCCATGTCAGCAATTTACCGACATTTAGCGACATATTCAGCGACGTACGAATTTAGCGAAAAATTTAGGGACGTATAAAAACGTCGCTAAACATCGCTAAAATTTCAGTAAAAAAATAAAAATAAATTATAAAATGGTTTCCAAACCAATCTTTCTGCAGTTTATATAAATATATATGGAGCAACCCTCCGATGAATTCTCTGGGTTCGCCGACCCCTTTGGTGGAACACTCAACACCGGTAAATTAACATACATTTAAAAATAGATAGACCCGGAGAACCCCTCCGTTGAATTTTCTGTGTAAGAAATATAAAAAAAAGTATATGAAATATCAGTACAATTACAATAAACACAAAGTAAAAGTATCACAGTCACACAAATAGCATAATATAAAAGTTCACAGTCACATAATAACCACAATAAAAGTATATAAAATATCACAGTCTCAATCTCGAGGATATCCAATACGTTGGGGCAGATACCAGTCCCTCAGATACTTCGCATAATCAGCGTCTAGGTGATCAATCTCCGCTATAGGTGCTTAGTGACTAGAACTCCCCTCTGAGCGGGTGCCTGTCCAACAGTAGGAGGCACCACTTCCTCCTTAACAATAGGAGATTTTACTTCCTCCTTAACAGTAGGAGGTGCCTCTTCCTCCTTAACGGTCATGGGTGCCATCTGGTAAGATAGATGGAAACAAATAATATAATTGATAATAAATATAAATATATATATCCATATAGTTAATGCAAGATACTCAATGAATCTAACCCTGGGTGCCATTGTGCTTACGTTCAAATTAGGTCATTTCCCACATTGTATTTGATGATTGGTTTAAAATTTGTTCACTAGGTGATAGATATATATTGTTTGAATTTCTTGTGTTGAATTAAGGCTTTGTCCAACAATGCTATTCCAGAATTTAGTTTGTTGTATCTATTATATACATACACTAACTCACCTTTATGGAAGTTACTATTTTGATTATTGGATAAAAATACATTGGTTGTATGGTGTGTTTTGGTTCGTGTGTGTTACCCTAGTTTATTTCTCGCATTCTTTTTGAGTATTTGTTTCAAATTAGTTCAGTAGGTGGTTGATGTATCAAATTAAGGCTTCGTTCTACCATACCATTCTGTAACTTGATTTCTTTTATCTATTATATACATACACTAACTCACCTTAATGACCTATTTTTATAGCTGCTAATATCTTTCAAAGGTTAAGATATTGGTTATATCGGAAATTCCAAGTTTCTTTGAGACTTGGACATGAGGATTTAGGTTTCAACCTATTGAAGATGAAGAGAAGAAGCATCTATTGTCAGCCATCCTACCGATAAAGGCATGTGTAGTCGGGAGATTTTACCACTAGGAGCTTCCGAGAAACATCTGCACATAGACCTCGGATCATCTCTTAGGGCAGTGCTTCGTACACGACTTCCCGGAGGCCGGTAAAACTTATTTTATTTTATTTTCTTATCAATTTCTGGAAAATATTATATATATATATATATATATATATATATATATATATATATATTAGCAATAAGGTTATCGCCTCTGCTAATTTCTGAAGATGAAGGCGAGATCTAGGGTTCTCCTACAGGGTTCCCTCACTGACTAATTTCAATTTTTGATATGTCCCCAAAAGGAGGCCCGAGGACTATTTATAGAGAATGGTGGAAATTCATCTCCACTTTTAGCCGATATAGGACTAAAATATCAACTCCCAAAATAAGGATTGATATTCTAAATTCCACCATTAACAGAGTCTACGTGCAATCAACGCAGCCCCCACCTAACACTCACATATGCCCCACCACACCTCATGTGCACACCTTAACACATACAAAATATTATATTGAGATACCTACTTGGTGGTGTAGCTAATATGGGACTATCTTTTACTAGTCCAAAGGCAAAACACCAACACGTGGGGGTGGAGAGCAATACCAAGACGCTAACTGATCTCTTCACACCATTACACCATGATCCAGGTAGCCAAAAGCTTGGCTAGAGGGGAGGATAAGGAGGAGGGTTGGACTATGGTAGAGAGAAGGAAGAAGGGGTTTCGAGTCTCCACATCGAAGAGGATAACCAACAAAAGTGGACATTGTTAGGAATGGGTTTTAAACTACCAATCTTTAAAAATTTACTAAAAAAGTTTGATAGGGGCCTCGCAAATGCAGGCCTTCAGTGTCACCAACAAATTATGATGTTCACTATCCCACTTTGTTCATGTTCGATGAGTACGTTGGGCCTCAATATGTATGTTGGGCCTCAATGAGTACGACAATAGATGCTAGCTAGCAAGAGTTAGGGTTAGGGTTTACACCCTCTCTCACAGTCTGTGTCATGTTTGTGTCAGTATGTGTGTCGTATCTGTGTCTGGAATGAAATAAATTAAACTGCACTGAGAAAACTAAACTAGACTCCCACACCTTCTTGCTCAACTAACTCCCTCGGTAGAATTTTGTGATGTACAAACTACAAAGGTACACATTAAACATACGATTAATGGACAAAATCTATGTCACAGTTTGACACAAATATGGAGTTTGACCTAGGTATGAGATCATGCCCATATGTTTGCATGTGATCTAGGTATGAGATCATGCCCATATATTTGCACCTTTGTAACTATTCATATATCTAAAATGAATATTTATGTGGTTAAGTTGGACCTAGGTATTAAGTAATCTAACAAATACAAAATTGCGCAAGTATATTAGGATCTTATAGTATCCTCTTCAACTAGTGAATATTTTATGAACCGCATAAAGTACAAGTGTAGGACATGGCCGAACAAGTGTATTGTGTCACATATGTGTAACTTTAGTAAGGTATTGATCTGGTTCTCTTGTAATTTATAAGGTTTAGTTTTGAATAATAGTGGTAAATATTGATTTCCAAGCCTAGATGTTGATGTTACATATGTGTGTGCCATATAGGACCATGACCACCTGATATAAGAACAGTACAAAGCACTAATTAGTTAGCCTAGGAAGTCATATAAGTGAGAGCAATCAACAGCCATGCAGCAAGAAGCATCGGCCACTGAGCAGTATACTCAGCAAGGAGGTGGCAAGTGAGAGCAATCAATATCAAAGAAGATCAACAACAGCGTCAATTGCAGTTTGTAGTGCATCAATGCACTGAGATACAAGCCGGGCACAACAATGAGTAGTCCCAGTACAGTTTCAGCACATTGCAGCAAGCCAAGGCTAGCAGTCAGCAAGAACACAAAGCACGTGTCTGTCATATGTGTGTGTCGTGTCTGTCACATGTGTGTCGTATTTGTGTCAGTTTTGGGTTAGGGTTAGTGTCACGTGTGTGTGTGTGTTATGTCAGTGTCAGTGTCTATCACGTGTGTGTGTCGTGTCTGTGTTAGTGTCATGCCGTATCCTGTGTGTGTGAGAGAGAGAGAGTTAGGGTTTACCTAGAGGAGGAGGAGGAGGAGGGGGACACAGAGTCTGTCATGTATGTCTGTGTCGTGTCTATGTCTGTGTTATGCCGTATCCGGAGAGAGAGAGAGAGAGAGAGAGAGAGAGAGAGAGAGAGAGAGTTAGGGTTTACCTAGAGGGGGAGGAGGAGGGGGATGCCGAAGTAGGCTGTGGAGGACGCCGGTCGCCGGAGAGGGGGAGGGGGAAAGAGGGGGGCGCATTTTGAAAATTTGGGAGATTTCGACAGAAGGGGGGAATCGGAAACCTATATTGAAATTTTAGCGACGTCAAATTGTGATGTCGCTAATAAAAATATTTTGCGACGTTGTAGACGTCGTTAAACACGTCGCTAAATATTTAAAATATATACGTCGCTAAATACGTCGCTAAACGTCGCGGATATAATAATATACTGTGACTTAAATACATAAACGTCGCTAAACGTCACTGAAATTAAAAAGTTAGCTACGTTTAGCGACTACCTAACGACATATTATATATTTATAATAATTATAGTCGCTAAATATTGCTTCACATCGCTATCATCGACGTATTACGACGTTTTATATGGACGTCGCTAAATACCTATAATTCAGCGACGTTTTATTTGGACGTCGCTAAAAATGTTGCTAATCCCATAATTTTTAGTAGTGAACATCAACAACAACAGCTTCAGCAGTAGGAACAAACTATCATGTTGAACCAAGGGTTACAAACATCCCTAGAATGAGGCGGAAGACCGATTCTGGGGCATCTGTTAGATTTTACAGACTGAACCCCAGATATTTTGATGGCACGGAGGACGCAATCACGACAGACGATTAGCTCTAGGATATTGAGACTATTCTGACAGCAGCTAAAGTTTTGGTCGAGGAACAAGTTGACCTGGTTAGCTTACAGCTCCATGATCTTGCAAGAGATTGGTGTACTACGATGGAGTTAGGATTGAGGTGTCCTATTTCATGGAAGGATTTCAGGACCCAGTTCAGGGTAAAGTAATTCGAGATTGTGGCTCAATGTGAGTTGCAGCAATTGAGTCAGACCTGCATGCTGACCCATTAAAATATTACTTTATTCCTCTCTATATTTAATTTATATCCATTAATGTATTTATGTTACCCAACTATTTGAGTCAGACCTGCATGCTGACCAAACACCTACTAGTTCGACACCACACTGCTAAAAAAATTTGATTTTTTGCTTTTAGTTAAAGGCTCTTGATAAAGACACTACAAAAATGACTCGGGATTAGTACACTATTGGTGCTAGTCGAGTTAGCAAGAAATTTTACTCAGACTAGTCCAAATTTTACTAGGGCTGCCCACCCTCTTCACCTCCCTCCTCCTACTCCTCCCTCACCCCCACCCCCTCTGGCCTCTCCTCCTCCCTCCTTCCTCCTCTCGCGATTTTTCGTCTCTCCGCGTCGTCGACCTCGCCATCGACCACGTTGTCGCCGCCGAGCCGCACCTCAAGCACCTTCCCGTCGGTTCCGTTACGAAGGCGATGAAGAAGAAGAAGATGCGTGCGGAGGGCTGCGTGCGGCGGAGGCACACACTCGCGGGGGGCTGCGGCTACTCCTCGCGACGGTGGCGGCGGCGACAACAGCAGCAACAGTGGAGGCAAAAGCAGCAACAGAAAAGAAAATAGCAAAAGCAGCAGTAGCGACCCCATCCTCCACCACTCGCCTCCGCCTCCTCCCTCGCCTTCCGCCGCCTCCTCCTCCTCTCCCTCCCACTCCTCTGCCTCGTCCCCCATCTTCCGACCTCCACGCAGCCCCGCCCTCGTGTCACCTCGCGTAGCCCTCCCTTCCGGACTGTCAAAATTTTGACAGTCCTACCAATTGGAAGGACTGTCAAAATTTTGACGGTCCTAAAAAATTAACATATATTTTTAGGACTGTCAAAATTTTGACAGTCCTACCAATTGTTAGGAGTTTGACAGTCCTTCCAATTGGTAGGACTGTCAAAATTTTGACAGTCCTGATTATAAAAAAATTAATTGGAAGTGGGCAGCCCGGTGAGTAATTTTTGGGAGTGGCAAACTTGTAATTATCAATGGTAAAAATTTGGGCTGTACTAAGTCATTTTTGTAGTGCCTTTATCAAGAGCCTTAGTTAAACTACTACTATTATGGTGATATATATATACCGTGTCTTAAAATTTTGTTGCCTTTGCGGACACAACATTGAACCTGAGAAAAAATTATTTCGGCGTCTCAAGACATTTTGGGTCTCAAGATATTTGGAAGTCCTAGACAAATTAGAAGATCTTCATATCCCTGAGATATCTTTGTTATAGAAGTTCGCTAATTTATGGAAGCAATTGGGATACTACTTTCGAAAGCTGTTGCTTTCCACAGAAGATAATAACAAACAACTAAGTACAATTTTTTTTTGGCAATATATGTCACTAGAAGTAAAGCAAGAAGATGATAAATATAATGCTATAAACAAGAAGTTTTATTGATAGACAACAAGTCTAATACAAGAGCGATATATACTGAAATCATAAATAGCATTTCAAATTCGTTGTTAAGGCATATCACTTTCATTTAGTTGTAGCATTATATGCTAGTGAAATTGAACTTGTTACGGTTCACTGCAACATTATTTTCCATAGAATATGTTCTTGATCCTATTTAGTTCATTCCTTACCCTTTTAATCTCCAGTCGCTTCGTTGGCAAATCATTTGTGAATAGGAGACCAATTTTAAGCACCAAAGAAACACATTCAAAAGTTTTTTCATAATTTATAGTTTGAGAATGGTCACTAGTTTGAACTCCATTTGCTAGCAAACGCTCATCCATGATGCACATGACCCCTTCAGAAATTCCATCATTAACGAATGTACGGAGCATTAGGCCTTCCTTAAAAGCACCATCCGTAGGTCTCTTTCCAGTAAATAGCTCCATCAGAAGTATTCCATAGCTATAGACATCTCCATGAGTAGAAACTTTGTTGGTCATTCCACACTCTTCATTTGAACAAAATATTAATAGTTAATTAGACTTCTACAAATAGAGTAAACACTAAAACTGATTCTTAACTTCTTGTGTCGACTATTTTAATTTTTATGGAGATCGTACAATGTTTTGTGTTGGATGTCTTCTACCTACTGTAACTCTTCTTTCTACATATTTGAACTGACATTTACAAGATAAGACATTAAGAACAACACACTAAAAAGATTAACACTAAAAATGATTTTTAACTTCTCCTAAGAACTAGGTTGCAAAGACATGCAAACAGATTCAATACACACATGTATAAATGACTTTCAACCATTATTTTGGTCCCTTGGAGACTAGAATTGAGCAAGACATGTCTGACATGAGTGTCGAGAAAGTGTCGTGTCGAATACATGTCAGGTAAGGATACAGAGAAAGAGATAGTCCTTTCCTGGAGTGTATGTGCAACAAAGCCTAAGATGATGTAAAATAGAATCAATTAGTGTCTTCATTTTTTATTCAAGGAATAAGGACAAATGAAAAGACTATCTCAGACTTGGATTGGTCTTGGAGTTATTGTCATATGACTCCCGTTAAGCTCTTCTCGACATGGCTTTCTTTTAAATTAAATTCTAGTAGTCAAGTAAGCTAAATCTGAAGAGCAAGTTTTAAAATCAGCAAAAAAGTTTAATTTATCCCAAAAAAGAAGAAGAAATTCATCTTGATAACTATGATACCTGGAGCAATATACCCAATAGTTCCTTTAATTCCAAAGGAGCTAGTAGAACTTGTTGTAGACTCGTTCATAAATCTGGCCAACCCGAAGTCGCTCACTAGGGCTGTCATGTCATCATCAAGAAGAATATTGCTTGGCTTCAAATCACAATGAATAATAGGAGCATGGCCATGGTGGTGGCGATACTCTAATGCAGATGCCACGTCCATCGCTATATTTATTCGCTGCATAAGCTTCAATGTCTTTAGTCCGAAAGGATCATTTCCTTCTGGATGCAACCAACTTTCTAAACTGCCATTGGGCTTGAACTCAAAAACCATTGCTTTGAAGTCGTTGCCTTTGAAATCCACACTTGAACATGCAGTCAGTATCTTGATAAGGTTCCGGTGTCGAATATTTCTAAAAATGTCACACTCGGCTACAAAGCTCTTCAAAGCTCCCACTTGTTGAAGGTTAAATACTTTCACTGCAATAACTTTAGCGCCATTCTTGTGATCTTCTAGCGTTCCTCGATATACAGAACCATAATTACCAGAACCAATGAGATTTTCTTTAGAAAATCCATTTGTTGCTTTGACAAGTTTAGAATACGGGATACTTAAATGTTGCTCCTTAATGTTATAGTTTTCTATAGGTTTCCTTCTTGATCTTTGACGTAGCCAACGACGGGAATTAGCAACAAAAAGGAAGAGCAAGAATAAGCACAAAAATCCGCTAAAAACTGAAATGATTACTGCAAGTTTACGAGACTTATGATTCTTCTTAAGACTTGAAAATGCACAAATTGGTAGATGCAAAACTGGATCCCCCCGCAGAGCTTATTGTTGCCAAGGACTGAAATCTCACTCTTATTTCCGAATACACCTTTTCTTGGCACTTCGCCTTCAAAGTTATTGAAAGATAGGTTCAGATCATGTAGGTCAGGAAAGTCCCCTAGGAATGTCGGTATTTTTCCTGACAAATTATTTTGTGAAAGATCAAGCTCTTGAAGGCCTCTTAATTCACTTAATGATGTAGGGATACTTCCTTCAAATAAGTTTCTACCAAGACGAAGGCTTTGTAGAACCTGACATTTGCCAAGACTATTGGGTATTTCACCTGACAGTTTGTTCCCAGACAACCATATCTCTCCTGTATTTATCAAGCACCCTATTTCCGGAGGTATGGTACCCGTTAATTGATTTTCATCAAATGAAAGCTTCCGGGTGAGGCTAGAGATACTGAAGACTTCTTTAGGTATTGTGCCTGTCAACTTATTGTGTTCAAGGTTCAGCAATTCCAAAGACTTGCAATTGCCGAGGGTGGTTGGGATACTTCCGCTAAAGCTATTGAAATCTAGATAAAGCAGGTTTAATTATGAGAGGTTGCCCATAGTGGATGGAATTTTTCCAGAAAAATGGTTGTATTCCAAGGATAATATATGTAAGTTCTTCAGCAACCCGATAGAGGCAGGAATATGACCTGAAAGAAAGTTTTTGCCGATAATAAGTACCGTTAGACCGACAAGGTTTCCAATCTCTGGAGGGATGCTTCCTTCTATGGAGTTGCCTGCCATTGTTAGCACTTGTAGAGTGGTGGAAAAGTTTGCAACCGATTTTGGTAGCAAGCCTCCAAGGTTGTTTTCATCTATTTGCAGCCGCTCTAAGATGATGCAATTGTTTAAAGAAGTGAGGAAGCTCCAATCAAGTGGTATCCTAGCTCCGAACTGATTATTTAACAGAATCAAGAAGTATAATTGTTGTAAACTCCCTAGGTTTGGAGGAATCCTTCCACTGAAATTGTTGTTCTAGAGCAAAATATCACTAAGCTGCGAAGCATTTGACAAAGAGATAGGTATGGAGCCAATCATTTTGTTATAGTGGATAGCTACATATCTAAGATGTGGAAGCTTCTGGCCTAAATCCGGTGGAAGTGAACCACGCAGCTGGTTGAAGCCCAAACCAAGCATCTCAAGAGAGGAGAGGCTCCATAGCGACGGCGGGATGGATCCCTCCAGATTGTCATCATTCAATGATAGACTTTTCAGTACAGAGAGTTTACCCAAGGATGGTGGAATTCCTCCTGAAAATGTATTGGTCGTCAGTGATAGAAAATTAAGAGATGACGCGTTGGCAAGAGAGGCCGATATTTGCCCAGTAATATTATTGTGTCTTAGATTGAGATAATAGAGGGCGGGAAGAGAACCGAACTCAGTAGGGATATATCCTCCAAGCATGTTTTAAGACATATTTATTGTTTGGAGGCCTAAACAATGGCTGAGTTCCGACGGAATTACATCAGTGAGTGAATTATTGCCAAGATCAAAAATCTGTAGACGAGACAGTCGAGAGAGTTCTACGGGGATCGGCCCATGGAAGTGATTGGAGGAGAGGTCGATCGTCCTGAGGAAGGTAAGATTGGCTAGGTGAGGTGGTATGCTTCCGAACAGGTCGAGGGACGTCAGGTTCAACGTGATAGTCTCTGTGCAAACTACGTAAAAGAATGTGACAGGAAGATGAACCAGCACACAAAGGGAGAGAGGATTTTATTAGCTCAGTTTTCGTTTCTACATTTATTCATTTGCTTTTATAAGCATAACAATGCATAACCACATTTCCTACAAACATGGATAACCAAGTGTTCCCCTTGAGAATTGGTCTACTAACAGCACACAGTTTAAACAATAATCGCTCCCTAAACTTTTGCGATTACTTGATGACGATCATCCCGATCTTGGAGCGAAGCTCCTGGAACCTGACTCGGCCCAGGGCCTTGGTCAGTATGTCGGCGAGCTGCTCATCTGTTCGGACATACTCTACCTCAGCTGTCCCGTCCTTAATGCAGTCACGAATGAAGTGGTACCTCGTCTGGATGTGTTTGTTGCGATTATGAAACACCAGATTTTTGCTGAGGGAGATTGCTGATTTGTTGTCGATGCGCAGCTTTACACATCTGATATCGTCGCCTTTCATGTCTGCCAGCAGCTGTGCGAACCAGATGCGTTGGCAGACGGCAGTGGTTGCTGCGACATACTCGGCTTTGCAGGATGACAGTGCCACCATCTTCTGCTTCTGTGATTGCCAACTGATAGCGCTATTGCCGAGGAAGAATAGTACGCCTATCGTGCTCTTGCGGTCATCAATATCCCCGGCCATGTCGCTGTCGCAATAGCCGACCAGCCGGGGCTCCTCTCCATGAAGCGGCTCACATACCCGACTGCGAATGACAAGTCCGGCCGGGTGTGCACGAGGTACCGCAAGCTTCCTACTATGCTCCGGTACTCTGTGGCATCTGCCGGCGGTGCAGCACTATCCTTGCTGAGCTTCAAACGTGGCTCCATAGGTACATGGCAAGGGTTGCAGTCGCCCATGCCACTCTTCTCCAGTATCTTGGCTGCGCACGCAAAATTGTTCACTGTGATACCGTCTACGTTCTGCTATACATTGATGCCAAGGTAGAAAGAAAGCAAGCCAAGATCGCTCATCTTAAATGAGCTGCTCATCTCGCGCTTGAACTTGTCGATCTCGCCCGTATTGTTTCCCGTGATGATGAGGTTGTCGACGTAGACACCTACGAGCAGCCTTGCCTCGCCATGGCCACGCACGTAGATGGCATGCTCCGAGGGACTCCGGCTGAATCTGAGTGTGGACATGCACTTGTCCATCTTCGCGTTCCAGGCCCTCGGCACTTGCTTCAGGCCGTAGAGTGCCTTGTGTAGGCGAAAAACTTTCTTCTCCTCGCCGACGGCTGCAAAGTCGGGTGGCTGCGTGACGTAGACCTCTTCGTCGAACTCCCCGTTCAAGAACGCTGTTTTCACATCCATGTGATGGACAACCGAACCTGCATGACCGGCAAACGCCAGTAGCAACCTGACGGACTCAAGTCTGGCTACTGGCACGAAAATCTCATCGTAGTCGATCCCGTGCCTCTGTATATACCCCTTCGCGACGAGCCGGGCCTTGTGCTTGATGACGATGCCGTGCTCATCCTTCTTCACCTTGTAGACCCATTTGAGTCCAATGGGGCGGTGACCAGTGGGCAGGTCCACGAGCCGCCAGGTGTTGTTCTCCTCAATGAATGCGAGTTCATCCAGCATCGCTCGGCGCCAGCACTCGTGTTGCTCCACTTCTGAAAAAATGGAGGGTTCGTCATCCATTGCGAGGAGGAGATCCTCAGAGTCGTGGTGGTGCACCGAACCAACTTTATAGATGTCTTGCAGATAGCGGTATCGGCGCGACGGTTCGTTTGGCGGATCGGGCGTTGCTCCTGACGGCGGTGAGACGAATCGGATCGGAGCCATACCCGTCGTCACAGGCGTCGAAACTGCTGGCGTCGTCGCGACTGATGTCGCGGTTGTGCAAGCGGGCGTCACGGCCGGTGGTGGGGACGCGTGACTGGCTCCCGCCTGCTTGGGTGGAGGCAGTGTCTGCGTCGATGCGGGTATGGCTGCGCCCACAGCCTCTGGCGATGGACCTCCGTTTTCGGCCGAAATGAACGTGCCGGGAATGAGCTCGTGGGAAAATTCAACAGTGAATGCCTCGCCGATCCCGACGAGGCTGGCGTCGATGTCAGTGTGCGTCCAGTCCCACTGCCCTGCCTCGTCAAAGATGATGTCGCGGGTGACATACAAGCGACGACCGACTGGATCGTAGGCCCTGTAAGCCTTGGACCCCGCCTCGTTGCCAACAAACACCATTTGCTTGCTCCGATCGTCAAGTTTCTTCAAATTTGGCTGCACCATCTTCACATGAGCAATGCAACCGAAATTACGTAAGAAACTTACATCGGGGCGCTTATCATGCCACGCCTCATATGGCGTCTTTCCCTTCACTGCGGCTGTTGGCGCCATGTTTAGTAGGTACACTTCCGTGGTCACCGCCTCGCCCCAGAATGCCGTCGGCATGCTCTTCGCCTTGAGCAAACTTCGGGCCATAGCTACCACAGTCTGGTTCCGGCGCTCGACAATGCCGTTTTGCTGAGGCGAGTAAGGCACGGTGAGGTGGCACTTGATGCCGTGGCGCTCGCAGTAGTCGTTGAAATCGTTCGACGTGAACTCGCCGCCACGGTCTGTGCGTAGTACACGAATCTTGCACTTCGACTTGACCTCCGCCGCAACCTGAATGCGTTTGATTGCCTCGCTCGCCTCATCCTTGGATCTCAGCAGCTTGATCCACATGAACCTGTTGTAGTCGTCGACGAGGAGAAGGAAGTAGCGCTTCCTGCCAGGTGTCGCCGGTGAGATGGGACCACACAAGTCCGCGTGCACCAAGTCGAGAGGGTCGGTGGCGCGATAGTTGGCATGCCGGGGAAATGATGTGCGTCGCTGCTTCCTGGCCAGACAGCTGTCGCACAACTGATCGACATGATCAATGTGCGGAAGGCCGTCCACCATTTTTTTCCTGCTCAGGCGACGAAGGGCGTCGAAGTGTAGATGGCCGTAGCGCGAGCATGAACATGCTAAAACATAGTTCTTTGACTATCTTCAAGGATTTTTTACTCTCTAATCCTATTTTTAATTTTTCTGGTTATCTTTTAAGTAATAAATCTTAAGAAAACTCCATATATTTTTAGGTGAGGCGGAATCATGGATTAGAGAGACTTCATCAGTGTACAGAGAAGGATCTCAAGGTCTATCTTGATTCAGAGGCGCCCATGAAAGATTTCAATGACTTTCGTATAAAGCTAGCTGGGTTAACCAGGTAATTTTTCATTTATTATTTATTACGTTTAGGATGTTAAGCTTGTTACCTGTCTAGGTCTTTTGGCATGAGCAAGTTATAACCGTAATTCCAAACAACCAACCACACAATGCGATTTTGGCGCAGAACTACAGTTGCGCAGAGCGCTTACGTGCAGCGTCCGTGCGGATCTCCCATCCGTAGCGCGCATGAAGCGCCTAACATGGAAGCCCCACACGCAACCTAGTTTGCAACTCGCATAAAAACGAGCGTAATGAAGCACAAAAGCTTCATATCGTGTCCTGCGCCAACAAAGCGACACTTTGCGTCCGAACCCGAGTCCGAGTCGCTAATCCCCTTCCTGTCTTAGCTCCTAAGAAAAATTCTAAAGAATGAGTGACAAAAAGCAATATTATTTTCATGGTGTCTTGATACTTGCCCATTAGGAAAATACTCTACCATCTCAACCACATGGAATACCACACCCATGTACACAAATCAATAAAAGAAGAATTTTATATTGAAATACACACTTAGGGTTCGATTATATGTGGGACTATTATTCTAGAGTTCAAGATAAAATTCCAATATTTTCACAGTTTTGGTAGAAAAGTTCGTGGTAGGGCCAAGTTGCACTTTTTTGATTGAGTAGGCAATCGTAGTGGAGGCAGTTTCTTGATAATGGAGGCAAAGATCATAATGGAGTGGTCAAGTGCACTTTCACGATTTCGGAGAAAAAAATTATGGCAGTGGTAAAATCAGTTTCTGTTGTGGTTCAAACCTGATTGAAACTCCAAAGTATCCGGGACTGTTAGGTCGCCAAGGCAATCCCCGAACCAGGAGAATGCATCATGTCAAGTTATATCTGAATATAAATTATGGACTTACATGTCAACTTGTGTGAAATTCATAACCAATGATCCACTGAGTCAGGAGCGGTCTGGGATGGCTTGTAGCGAGGATAATGACCTGCGCCTACAACCATTGTCGTTTACTCAGAATAATGAAAGAACAACAAAGAACTCATTCATTCAGTCACGGACGCTTATGCATGAGCTTGATCTCCACGGACGGGGAGCTGGGACACCGGGACCGATCCAGCCTAGGGGAAAGATCCGGTAGTCGCGCTAGTTTGTTCCTAGCACGGATAAGTTCGGTCGGGTTGTCGAGGCATCGGGACCACCATTTTATTGCGACTATGTCCATAATAGCTACGCCAGCGACTCCTGTGCATACATTTGATCATACTCGCTTAGCGGCAATCCGCGTGCGAGTTATTGTATTGCATCTATGAATCTGAATTCAAGTATCCTGATAAAAGAGCTATGAATCTGTGGATCATTTTAGAATCTGAGTAATAAATATATACCTGTGTTCCATAATATAGTTTAAAAGAAGAACTCAGGCACCTGATTTAGAACTCGCTCGTAGCATACTTGTTTTGTATATGCTATTGCCCATGATTGTTCATGAATCCTTGTGCTTGAATTAACTTGGTTTATACTTGGACAGGGAAGGAGAAGTGGTAAGTTGGTAAGTCTCGTCGTGTTTCCTCCTATATCGTACGACGCACTGCCACACGAGTTAGGCTTTTCATATATGTCATGAAATTGATTCTAAGGTACAACTAGAAAGACAACTAAATAGTTGGTGCACAGAACCTATATTACGTGTTTGGATTCGTCGAGCGGGCGAGTAGCCTCTCCACCAGTGCATTCGTGTACTGATAATCCACCAGGTTGTTTGCAGGGGTGTGGGAGAATCTTGTTCGGTGCGGATGCATCCTTCGTGCGTGCTAAGGCGTGGAGTTCACTCTGGAGCCTTGGAGCGCTGCGTCCGAAACTGATGCACATATACAAGACATAATATTGGAACATCGCCTATACATCATTCCATAAATATAGCCACTTGGTACGCTTTTATGTTTCAGAGAGAGAGAGAGAGAGAGTGCTCGAGCAACTTGTAATCTCGGCTATACGCCGCCTGTAACACTTATTTCAATATGAATAAAAAGAGTTGTCTTACTTCTATACTTATGTTATTCAATCTTTGCTTCCGCTACTGTCGACTTAGTGAACTTGTTACCATTCGCTTATTCGTTTATATATTCCACTGCACTCGGACAATCTGTGCGACTCTATGGCTTAGATCTCTTACCGCCAGCCAATGAACCATGGCCTTACACAGAAGCAATTCACGTTCATGCGGCATCACGCCCAGATGGGTGAAAACGATCGTCCCATGGGAGCGCTGGCACGGTGATTCCCGCCTAGCGGGGACGACCGATTAGCCTGCGGGAGATCGGGACGTGACAGCCGTAGCGGAGGAGAAAAAAAATCCTTCGTATATAATGGAAGATTCATAAAATGACATAGATCAGAGACTATTGAGCACAATAAAGCTCTGTTTGGCAGATGTGATAATGCACAACATTATGTCAGAGACTTCTGTGGAGATTTATGGTTGAAGCTAAAGAGGGTTTGTACATGAGAAAGTTGTTGTCTAACAAGTTGTACCTAAAGAAGCAACTCTATATATAGTTTATGCTTGAAGAGACCCCAATTCTCAATCACTTTAACAACTTCAATAAGAGAGTTCTTGATGTTTTGTGTATCGAAGTAAAATCGGAGGAGGACCAAGCGCTATTGCTCCCATCTTTACTTTTGGGGTCGTATATAATTTGGTGATCATGATCCTTTATGGGAAGGAGACAGCGGAGGTAACTACTACCCTTCTTAATAGTGAGATTATGAAGAGGCCAAATCTATTCGTGGAGGACTTGATAGTATACTACATGATTTTTCTGCAAACAAGAAGCGCTTACGAAGAGGAATTGTTCAAAGTACAATGAGTGGTTAGAGAAGAAGGGAAAATACGTCAGTTCGGAATGTCAAGGTCCATTCATGCTTTCTGCGAAAGTCGAGAAGTTGTCGTTTGATGGGCTTACGTTACCTAAAAAGAAGGTTAATTTCTCCTAGAATTAGATTCAACACTAGGTGCTCATATCACGTGTCTGAACTGGAAGCGGTTATGAAACTATAAGAGGCTGGATGGTATTGTTATAATCAGGAACAATGCATCTTGCGAGGTCATTGGCATAGGAAATATCAAGCTAATGATGTTCGATGGGGTTGGTGCATACACTCGTGAACGTGAGACACGCACCCGTGCTCAAGCAAAATCTCCTCTCTCTGGACGTATTGGACGCGTCAGGGTGTTAGATCATTGGCCAAGCTAATTCGCTAAGGATAGTGAAGGACAACTTGGTGGTCATGAAGGGACATAAATTACAGTCGAACTTATATCAGTTGGATGGGAGCATGGTCACAGGTGATGTGACGACAATTATAGAGAATGAGGTGGAGGAAAGCACAATTCTTAGGTGGTACTCCAGTTGGAGGAGGGTCCTTGACTTCGGTAAGAAGGTCGTTATGAGACCAGTTTCTCGGTCATGTGACAAAATTGTGTCAATTGGCTAAACGTAGAGTCTCTCCAATTTGGTGTAAAGACTTCGACAGTGTCGCTCAATTTCTAGGTTTCTAGTGGAAAAGACCGTGTAGAAGTCAAGTGGAGGTATTTTCTGTTATTTTATGGGTTAGAAAGATAGTAGCAAATAAGTAAAAATCGAATATCATAATTGATTGTAGCAACCCCGGACTTATGCAATCGGATGATCATCTTTAGTTCTAACTACAACTTGTACGAAATAAGGATTACAAACTGACTCTTTTCTTTCAGAAAGTAAATACTAGCAACAACAAGTTACAGAAATCAAAAAATAATAATAATGAACTTGCAAATGCAGTTGCTACAATAAAATTAAATAGAAACAAAATATGAAAAGAAGTAGAAACTTCTTGCTAGGGTGATGGCGATCACTCCTGCTCAAAGCAAGATTCGATATTTTTCGTCGATATGCTCCTAGGAACCAACAAGTTCAAAGTATTTAACTTCTGGAAGGCTCCTTGTTACCTTTGCTGTGAAACTAGAAGTAGACGAACTGGCGGCAGCACTTCATGGGTCTATTACGGCTGCTGCTAACTCCCCTATCGTAGCAATATAATTTCTCTCTCTGAAGAAGAAATATATAGGAGAGGCACTCGCCAAAACCCTAATCAGCTGCTACCCAATTAATTTGGAGATAATCTCCATGTATAAGGGGCTATTGTTAACCTTTTATCTCCAAATCTCAAGAGACAAAGAGCAGTTAAAACCGCAATTCAAAACAAACAACCACACAATGATATTTTGGCGAAGAACTACAGATTTTTTGCGCAGAGCTCTTACGCGTAGCATCCGTGCGGATCTCCCACCCATAGCGCGCATGAAGCGCCTAATGTGGAAGCCCCACACGCAACCTGGTTTGCAACTCGCATGAAAACGAGCATAATGAAGCACAAAAGCGTCATATCGTGCCCTACGCCAACAAAGCGACACTTTGCGTCCGAACCCGAGTCCGAGTCGCTAATCCCCTTCCTGTCTTAGCTCCTAAGAAAAATCCTAAAGAATGAGTGACAAAAAGCAATATTGTTTTCATGGTGTCTTGATACTTGCCCTTTAGGAAAACACTCTACCATCTCAACCACAAGGAATGCCACACCCATGTACACAAATCAATAAAAGAAGAATTTTATATTGAAATACACACTTAGGGTTCGATCATATGTGGGACTTTTATTCTAGAGTTCAAGATAAAAATTCCAACATTTTCACAGTTCAGGTAGAAAAGTTCGTGGTAGGGCCAAGTTGCACTTTCTCGATTATGTAGGCAATCATAGTGGAGACAGTTTGTTGATAATGGAGGCAAAGATCATAATGGAGTGGTCAAGTGCACTTTCACGATTCTGGAGGCAAAAATTGTGGCGGTGGTAAAATCAGTTTCTGTTGTGGTTCAAACCTGATTGAAATCCCCCCCCCCCCCCCCCCCCATTCTCTGATCTTGATGCTTAAGTTATGTTTGTGATTGGCATCTCATAATTGTTATTGTTATTTAGATGCTGACATGCATATATATGGTCTTCTATTTGTAATTAGTCCTAAAGTTTTTTCTTTTCCAGTGTGACTAGGAACTACTTTGAAAACCTGGTGCGAGCACAGGAGACTAGGCTAAAGGATGTGGGTTCTACTTCTACTTCTACCAACCAAGTACATTCCACATGCAGCAAGAGCTCAAGCTCAAAGACTCTGGCCAAGGGAAAGAGCAGGAAGATGAAGATGGTTGGGTCCAGTTCGAGGTCAACCGGCGGTGGCCCAAGCAACAGCTCCGATGACAGTGGCCTGTGGTCATGCAAGCATTGCACATATGCCAATCCCAAATCCACCACCACATGCCAGATGTGCGAGCAGCATAGATAGGTTTTTTTTTTTATTCTCATGAGCCTATTGTTGTGCTTTGTTGTTGTAAAGAACTAGTGCTCTCCGCTCAGGAACCTTTTTGATCCGTTCTTAATAAAAATGTATGAGCTGCTGTTGGACGCAGTAGTGTTTGTTCATAGTGATGTTGGATCCATTGAAACATAACTTTATTCCTCTGTATATTTAATTAATATCCAATAATGTATATATGTTACCAAACTATTTGAGTCAGACCAGCATGCAGACCAAATACCTACTAGTTCGATGCCACAATGCTGAAAAAAATGATTTTCGCTTTTTGTTAGACTACTACTATGGTGGTGATATTTATACCTTGTCTTGAAATTTTGTTGCCTTTGCAGACACAACATTGAACGTGAGCAAAAATTATTTCAGGCCCAATTAGTTTTCGAATAATGCATTGTCTTCACCAAGATGCACAGCTGTCTCAAGACATTTTGAGTTTTAAGAAATTTGGGGGTCTCAGGCAAATTAGAAGACCTACATATTCCTGAGATATCTATGTTACAAAAATTAGGTAACTTATGGAAGCAATTAGGATGCTACTTTCGAAAGCTGCTCCTTTCCTCGGAAGATAATAACAAACAATTAAATACAAATTTTTTGGCAATATATGTCACTAGAAGTAAAGCAAGAAGATGATAAATATAATGCCATAAACAAGAAGTTTTATTAATAGACAACAAGTCTAATACAAGAACGATATATAATGAAATCATAAATAGCTTTTCAAATTCGTTGTTAAGGCATATCACTTTCATTTAGTGGTAATATTATATGCTAGTGGAATTGAATTTGTTACGGTTCACTGCAATATTATTTCCCAGAGAATATGTTCTTGATCCTATTTAGTTCATTCCTTGCCCTTTAAATCTTCAGTCGCTCCGTTGGCAAATCAATTGTGCATAGGGGATCAGTTCTAAGCACCAAAGAAACACATTCAAAAGTTTTTTCATGATTTATAGTTTGAGAATGGTCACTAGTTTGAACTCCATTTGCTAGAAAGCGCTCATCCATGATGCTCATGACCCCTTCAGAAATTCCATCGTTGACGAATGTACGGAGCGTTAGGCCTTCCTTAAAAGCACCATCCGTAGGTCTCTTTCCAGTAAATAGCTCCATCAGAAGTATTCCATAGCTATACACATCTCCATGAGTAGAAACTTTATTGGTCATTCCACACTCTTCATTTGAAAAAAATATTAATAGTTAATTAGACTTCTACAAATAGAGTAAACACTAAAACTGATTCTTAACTTCTTGTGTCGACTATTTTAATTTTTATGGAGATCGTACAATGTTTTGTGTTGGATGTCTTCTACCTACTGTAACTCTCCTTTCTACATATTTGAACTGACCTTTACAAGATAAGACATTAAGAACAACACACTAAAAAGAGTAAACACTAAAAATGATTTTTAACTTCTCCTAAGATAGGTTGCAAAGACATGCAAACAGATTCGATACACACACATGTATAAATGACTTTCAACCATTATTTTGGTCCCTTGGAGCCCAGAATTGAGCAAGACATCTGACATGAGTGTCCAGAAAGCGTCGTGTCGAATACATTTCAGGTAAGGATACAGAGAAAGAGATAGTCCTTTGCTAGAGTATATGTGCAACAAAGCCTAAGATGACATAAAATAGAATCAATTAGTGTCTTCATTTTTTATTCAAGGAATAAGGACAAATGAAAAGACTATCTCAGACTTGGATTGGTCTCGGAGTTATTGTCGTACGACTCCCGTTAAGCTCTTCTCGACATGGCTTTCTATTAAACTAAATTCTAGTAGTCAAGAATAAGCTAAATCTGAAGAGCAATTTTTAAAATCTGCAAAAAAAAAAAGTTTAATTTATCCCAAAAAAGAAAAAGAAATTCATCTTTACAACTATGATACCTGGAGTAATATACCCAATAGTTCCTTTATTCCAAAGGAGCTAGTAGAACTTGTTGTAGACTCGTTCATAAATCTGGCCAACCTGAAGTCACTCACTAGGGCTGTCATGTCATCATCAAGAAGAATATTGCTTGGCTTCAAATCGCAATGAATAATAGGAGCATGTCCATGGTGGTTGAGATACTCCAAGGCAGATGCCACGTCCATCGCTATATTTATCCGTTGCATAAGCTTCAATGTCTTTAGTCCGAAAAGATCATTTCCTTCTGGATGCAACCAACTTTCTAAACTGCCATTGGGCTTGAACTCGAAAACCATTGCTTTGAAGTCGTTGCCTTTGAAATCCACACTTGAACATGCAGTCAGTATCTTGATGAGGTTCCAGTGTAGAATATTTCTAAAAGCGGCACACTCAGCTACAAAGCTCTTCAAAGCTCCCACTTGTTGAAGGTTAAATACTTTCAATGCAATAACTTTAGCGCCATTCTTGTGATCATCTAGTGTTCCTCGATATATAGAACCATAATTACCAGAACCAATAAGATTTTCTTTAGAAAATCCATTTGTTGCTTTGACTAGTTCAGAATACGAGATACATAAATGTTGCTCCTTGATGTTATAGTTTTCTATAGGTTTCCTTCTTGATCTTTGACGTATCCAACGACTGGAATTAGCAACAAAAAGGAAGAGCAAAAAAAAGCACAAAAATCCGCTAAAAATGAAATGATCACTGCAAGTTTACAAGACTTATGATTCTTCTTGGGACTTGAAAATGCACAAATTGGTAGACACAAAACTGGATCCCCCCGCAGAGCTTATCATTGCCAAGGACTGAAATCTCACTCTTATTTCTGAATACACCTTTTCTTGGCACTTCGCCTTCAAAGTTATTAAAAGATAGGTTCAGATAATGTAGGTCAGGAAAGTCCCCTAGGAATGTCGGTATTTTTTACGACATTATTTTGTGAAAGATCAAGCTCTTGAAGGCCTCTTAATTCACTTAATGATGTAGGGATACTTCCTTCAAATAAGTTTCTACCAAGATGAAGGATTTGCAGAACCTGACATTTGCCAAGACTATTGGGTATTACTCCTGAAAATTTGTTCCCAGACAACCCTATCAATCTTGTATTTATCAAACTCCCTATTTCTGGAGGTATCATTCCTGTTAACTGATTTTCCTCAAAAGAAAACCCTTGGGTGATGCTAGAGATATTGAAGACTTCTTTAGGTATTGTGTGTGTCAACTTAATTGTGTTCAAGGTCCAGCAATTCCAAAGACTTGCAATTTCCAAGGCTGGCTGGGATACTTCTGCTAAAGCTATTGAATCCTAGAAAAGGTTTAATTGTGAGAGGTTCCCATAGTGGATGGGATTTCTCCAAAAAAATTGTTGGATCTCAAGTCTAATAATTGTAAGTTCTTGAGCAACCCGATAGAGGCAGGAATACAACCTGAAAGAAAGTTTTGTTTCAGATAAAAATACTCTAGGCTGAAAAGGTTTTCAATCTCTGGAGGGATGTTTCCTTCTATGTATTTGCTTCCCATTGTTAGCACTCGTAGAGTGAAGGAAATGTTGGCAATTGATTTTGGTAGCAAGCCTCCAAGGTTGTTATTGTCTATTTGTAGCCTCTTTAAGATGGTGCAATTGCTTAAAGAAGTAAGGAACCTCCAATCTTGGGGCTCCCTAGCTTCCAAATGACAAGAAGGCAGAAGCAAATTGCGGAAATGTCGTTAGCTCCCTAGGTTTGGAGGAATCCTGCCACTGAAATTGTTGTCGCCAAGCTCAATATCACTAAGCTGCGAAGAATTGGATAAAGTGATAGGTATGGAGCCATGCATTTTGTTAGAGTAGACATATAGATATTTAAGATGCGGAAGTGCCTGGCCCAAATCTTGTGGAAGTGAGTCGTGCAGTTGGTTGTAGGCCAAACAAAGTTTCACAAGAGAGGAGAGGTTTCATAGGGAAGATGGGATGGATCCCTCTAGATTGTTACCTCCCAGACCGAGACCTTTCAGTACAGAGAGTTGACCCAAGGATGGTGGAATTTCTTTTTTACATTATGGATATACTACTACATATTCAACAATAATCTTAGCATTCCATGATATAATTTTTTTTCATTATTCAACCACTTAATTTAAAATTAAGTCAACTTTCATCGGATCACTCAAAATTTATATGTTTTATGTAACAAGATAAGTGTTATTTGTCACAAGTAGTTCTATTTTTCGGTTGAGTGGTCATATGTTATTCATAAAATGGCTCAAGTTTAATGTCGGAGTGTAAGAGATGTCGTTCTTTGATCGAGAAACTCGAGAGGAGTCGAAACAACAAACAACATTCAGATATGTACAAGTTTTTGGCAACAACTACATATCAGTATACTGAACAATCATCATATTTTCAAAAAAAATTAGAATTGGAATAATGTTAGGCCGCTCAATCTGATATTGGTATGTAGGTGAGATTTAAAGGCGGCTTTCGACAACATAACTTATGAAACATTTATGAGAGCTATATTAGAGTGTTTTCTAATCACAATTTATATGTTCAGAGGGTACGTACTAAGGAGGCTTTGCTGATGTGCTAGGAAACCCTAAGGAAATCTAGAAAGAAAAGGAGAAAGCTCGTCGAAGATCAGATCATAAGGGAGAGTTTTGCAAGACAATATTGGTTTGTGCAACTCTTGTAAGGTTTCTCTTGTAATTCAGTAAAGATATTATCTCTTTACCCCAATGTCGTAGGTCGATCATTTTTGTCTCGTGGACAAAGACTATTCAGTGTTTGTTCTTGTTAGTCCCGAGGCGGATAAGATGGTAGAACACGGACCAATAGCAGAGCTTCAAGCGAGACCCAAAAGTATGCTCTCTACTATAACCCAACTTGTCGTCGAGACACAGATTTCGGGCAAACAAATTTGTCCTCTGAAGAACTTGATTCCAACTTATCACAAAGAACCAAGGAAGACGTTGGCACATTAGAAACTTGCAAGAGTCTCTCTTCAGGTGATGCACAACTCCTAAGAAGCAAACCTCCAAGAACATGTTACAAACTGACTACAAGAAAAGAAAACTACAAATAAAATTGTTCTTCTCTTTACGTTGGCAGTCGCTACAATGAGATAGAACAAAACAAATAGAACAAGAAGGAATATCATAAAAGAAATCTTGTTGGGGTGATCAAAACCACCGTTGCTCAAAGCAAGATTCGCCCTATACGCGATCTGCTCCTAGGATCCAACAAGCTCTCGATGAACTTCTGGAACGCTCGTGTCACCTCTTCCGAATCTCACGATCTCCTTGACTCCCCTTGTGGCGCATCAGCCTCTCTCCAAATCTCTCTCTCTCTCTCTCGAATTATGTATTACCCTTAAAAAAGCAATGAAGAAGAGTATTTATAAAGGAACCTGGCACATAGTCGGTTACAAAGAGATAAGAACAAATTTAATTCAAATTCCACAAAATTGAATCTGGATTAAATATGCAATCTTTCTGTCACGCCCCAGTCCCAAAATGCCGAGGGACTAGACACGTGACAAAGGCCAACAGTACGCACCGATGGACAAACCCAATTTAATGGATCCATCAAGGCATACTTAAGCTGTAAAATCAAGTCTACGACAACATGGCACAAATAATCTCATCCACAAGATATAAAATATGATCCACAGAATAAATAAGAAATATAAATCATCTGCTAGTCTCAACAAAGTGCTTCGGGGAACAACCCGATAAATATCTGATACAATGGTTCAACAGACCAGAAATATAAATGACTGAAATAAATAAATACTGAGCATGAAACATGGATGCTCAGGAGAAGTCTTCGGCTAACACCTCGTCCTCGGATGGTGGTACAGCTCCTGGATCAGCTTCTGCTGCGGTCCCGTATACCTCGGGATAGATCTCGTCAGCTAATCCTGGGAACATAATCCGGATCCAGGTCCTCAGGGGACATAGCAAGGTACAAGAAAGCTCATGCCAAAATAAATGCAGTGCAGCAGATAATAAAATAAATAGGGTAAGTATGTAACCATCTATGTGAAAATGCAAGTGAGAGCATCACGAGTACTCAGGCTGAGCCACTACAAGCTCTGTGTCGGGGAGCCGGTAGCGGTAATAACACGTAATGTGCCTAGCTCTGCTACGAGAGTCTACGGCCTCACAATAGTAGTAGATATATATATGAAACAGCCTATAGTCTGTGTGTCTCTCCCCACCCAATGTAACCACGCATATCATGACCATAACGTCTCATGTCCATGTCAAGCGGGATCATAGCTAATGCAACAAGTCATAAAGTATCTATGAATATAGTATCTCTGTCAAGTCCTATATCCTATACAGAATCACCATGAATATCTCAGGAAGATCCTGTCTCATGAATGGTGTCAAGTGTCCTAGGTCATAGTGTACTTGGTAAGACAAGTACGAGAATATAAAGTGTCACGAATGTCCATCTCTAGATGACAATACACAATACCGCGTACGGTGTTGGCACCCGACTAATAATCGGACGCTAAGTAAGTCACACGGTCCTAGGTTGAGCATGCACAGCAATATAAATGAAGCAAGAAAAATATGTAACAATACTGCAGAGTTTGGCAAGATACACTTGCCTGGGGTCCTGTTGCTGGTATGAATCAGAGTCCAAGTCACAGTCCAAATAGCCTATGTATTACAAATTTATCACGTCAAAAGATAATTTATTTTAATTTATTTAATTCTGGAATAATTACTCTAAAATCCTATTTTAATCTTATTATTCTGATTTTTTATGTTAATTCCTAATTTTTGTCCAAAGAAACTAAATTTTATCAACTCGAGACTCATGGCACGCAAATCGAGGCAATCTGTTGACCAAAAAGTCAACCGACACAAACTTGACTTTTATGCATGATTTCCTATAGATTTTAGCATCAAAAAAATACTGGAATTTACGGCTCGTCCGAATTCAAATTCGTTTGAGAATTATGACACATACAAATTTTGTATTGTGCACCGATGGTTAAATTCTAACCTAGAAGTTCTACAGAATTAACAGTATGAAAATACATCGAATTAAATTCTGGGAAAAACATATGTCAATGATCTCGAAATTATCTTTCTGAAACTTTAAATGGTTCATGATTCTGATTCCTGGTTCTCCCGAAATCGCGAAAATATTGAAACATGTCTATTTTTGGACATGCTGTGCTCTACGAATTTTCCAGAATTTAATACTCATAATTTTGTAAAACAAATTATATAATCAGAAATCTAACCTCAATATCGTTCTAACGCAAGAAACTAGGCCTCGTTTGGAGTCCGGAGCAATGCGCAATGGCTTTTGGAAGATGAAGGAACCCTAGATGGCAATTCTCCAAAATCTCTCTCTAAAAAATAATGGGATAATTAGGATTATAATAATATATATATAGGGATGTTGGGAGGCTGAATGAAAGTTGATAGGGTGACACGTGTCATGATTTGATTGGATTGTTTTGGTTATATTATTTGTTTTTTTTTTATTTGCCTTTATCAAAACATTATTTAAGTCGTTTTAAATCTAAATAACTCAAAATAAACATTAAAAATAATCATAAAAATTTGGAAAAATTACAAAAAATATATTTTGAACCTAAAAACCCTAGAAAAATATTTGGGATAATTATATATTCACAGATTTCCTACTATAATTAGGAGAAGCTCTAAAAATTAGTTTTGCCATAAAACTAAAAATAAATAATAACATTATTCCAAAAATTATGAAATAATTCCAAAAAATATATAATAATATTATAAACCTTATAAAATAACATGGGTCCATTCTATATTCCTGGGCTTGCACCATAAATTCTACAAGTCCTAAAAATTAGTTATTAGCCTAAATAACTCCCAATAAATACTAAAAATACTCAAAAAATTCCCAAAAACTTCTAGAAAATATATTTTATTATTTAGAACCTAAAATAAAACTTTGGAATATTTTTAATTATATTTGAATCTAAAATAAATTCTTGAAAATCCTAGAAAATTGTAAAAAATTGTAAAAAATTCAAATTAAAAATTTCTGAAAAATTAGGGGGTTACAATCTACCCAACTTATAAAAATTTTGTCCTCGAAATTAAAATTAAGCCATAGTAGAAGTCAAGGATGGTCTAAGATTTGCATTGGTTAAAATGCAAGGCTAGGTTTAACGGAGTGGACGATGTTGTACGTTGCACATTCTGAAAATCATGGGAGAAATTCACATGAGTGAAAATAGGTTTCTTCGTATGTCATGTCCAATAGTGTGGACACCTAAATGCTCTTTTGCATAAAAGCGTCCAACAATTGAAACGTTGCACACAGATAGAAATTGGAGGATGGACATGTCTAGGACAAGGTGTGGAATTTGTAAGAAGGCAGTGACTAGGGAAGTGCTCCAATTATCGAAGCAATGGTAAGACGCGCCGAGGGATACCATGTTGTAAAACTAAATAAAAAATATCGTGTTCTATTCCTAAGTGGATTCGATCTAGCCTCAGTCTCACTATCTAAGCCAAGTATGTCTACTTCTTAGGTGAGGGGGTTTCACAATCCAGCCAACTTAAGACAATGTCGTCCTCAAAATTAAAATAAGGCATAATTTGTTAATCCTTCGTGTACATAAGGCAAGTTAATCGCAATCTCCTTGCGATAATTAAAATTCTAATCATATCCATTGCAATCACTTCTAGGTTAAGATGGCCACTGATCCAATCAAATTCAACCTATGGTTATCTCTTCTCGCATTTTCAAATTATCCATATCCAAATTTAAATTAAATCCATATATCATCTTCAAGATTTAAATACGCATATCAATTTTACCTCACGATCTCCAATTATCATAATCTCCTCTAGAAGTAATTCGAGTCCATTATTATTCCTATTTTCACTTATAAATTTTGTATGCTTCAACTTCTTAAATTCCATTCACATCCTTAATATTTCAAATAGGTAGTCCAACCATCAAGTTTTTATTTTAACTCAAATCATCAAATTGAAAAATAGTTTAAATGCAGTCCACCATTGTTCAAGTCTGAAATTCCATCTTTTTATCCTCTAAATTTTAAGTTGATGATTTTACCTTTATTGTTTAAATCATGTACTTAAGGTATAAATATCGGGTCCTCAATATCAATTCATTAATCCTCATCATCTTAGTCATTCTTCTAAAATTCTCAAAATTAAAATGGCTTGAACCTCTCCTAATTTAATCTTACTCGATCACAATCTAAAAGAAATTCCTCTCGAGTTGACAATGCACTACTACCCAACTTAGAATTTACCCATCTATCACATAAGGCTATATACCTTAAGAGAATATTCCTTAATATGTTTACTCATGTCATTCAATCCTCGAACTTCAATGCCGACCATATCATATATGATATGTCCTTAATTACGAAGAATGATCCTCAAGTATGTGATCGACCTATGGGGTATATCTAGTATTCTCTGTGTATCAATTTATACCAAGCACGAGGTTTCGTCTTTCCGAAATAAGGGAAGACGGAGACCAATAATAAAGAGTTCAAGGGCACCGTAATAGAATAGAAGTATTGGGATCAAAGCGTTTAAAGAATTCAATTGGAAATTGTCAAAGCAGTTGTGGATTGAAATCCTATTTTGGTAATCCTTTGTTCGCCTGCTCGTATTAGTACAGTTATGTAACCGATACGATATGTCAGACATGTCTAGGGCAAGTATATTCATCTACTAATCACTACATATCTCAATCCACGTAAGGTATTATTGCGATGGCGAATCAAGCGCACTATGGTTGATCAGACCGTAATACACTGATTCTGAAATATATTATTGTGGGCCTCCCCAATAATACATATGTCATGAACAAGCTCGATAATGAATAAGCTTGCAAAACTAGGCTATAAAATAGCACAATAAGTCAAGGTAGTATATGAAATATAAGCACGCTAGATGATGATGAAAGGAGGTACAAATTATTCAAGTTCACAAAACGAACAAAAATGAGCAACAATAATAAAAGACTCTACAATCTCTACAGTTATCATACAACCTCCTTGTCTAAGTTGCTAGTCGACCCAATAGGGCATGAACCTCTAAATTCTATTATCTGAATAAACACTGTCATCTTATGCTAGTATACAATTATTGCCATTCAGTTACACCGCCTTGATGGGTCAAGTGGACTATGTGGTACTAGTCTCAAGGGAAAGGGAATATAACTTGTATCGAGGTAGGGGTACAAATTACGTAATTTAACACTAAGGGATAATCATCGGGTCACAATCTACAAGATTAACTCAAACTTATCGAACTCTAACTACCAAACACAAAATTTTTAAATTCAAGACTACAACTATAGTCCTAGCAAACTATGGGTCCTTAACAAAGAATTAAATTAATTGGCCTACTATTAGAAGTGTCAGGTGGCACAAGTTGAAAGATGGAGAAAAGAAGAACATATTTTAGTCGTTGCGCATTAGCGAATGTTAAGGTCGCAGATGAACAACATATAAAATTAAAATATAGGGCTCTTGATAATATCATAGTTTCCTAAGGTGAAGGTGGCGAGCAATTCTCCGTGTTTGAGGTATGATCTCATGGAGAATGTCATACTCGTTGCTCTGGGCTTCCTGAGGTACCGTCCGCTAATATCACGACAAGAACCTATATCCTAATACTATCTCACTATGCATACTAGGTTCTGTTCTAACATTCGATCTCATATTTCTATTGGTTCCTCAAAACTGGGGTCAACCACTAGGGTCAAACATTAGGGTCCAATCTATAACTAGCTCTTAGCAGTGCCTATACTACTCTTAGGTCATTCATGACTATAACAAGAAATAATGGTAAATTATTCTATAGGTAAGGGACGCTAGGGTTCATTAAGCATTCTACTTAGGGGTGTGTCAATATCCTAGATGTACTTTTAGTAGGAAGGTTACCCTACCTATCATTCTATCAACAGGGACTTCTATATTATAGAAGAAAGCTACACTCAAGGAACTAATGAGAAGGCACATGAATCAAGCAGGATACAATTTTTCAACGGAATAGATTGGAAGGAGGAGGAGGAGAAGCCATAGTCAGTTGTGGATGAGATCCTATACTCTAATCCTATTTGCAGGCTTGCTCGGTCCCTAAGTTGAAACCGAACAATTTAGTCGTAGACCAGCATGGGCCACCACAAAAACTATGTCACGCCCTAGTCCCAAAATGCCGAGGGACTAGACACGTGGCAAAGGCCAGCAGTACGCACCGATGGACAAACCCAATTTAATGGATCCATCAAGGCATACTTAAGCTGTAAAATCAAGTCTACGACAACATGGCACAAATAATCCCATCCACAAGATATAAAATATGATCCACAGAATAAATAAGAAATATAAATCATCTGCTAGTCTCAACAAAGTGCTTCGGGGAACAACCCGATAAATATCTGATACAATGGTTCAACAGACCAGAAATATAAATGACTGAAATAAATAAATACTGAGCATGAAACATGGATGCTCAGGAGAAGTCTTCGGCTAACACCTCGTCCTCGGATGGCGGTACAGCTCCTGGATCAGCTTCTGCTGTGGTCCCGTATACCTCGGAATAGATCTCGTCAGCTAATCCTGGGGACATAATTCGGATCCAGGTCCTCAGGGGACATAGCAAGGTACAAGAAAGCTCATGCCAAAATAAATACAGTGCAGCAGATAATGAAATAAATAGGGTAAGTATGTAACCATCTATGTGAAAATGCAAGTGAGAGCATCACGAGTACTCAGGCTGAGCCACTACAAGCTCTGTGTCGGGGAGCCGGTAGCGGTAATAACACGTAATGTGCCTAGCTCTGCTACGAGAGTCTACGGCCTCACAATAGTAGTAGATATATATATGAAACAGCCTGTAGTCTGTGTGTCTCTCCCCACCCAATGTAACCACGCATATCATGACCATAACGTCTCATGTCCATGTCAAGCGGGATCATAGCTAATGCAACAAGTCATAAAGTATCTATGAATATAGTATCTCTGTCAAGTCCTGTATCCTATACAGAATCACCATGAATATCTCAGGAAGATCCTGTCTCATGAATGGTGTCAAGTGTCCTAGGTCATAGTGTACTTGGTAAGACAAGTACGAGAATATAAAGTGTCACGAATGTCCATCTCTAGATGATAATACACAACACCGCGTACGGTGTTGGCACCCGACTAATAATCGGACGCTAAGTAAGTCACACGGTCCTAGGTTGAGCATGCACAGCAATATAAATGAAGCAAGAAAAATATGTAACAATACTGCAGAGTTTGGCAAGGTACACTTGCCTGGGGTCCTGTTGCTGGTATGAATCAGAGTCCAAGTCACAGTCCAAATAGCCTATGTATTACAAATTTATCACGTCAAAAGATAATTTATTTTAATTTATTTAATTCTGGAATAATTACTCTAAAATCTTATTTTAATCTTATTATTCTGATTTTTTATGTTAATTCCTAATTTTTGTCCAAAGAAACTAAATTTTATCAACTCGAGACAAATGGCACGCAAATCGAGGCAATCTGTTGACCAAAAAGTCAACCGACACAAACTTGACTTTCATGCATGATTTCCTATAGATTTTAGTATCAAAAAAATACTGGAATTTACGGCTCGTCCGAATTCAAATTCGTTTGAGAATTATGACACATACAAATTTTGTATTGTGCACCGATGGTTAAATTCTAACCTAGAAGTTCTACAGATTTAATAGTATAAAAATACATTGAATTAAATTCTGGGAAAAACATATGTCAATGATCTCGAAATTATCTTTCCGAAACTTTAAACGGTTCATGATTCTGATTCCTGGTTCTCCCGAAATCGCGAAAATATTGAAACACGTCTATTTTCGGACATGCTGTGCTCTACGAATTTTCCAGAATTTAATACTCATAATTTTGTAAAACAAATTATATAATCAGAAATCTAACCTCAATATCGTTCTAACGCAAGAAACTAGGCCTCGTTTGGAGTCCGGAGCTATGCGCAATGGCTTCTGGAAGATGAAGGAACCCTGGATGGCAATTCTCCAAAATCTCTCTCTAAAAAATAATGGGATAATTAGGGTTATAATAATATATATAGGGATGTTGGGAGGCTGAATGAAAGTTGATAGGGTGACACGTGTCATGATTTGATTGGATAGTTTTGGTTATATTATTTGTTTTTTTTTATTTGCCTTTATCAAAACATTATTTAAGTCGTTTTAAATCTAAATAACTCAAAATAAACATTAAAAATAATCATAAAAATCTGGAAAAATTACAAAAAATCTATTTTGAACCTAAAAACCCTAGAAAAATATTTGAGATAATTATATATTCACAGATTTCCTACTATAATTAGGAGAAGCTCTAAAAATTAGTTTTGCCATAAAACTAAAATAAATAATAACATTATTCCAAAAATTCTAAAATAATTCCAGAAAATATATAATAATATTATAAAATAACATGGGTCCATTCTATATTCCTGGGCTTGCACCATAAATTCTACAAGTCATAAAAATTAGTTATTAGCCTAAATAACTCCCAATAAATACTAAAAATACTCAGAAAATTCCCAAAAACTTCTAGAAAATATATTTTATTATTTAGAACCTAAAATAAAAGTTTGGGATATTTTTAATTATATTTGAATCTAAAATAAATTCTTGAAAATCTTAGAAAATTGTAAAAAATTATAAAAAATTCAAATTAAAAATTTCTGAAAATCAGGGGGTTACACTTTCCATAACCAACTCTTAACCGCCTTTAGCGCAGCAGCGCATCAACACAGTAGCACAGCGGCCCAGCGCGCATGCGCACAGCAGCACAGCAGTACAGCGGCGCATTGTAATGCCCCGCTCCTAGCGGGTTACTTATGGAACACTTGTTACTTTGACTCGGTTGAGAATCGAGTCTTGGGAAAACCTTACCGCCAAATCAACACGGACGAAATACAATGAACCTTTCAAATTGATGGAACGACTTCTATTAAAATGAGTCCAAGAGTTTTCGTTGGTTATTTTGCTTCTTGGTTTTGTGTTGCTTTATGTTTTGTCTTGCTTTCGATGACTTGGTTTTCATTATTTGCTTTTCTCGTTTGCGCATTCTTTCTGAATCATAAGGAAAAGAGATCGAAGGATGCCAACCAAGGATTATTGCAATTTTAAGACACATAACGAAGGAGTGACCATTGCATAAGACTTCCCCATCCTCTCGTTCGATTCAATCGGTAAGTGGCTTAGGCCCTTCGATGAATCCTTCAGTCCATACACTTTAACAAATGATCTATAGTTCACTTGAATTGCATGTCCCTATGGTAAATATTAATTCACTATAAGTTATGCTAAAAGAAATGAAATGCATGCTAAATGTATAAAAGTTACTGCTTTCCTTCAGTTAATGTTTACCTCTTACTCACATTCTGCGCCACAAAATCGTGTATCAAACCTTTTATGGTTAGTGATTGTGTCCCGTGTAAAAGATTGAAAGAAAAGAGTTTAGTAGCTCGTCCTGATGTTCCAGTCCTACAGGATCTCGGGGGTGTGGCTATTAGATAGTGATATGCTTGTTCATGTTTGGTGCATCCTAATAGTTTAATCTGATGGAATATTGCTTATCATACATTGGTCTCGGACAACTTGTGTACAAGGTAAATAGTCTCTCGAACGATTCTTGGGGAACTTGGAATCGGTTGGTCCGGAGAAGATTGTGAGAGCACCCTAATGTTCCAATCCTACGAGATCTAGGGGGTGTTGTTGTTCATTAGTGGGGCAATGCTAGATTTACCTTCTTGCTTACCTAACTCTTGTTGCCATAAAGATAGATACATGAGTTTTATACATATATGCAAATTATTGCTAACTTGTGTGTCTACTGTAGGAATAACCGCTCGACCGTGGGTAAGATTTATCATATGCATAGTCTATTTATCATCGATTTTTCTTGCATGAATTTTTAAAAAGAAACTAGACAACTAGAAAGAACATCTAATAATGCTAGCTTCACATGTTTACTTAGTATAGATTTTTAGGTGAGTTTGGCCATGATCGCTCACCAGTACATGTTGTAGTACTGAACCACATTTGTGGGAAAATCTCCAATTTCTGGTAGCGAGAGCTTGGCGAGCATTTTGAACCAGTGTTAGCGCATCCTTCCAGCGGGATCGTGCTCATGCTGCTTCCTTAGTTTTTCTCTCATGTGTGCAAACTTCTCTTCGGCTAGTTGTTTTGATTTTTGGTCCTACTAAAAGAATATAATGTATGGGCATTGTGGCTAGTTTTAGGATTATAAAAAGAGTTGTAAGCCTTCTATGGCATATTTTGTAACTCAGCCAAGCAAATACTTTATAATCCAATCTTCAAGTATTCAATAAAGAAAGTATTTTGTGTTCCTATCAAATGTGTTCAACTTTAGTTCTCTACATTTTATTCTGTGCCTATATATGTATATTTTTGTCTAACTTGTGTCTTGTGTAGGTACTATGCCTGGTGCAAGCGCAACTTATGCTTGCACGACATCACGTCCAAGCAAGGACGATCGGTTTCGTAGGGACCAAGCGTGGACGATCGGCCCTTACGGGATCGGGGCATGACAGGTGGTATCAGAGCACGGCTTTACGTCCTTGGCCTCTTCAAATATCGTTTTCAAAAATGATATAAGTTTTCAAACGATTTCAAAAGTCATGAATTATGAAAATAGTTGCGAATCTATAGAAGTAAATCGAAAGTATAAAATGTTCCTATCTTGAAAAGTATGAAAACCCAACATCCCATGCAATAAGTCCATAATATATTATGAGACTAATGCAAGCTACTATATTTTGTAGCAAGATGACTAAACAGGTAACCAAGGGATATCGCATATAGCGAGCGTGAGCGATGACCAAATCGATAGGCTGATTGCTATGTTCGAGAATCAGAATGATCGATATGAGGCCTAACGGAAAAGGTTTTGTAACGAGCCGCTTCGCTCAACCCAAAGGGATGATTCAAACGGCACAAGTGCAACGACCCGACCTGCCTTGCTCAGCGAGAAGACTCATTCGATGCAAAGGCATCCCAAACTTGGATTTTCAAATAGAGTTCAGACTTGACTTTCAGAGGTGCGCTCGGAGTCTCGCTCGACCAATGCGATTCATCGTTAAGGTTGGTGGCCCCGGTGAACATGTCTCTACTTAGCTACACAATAAGAAAATGAATAATATATGCTAGTTTTCAGTGATAACCATTTGCATGCTAAGGGGATAACCCCACCTTATCATTATATCGAACATGGAGATCTTACTTGCTATTTGCGTAAACGGGCTTAAGAGTCGAAATATAGTAGCTTCTTATATATGCCACCAAAGTTGTTGAGTTCATATTGAGGAGATCTTACTTGCTATTTGCGTAATTGGGCTTATTGAGTACAAATGTAGTAGTTCCTTATATACCCCATAAATGTAGTTAGAGTTCACGTTGAGGCATCTCACCGCACGAATATGACACGGGATAGAGTATAATCATGTTTGTATACATAGACGAGAAAGACTGTCAAGTAGTCATTCTGAGTCAAGAGAAGTAAAGAAAAAAAGTACTCGGGATATCCAGATAATTGAGGCAGTCTCTAATCAGGGAGCTGCACAAAGAAAAAAAAGATTCGAGTGTAGTCCTCGGCAAGATTGAACCAAGTTGTTCTCGGCTAGGAAAGGAAGTGGGAGAGTAGTGGCATGGTCACAGACAACTGGTTGCGCACCAGGAAGAGATGATTCCTCGACACGATTGCTGAAAAATCCAAATCGTGTCAGCACCGGGAGGACAAATGCCAGTATAGTCCTGGTAATATGCTAGCTGATGTACTAGCGGGCAAGTACGGGTCCTCTAGCAAGGCTTGCTACTAAACTGGATGGTCGCCGTCATGTCGGATGGTTCGGGATGCCCAGCGAGGCTAGCAACCGAGCTGGAAAGACAACCGTCCATCCAAGATCTTATCCAATATAGCTAACAGAGCTAGTGACCTTCATATAGATAAGTCATGTTTGTATTGCGGCTATTCACATTTAGAGGAGGAGTAACATGAAGAAGTATATTTGCACGTTACTTTGCATATTTAAATGGATGTACGGTATATAACATAGTTCTAGTAGAATGGGTTTGAGGTAGAGACACAAAACATAGCACTTGAATTTCATAGATGTTCTTTGTTATTCAGTAGATCATTATTCATATTGCTGCATATGACAAGGGAAGGTCAAATGGTAAGAAACGATAAAACGAACTAAGTTGTTCATTATTATGACACTCTTGTGCAGACACAGATAGACTTTCATTATATTGCCATGTAACTGATCCTAAGGTAAAGACTAGAAAGACAACATAATCATTCAATGCACATAACTAATGAATGTGCTTATTTTGTGGCATGGACGAGAGGCCTTCCCACCAGTGCATTTAATGTAGTGATATCCAAAAAGATTGCATGTAGGGTGCAGGAAGAACTCGTACGGATTCAGAGATCATTTAACGCATTGAAGCGCCAAGTCACACTTGGCATCTTGGAGAGTGGCACGCAGACCTGGAGCTCATATATATGAGACATAATGTATGGGAACATCATCATTCAGAGTGTTTGATTCAGTTTTAAGACTAAGAGCGTATTCATTGTAAAGAGAGAGAGAGAGCACGAGCGACTTATAATCCTGGCCTAGTGCCGCTTGTAATCTTTACTTCATATCAATAAAGAACTTGTTTTGGATTCAATACTTGTGTTTATTCTATGTTTCTGCTATGATGACTTTGTGAACTAGTTATCAACGGCTATTTTGGTATTTGCTTCACGCAGGCGCAACTCCAGGATCGCTCGGTATCGCGTCCCGATGGAAACGATCGTCTCATGAAAGCACTGGCGCGGTAATTCGTGCTTAGCGGGGACGGCCAAGTCCTGCGGGAGATCGGGGCTTGACAGGTTCGAAGCTCAGCAGCAATATGCTGAAGCTAGAGCCTTGGTGCAACAATAGTAGCTTAACTCACTAACTCAAATAGTGACAACCTTGGTGGCCAACAGTGGTGCATCAGGAACCGTCGTGACACCTATGGCATCTGCACCCGTGCCTCGAAAAGCTGGCCCAGCAGAAGCAAATGATCCTCCACAAGCGATCAGAAAGTCTACCTTTAAAGGCGTCGAGTTCCTGAAGTTGAACCCTCCAGAGTTCAAAGGAAGGGCCGCAATGGATAAGGTGATGGACTGGGTCGCCAAGTTGGACGGCTTATTTGAGTTTGCTAGGATACATGTGAATAAGAGGGTGGCATGTGCAGCTATGCAGCTGCGGTTATATACACACGATTGGTGGCAGATTAAGAAGCAAGATCTTGGCACAAGATGCAGTAACTATAAAATTACTTGGGGGATGTTTAAAAATGCATTCCCTGCACAATATCTTTCGCCAGCTATCAAATTGAGAAAAGAAGATGAGTTTATCGAACTTAAGCAAGAGAGCATGTTCGTCGAAGATTATAAGTCAAAATTTTCCAAGCTTGCTAAGTTCGCTAGCTCAATGATTCCTAATGAGAGGGCCCATACACATTGGTTCATAAGAGGCATGAACGATAACCTGAGAAAGGATGTTATGAACCGAGAGTGTACATCGTACATACAAGCTTTTGAGGCAGCAGTGCAGAAAGTTCATACAGTATAGTTCTCAAGAAAAGGCATAGGCTTCTTGGAACCCTCCTGCAAAAAGATACCATGATGGAAAGAAAAGATCGATTCAGATGAGAACCCTAGAAAAGTGTACGATTATTACGGCCGTTATGGTCACACTAAAGAAGCTTGTCATTTCTTCAATAGGCTGTGCTTCAAATATGGACAACCAGGTCATGAACTTTGAGATTGTCCAACTAGGAGGGCCACACAGCAGAATCAAAATGACAATACAGAACATGGAAAAAATCAGAACCCCGTCCCAGCCCCAGCTAATTAACAAACTGATCAACCAAGAAGGCATAGAGTTTATCAGTTGAACATTGAACACGATACTAGCGGGCACGATGTTGGTGAGTCTGATTCCTTTGACCTCTTGATGCCTTGATCGTCGACTCCTTGATCTCTTAAGTTTTAAGGATGAAACTTCTTCTCAGTGGGGTATTATGTAATGCCCAGCTCCTAGTGTTATGCCCCGATCTCCCGCAAGAACCGGACATCCCCGCTGGGCGTGAATCACCGTGCCAGCGCTTCCGCGGGACGATCTATTTTCATCGGAACATGATGCCGTATGAGCCTGGGGTTGCGTTCGCACAAGGCAACATCGTTAAAGTTATGACTATCATCGATTCGATTTAGTACGCAGCGGAGGGACATCATTGCAAATAATAATCCATCTGAGTATACGAGGCAAATCACAACCCACGAGATTCTCTGAATTCAATGGCATCATTCCATACATTATGTCCCTCTATACAAAAGTAGTATAAAGCAATCGATACGGCTCAAGGCATCAAAACTAGATTTTTGGGTCCTGGGGATGAGGAATGACTATCGCTTTCTCGTACAATCATGCACCTGCGAACAAGCAAACTGTTGGTGGGTCAGCACTTTGGAGAAAGTTCTGGTGAGTCTAAAATAAACTTAAACGATGTTGCCTTATGCAGGCGCAACCCCAGGCTCGTACAACATCATATCCCGGTATCAAATGGGCTATTCCTCGCACCCGCGGGATAAACACCGAGGCGCGGTGATGCGCGTCCGGTGCGCCGTGACGTGGTGATTCGCGTCCTGGTCCGGCGGGGGCAGGCGGTGGCCTGGGCGGCCCTCGGGCTAAGGTGTGACATAATGGTATCAGAGCGGAATCGATTCTTGCCCAAAATTCCATTGCTATGACTCTGAGATTTGCTCGATATGGTATTGCAATAGGGCGTTCCATATAATAAGTCCATAGATATCCTCAAAATTGTGCAAAAGTTTTCTTGACTTGATTTGCTTGATTGTTTTGATTGAGTACGTCGAGGGATAAGGACTATCGCTGCTCGGGATATCGAGAAGTTTATCCTTGAGGTTTCGAGGACGAAACTTTTTGTTGGTTGGTAAGTATGTAATGCCCCGCTTCGCGTCGGCATTATGTATCAAGGTGAGTGGACAGAACTTCGTTCTCTCATTCTTGCACACCTTAATAATAAATCTGAGTTTTTTCTTGCTTGTTTTCATAAGAGAATGATATAACCTACCTTGCATACTAATAAACGAACTCACCTAGCTTGTCTTTGAAACGAACATGTCTGCTTAACTAAGAGACCCTAAATCGCTTGTCTAAAAGTATGTGTTTGCATGACCATGTTCCACTATCGCCTATGTCCGAGAGAACCAAATTGTGTGCTTGAATGTGTTCAAAGATAAGGCGCCTTGCCCTGTAATAATAAAATATCGTCTGATGGTTCATCTTGTCTGTATACTAGAGTTTATTTGATAATGTTTTATGCATTCACATAGGTCGGACAATGGCTATCGGTGGAGGGCTGAACTGCATGTGTCACGGCTGCTACAAAGATAGTAGAAAGCAACCATGAGTCACAGTTGCCAATAGCATCAGATAAATGAGTCATTGGTATGCTGGACCAACCGCTACCGATCCTGAGATACTCAGAGATTATACTGCATATAGCTAGTTCATTGTGTTGGCTTTGATAGAGGACTGCCCCTAAGATATGTATTTATGTCTAGATGTGCATTTGTTCCTAGAGTCCCACGAGACACGCTGTGCACACCCTGAAACAGAATAATCGTCTTGTCTTGCTTATATCGAATATGAAACTCTGTTTTCTAAAGATGTTTCCAAAAATACTGTAATATGACTCTGCTATCAAACAGCATAAAATAAACATAGCTAAAACTAGAAAGATCACTAATAATGTAATTTTTTATAACATGATTACTTAGTATTGGTTTTAGTGAATGATTGCTTCTGTTCAGTTATTTTATCTCACCAGTACTTATAAAAGTGCTGACCCGCCAACAATTTACTTGCTTGTAGGTACTGAATCATCCGAGGGAGCGATAGGCGTACCTCATCCCTAAGACCTGGAATTCGTGTTTCGATTGCCTCGAGTTACTTTCGTATAAAGGGGCATAATGTATGGAATAATGTCTTTGCTAAGAGAAACCCAGTCCTTCGATTTGTCCCGAATACTCAGTTGGCTAAATGTATTACATTACAATAATGTCCCTCTGCTGCTTACTCGATTGATGCGATGATAGACAAATAAACTTAAACGATGTTACCTTGTGCGAGCGTAACCCCAGGATCGCACGGCATTATATCCCGGTATCTAACGGGCCATTCCTCGCACCCGCGGGATAAGTGTCGAGGCACGGTGATGCGTGTCCGGTGCGCCATGGCACAGTGATTCTCGTCCGGGTCAGGCGGGGGCAGGCGGTGGTCCGGGCGGCCCTCGGGGCCGAGGCGTGACACAAGTTAGCAACAATTTGCATATATAAATATATGGTTCTTCTTCTCTGTCCGTCTCTGCATCTAACAGTTAGGTATGCAAGAAGGCTAGCCTAGCATGCTTTCTAACTACCTGAATGTAGCTATCTCCATGAACAAGCTAACTTCTCTAACACAAACTCAAACTCTTCTCAACAGAAGCACCACCTCTCGTCTAATAGCCACGTCCCCTTGGATCCCGTAGGACCGGAACATCATGATGCACTATTAGTCTTACCCCATCAATCTCCATCCACCATTCTAATAGCCACACCCCGATGTTAGGGCACACTATTGTAGAAGCATGAAAAATACGCTGGAAAGATCTACGCAGCACCTCGATGCAGAGCAGCGTAAGCAGAGGCCTTCAGAGCCATCCAGCGTAAAACAGTGTTCTTCATCGCCTTCATGGCGTAAAACCCAGCCGCTCTCAAAGCAGCGGTAAAGCGTACGAGGAACGCTTCGTATTCCCGAAAAGAAACTGTCCAGTCACGCAGTAAAACCTGACCTCTGACTCCTGACAAAAAGTGCTGCACGGCTACCCAAACGACGGCCGGGAACGGTGGCAGACCCCTCGGGACGCGCTCCACAGTATGATGGCGGATCTCTGCATTTAATGCAGAGGATTTGGTTAAAATATCACCAAACCGGCGCTTACTAAAATCCCCCGACGTAAACCGCTCTTTCGTGTGCCAAGGGAACACGCTGCCTTGCTTTACACAGGCAAACATGGGCTGTTTTACGCTCCGCAGAGGACAAACCGCCTGGCACGTCAAAAGCTGCGCTTCGTACAGGGCTCGAGGCACATCTCTCCGCCAAAGCGCACAGAGCGGTGACAGTTTCCCCTCAAGGCACGTCCCTCCGTCAAAACGCACAGAGTGGTGACAGTTTCCCCTCAAAGCACGTCTCCGCATTTAATGCACAGGATGATGGCAAATCTCTGTCAAATATTTGATTATATCTCCAAAAGCTGTAATTCCGGCTAAAGACGTCCACATCAGCACCCTGGCACGGTACGCAGCGGCCTCTACGCCCATTCAGGATTTGTGCTCTCTCGGCTTCTACGCCCATTTCAGTCTCTACGACCTATCGACTTCAAATGCCCATTCAGTCTCTACGATCATTCGGCTTCTACGCCTATTCGGCTTCTACGCCTGTTCGGCTCCTACGCCTATTCGGCTCCTATGCCTATTCGGCTTCTACGCCTGTTCGGCTTCTATGCCTATTTGGCTTCTACGCCAAGGTGACAGTCATTTGGCTCCTACGCCAACCTCTTCTACACAAGGGATACCTACCTACGTGGCTTCTACGCCGTGATCTTCGCAGCAGATATACGCATTTCGTCCCCTTAGTTGGACGTGCGTCACTTGCTCACTCAAAAGGTCATTATTACGCAGGCATTGGTTACTTTAACCGTTGTGTAAAAGGGTGCTCTACTGTCCACTCCTCGGTTGCTGCACCAACAGAGTGGTCACTGTCACCAAAACTCTATAAATAGAGACCCCTATTAATGGGGAACAAGGTCGAAAAACTTCCAACTAAAAGGAAAAGGTCGAAACTTTGAAAGAAGAATCGAACAAGGTCATCGAACCGGAGATCAAGAGGGAGAGATAGAGAGAGAGAGAAGAATACAGAGCTCAGGCAAGGAATAGGGAGCGACGACCTTCAGCATCGCGCATCCACCCTCCTTTGCAACCTCCGAAGCTGCATCCTGTCTTCCACGGCACTTTTTCAACATCGTGTAGTCCGAGGGCTAAAGTGATCGACCGCAGATCAGACACCTATAGCAATTTATACCCAGATTAAATAAATTGTACTTCTACATCCTAGCATAGGATCAAATTGTACAAGTTTGTTTGTAAACCGAAAGGGCGCGGGCCTCTTATAAACCCCGTCGTTTGAAATACACTTTCATTCCCTTTCTCTTTTCCGTTTAAATACGACGCAAACAACTATTAGTCTCCAAACTTGTCGTTTAGCCTCCATCCACTGCAAGCTCCCTCGATGACAAGCATATCATATATTACAATAATAACACAACGTGACAAGACACGCATTCAATCCATTTATCTCTTATCTAATAGCCGCAACCCCCTATATCCCTTAGGACCGGAACATCATAGCGGGCTACTAGTCTCTGCAAAAATAAGGCAAGCATTTACTCTTATAACAAAATAAGCATACATTCCAACAAGCTTTTGCATCCAAGACAAGCAATTATATACATGATGTCAAGCATACATATGAACGATCTTTAAATTAAGCTAGCATGACACGGGTCTATTTAGCTTTTCAAGTTAGCATGCAGTTCTACTCTTTTCTTAGCATGGCAAGTTTCATTCAATAGTTGTGTCAGTGTAACTAGCATGCACATTTCTTATACTTAGTATGGCAATGGTTCTATCTCTTTTTAGGCAGGTAGGTTCTCGTTCTATCATTCATGCAAACTTATCTTATTAAGCAAATAAGCATTTCAAAAACTCATATTCATTATTAAGGCATGCAAGAATCAGATAATGAAGTTTTTTCCACTCATCTAGATCAGTCATCTCCTGGTTCAACAAGGAGTTATTCAAGAAGATTTTCTTTTTGAGTCAGCAAATCGATATCTCTTGTACATAGTGCCAATGTGGAGTAGGGCACTACATACTTACCCACCAAGAACAAGTTTTGTCCTCAAAACTTTAAGAAGAAACATTCGTTATCCAGAGCAGCGATAGTCCCCATCCCTCACCATCCTCAATCGAAAACTCTAGCAAACCATAAGCCCGAAAGCACAACTCTCAAGCAACAAATCAAATCTAGAAAACTTTTATGCGCATCTTTAAGAATATCTATGGACTTATTGTATGGAACGCTCAACTCAGCAACAATATCAATACAAAAGTAATCGTTATCTAGGAACATCAGTGAAATGGATGTAAGGCCAGAGGATCGAGTTACTCTGATACCATTATGTCACGCTCTGATCTCCCGCAAAAATTGGCTGCTCCCGCTGGGCGTGAATCACCGCGCCAGGGCTCCCGTACGACGATCTGTTTCCATCTGGACGTAATATCGTACGAACCTGGGGTTGCGCCTACACAAGGCAACATCGTTAAAGTTGTGGCTATCATCAATTTGATCAAGTACACAGTGGAGGGACAGTATTACAAACAATAATCCATCTAAGTATACGGGGTAAATCACAACGCACGAGGTTCTCTAAATTCAATGGCACCGTTCTATACATTAAGTCCCTCTATACAAAAGCAGCACAAAGCAATCGATACGGCTTAAGGCATCAAAACCAGATTTTTAGGTCCTGGGAAAGAGGCACGGTTATCGCTTCCTCGGATAATCCAGTACCTGCGAACAAGCAAATTGTTGGTGGATCAGCACTTTGGAGAAAGTACTAGTAAGTCTAAAATCAACGAACAAAAGCAATATTTACTAAAACCAACACTTAGTAATTATGTTATAAAATATTACATTACTAGTGATCTTTCTAGTTTTACCTAGGTTCATTACATACAGTACAGGAACGGAGTCATATTACTTCTTTTGAAAACATATTTGAAATCAGAATCAATTCTTTTCAACCAAGCAATCGAGGAAAATAGTTCAAGCATGGTGTACCAATCAGGGTGTGCACAGCGTGTCTCGTGAGCTATACTCAAAAACTCTAGGGACAATAGAGCATTTACTGGACTATCATTCAATCAAGCAAACAAGTTGAACTATCAATAAGATATCGGTTTCCGAGAAACTCAGGATCAGTAGCGGTAATCCAGCTAACCAATGACTCATTTATCTAATACTATTAGCAGCTGTGACTCATATTTTAGCTCTGCACTAATAGCCATTGTCCGACCGATACAAATTCATGAAACACTATCAGATAAACTCTAAGTTGTACATGTTCATGAACAAGCAGGCTATATATAAACTTTTTGTGTTTCTTACCCCTTGCCGATCGGTTATCCCTGCAGCAGACATACAAATTAGCAATAATTTGCATATATAAACTTTTTTGTCCGTCTCTGTATCAAACAGTTAGGTATGCAAGAAATCTAGCCTAGCATGCTTCCTAACTACCTGAATGCAACTATCTCCATGAATAAGCTAACTTCTCTAACACAAACTCAAAATCTTCTCAACAGAAGCACCACCTCCCGTCTAATAGCCACGTCCCCCTGGATCCCATATAACCGGAACATCAGGACTTACTATTAGTCTCACCCCATAAATCACCATCCATAATTCTAATAGCCATACCCCGAGCTCAGGGCGCACTATTAGTCTTCAAACTTGTCATTTAGACTTCATCCACCGTAAGCTCTCTCGATAACAAGCATATCACATATCACAATAATAACACAATGTGACAATACACGCATTCAATCTATCTCTTATCTAATATCCGTACCCCCTAGTTCCCGTAGGACCGGAACATCAGGGTGGGCTACTAGTCTCTGTACAAACAAGACAAGCATTTACTCTTATAATAAAACAAGCATACATTCCAACAAGCTTTTGCATCCAAGACAAGCAATTATATACACGATGTCAAGCATACATATAAACGATCTTTAAATTAAGCTAGAATGGCACGGGTCTATTTAGCTTTTCAAGTTAGCATGCAGTTCTACTCTTTCCTTAGCATGGCAAGGTTCATTCAATAGTTGTGTCAGTATAACTAGAATGCACATTTTATACTTAGCATGAAAATGGTTCTAACTCTATTTAGGCAGGCAGGTTCTCGGTCTATCATTCATGCAAACTTCTCTTATTAAGCAAACAAGCATTTCAAAAACTCAGATTCATTATTAAGGCGTGCAAGAATTAGAGTAAAGTTCTGCCTACTCACCTAGATCAATCATCTCCTAGTTCAACAAGGAGCTGTTCAAGAAGGTTTTTTTTTGAGTCAGCAAATCGATATCTCTTATACATAGTGCCAATGCGGAGCAGGGCACTACACCTAGCGGGTTACTTATGGAAAACTTGTTACTTTGATTTGGTTGAGAATTGAGTCTCAGGGAAACCTTAACGCCAAATCAACACGGACGAAATACAATAAACCCTTAAAATTGATGGAACGGCTTCTATTAAAATGAGTCCAAGAGTTTTTGTTGGTTGTTTTGCTTCTTGGTTTTGTGTTGCTTTGTGTTTTGTCTTGCTTTCGATGACTTAGTTTTCATGATTCACTTTTCTCGCTTGCGCATTCTTTTCGAATCATAAGGGAAAGAGATCAAAGGATGCTAACCAAGTATTGTTGCAATTTCAGGACGCATAACCAAGGAGTGACCATTTTATAAGGCTTTCCTATTCTCTCGTTCGATTCAATTGGTGAGTGGCTTAGGCCCTTCCATGAATCCTTTAGTCCATACGCTTTAACAAATGATCTCTAGTTCACTTGAATTGTATGTCTCTATGGTAAATGTTAATTCACTACAAGTTATGCTAAAAGAAATAAATTGCATGCTAAAAGTATAAAAAGTTACTACTTTACTTCAGTTAATGTTTGCCTCTTACTCACCTGCTGCGCCACAAAATCATGTATCAAAACTTTTATGGTTAGTGATTGTGTCCCGTATAAAATATTGAAAGAGAAGAGTCTATTAGCCTATCTTGATATTCCGGTCCTATGGGATCTAGGGGGTGTAGCTATTAGATAGTGATATACTTGTTTATGTTTGGTGCATCATAATAGTTTTATCTGATAGAATATGGCTTGTCATGCATTGGTCTCGGATAACTTGTGCACAAGAGAAATAGTCTCTAGAATGATTCTTGGGGCAGTGGGAATCGGTCAGTCCGGAGGAGATTGTGAGAGCACCGTGATGTTTCGGTCCCACGAGATCTAGGGGTGTTGTTGTCCATCAGTGGGGCAACTCATGGGCCATCATATAGTTAGATTTCATGCTAGGTTTACCTTCTTGCTTACCTAACGCTTGTTGCCATACAGATAGACACATGAGTTTTATACATATATGCAAATTATTGCTAACTTGTGTGTCTGCTGCAGGGATAACCGCTCGACCGTGGGTAAGATTTATCATATGCATAGTCTATCTATCGTCTATTTTTCTTGCATGAGTTATTAAAAAGAAACTAGACAACTAGAAATGTCACCTAATAAAGCTAGCTTCACATGTTTACTTAGTGTGGATTTTTTGGTCCTATGGGATCTAGGGGGTGTAGGTATTAGATAGTGATATACTTGTTTATGTTTGGTGCATCATAATAGTTTCATCTGATAGAATATGGCTTGTCATGCATTGGTCTCGGATAACTTGTGCACAAGAGAAATAGTCTCTAGAACGATTCTTGGGGCAGTGGGAATCGGTCAGTCCGGAGGAGATTGTGAGAGCACCGTGATGTTTCGGTCCCACGAGATCTAGGGGTGTTGTTGTCCATCAGTGGGGCAACTCATAGGCCATCATATAGTTAGATTTCATGCTAGGTTTACCTTCTTGCTTACCTAACGCTTGTTGCCATACAGATAGACACATGAGTTTTATACATATATGCAAATTATTGCTAACTTGTGTGTCTACTGCAGGGATAACCGCTCGACCGTGGGTAAGATTTATCATATGCATAGTCTATCTATCGTCTATTTTTCTTGCATGAATTATTAAAAAGAAACTAGACAACTAGAAATGTCACCTAATAAAGCTAGCTTCACATGTTTACTTAGTGTAGATTTTTAGGTGAGTTTGGCCACGGTCGCTCACCAGTACATATTGTAGTACTGACCCACATTTGTGGACAAATATTCAGGTTCTGGTAGCGAGAGCTTAACGAGCATTTGGACCAGTATTAGCGCATCCTTCCAGCGGGACCGTTCTCGTGCTCTTCATTAGCTTTCCTCTCATGTGTACAAACTTCTCTTCGGCTAGTTGTTTTGATTTTTGGTCCTAATAAAAGAATATATGGGCATTGTAGCTAGTTTTGGGATTGTAAAAAGAGTTGTAAGCCTTCTATGGCATATTTTATAACTCAGCCAAGCATGTACTTTGTAATCCAATCTTCAAGTATTCAATAAAGAAAGTATTTTGTGTTTCTATCAAATGTGTTCAACTTTGGTTCTCTGTATTTTATTCTGTGCCTATATAGGTATATTTTTGTCTAACTTGTGTCTTGTGCAGGTACTATGACTGGTGCAAGCGCAACTTAAGCTTGCACGTCATCGCGCCCAAGCGAGGACGATCAGTTCCGTAGGGACCAAGTGAGGACGAACGACCCTTATGGTGTCACGCCCCGATTTCGGCTAATCGATAATCGTCCCCCGGGCGTGATGCCGTGCACGCGTAGGGCGCGCGTGCACAAGGCCTTAGGCATAAGGATATTCTTTAGTACAATGCAACAGAGTGGACATATAAGATAACACAAGGTTGAGGCATAGAAAAGTTTCTCTTTTATTCATAATGAACATCTTCTTACATTGCTTGACTCAAAAGTATAAAATGCCCACGGGCTTACAAACTTGGACGCAAAATGAGATAGCCGATCCATACATTATGTCCCTTTACATAGATTCAAAAACACAAAATCCACCTTGGGTGCGAGTAAGCACCATCGCCTTAGCGATATTCAGCAACGGAGATAGTGAAAGGCTTCTTAGCTTGAGCCTCCAAAAGTCTTGGCCACGAACCGCCAAGGATCCCAAAAGTTCGGAGTGAGCTTCAGTTCCTCGCCGCGTCGCCTTGCGCCGGGGAACCTGCTACAACGAGGGTCAGTACTTTGAAAAGTACTGGTGAAGGCTAGCTGCTCAACTTTACCAAGCTCAAGAGATATGATCTAATGAGTATGCTACAATTATTTGCTTAGGTGGGTTTCTATTCTTGCCTAGATCAGATTTCATTTAGCAGATATGCAAGAACAAAATAACATAACTTCGCATGCCACCGTTCGGTGACTTTACCTGTCCCGTCTGAACCACCTGTACAACTTACCATAGCCTTCCCTGTCACGAAGACATAGTTAGTCTGCACAGTTTAAATATACACAACATCTTTCTATGTTGTTTAGGAGCCATCATGGGTTTAGTCTGGGCTGGCGGCGACGCTTGCAGCGCGGGTAGCTAGCCCCGCTACAATTCCCCGCTCCCAGGACTAAGAAAGTAGATTCCGCCCGGGTCGAGACGGCCCGGTGCCCCGGAACCGCTCGCAGGAACCTGGATCCCTTGTGCACAAGAATTCCCATGACCATTTCTATGACTCTACCTCATAGATTTACTTACTAGCCATTTAAAGAACATCATGTATGAAACTGCTTTACTGTACTATCATAATCAACCAACAGTTATATGAAATAACATGCAGCAGTTTATAGAAGAACACTTTGAACTATCAATAGATACCAACCCATTAAACACCCAACGAGCATGCATGCATCAATAACTTTATGCAAGGTTTGTATGACAAGCAATGGGTGTTCCAAGCCTACTTCTTATCTTATCTTGTTATCCAACTTGTTACTTAATTGGTATCGTTTGATTGAATGCCCAACTGAGTCAGTTTTATTATGAACGGAGCCCTTGGAAAGAAGGTGCTTATCGAAATAGAGCCACTCACAAGTTTGTTGAATAGGAAGAAGAAGGAGAGGTCCCTAAGACTCCGCTCGCGCGTCGTCTACACGATCACCTGCACGCACCAACGGATGATCAATACCTCCTGCTTCGGTCTCCAAGGGTCGATACGAAATGCGAAATCCTAAGAACGAAAGCAATGAAATCCATTGAAACCGTTCAAGAAAACGCAAGTCATAAAACCAACAAGAAAGCATCCAAGCGGCACGAAAACGGACAAGAAACCAACGCAACGGAAAGGCCCCTCTCGACTCTGCCGCCGAGTCCATCCTCGAGGCACAGTCCGTCGTATATGGGACCTGATTCCGAAGAAACCAATCCATAACGAGGAAAGGATCTTAATTCAATCTGTCCCGTTCGGACGGTCGTAAGTATTCCTTGGCCGCGCTCCCCGAATAGGGGGAACGGGGCATTACATCATAACCATCCAAAAGAAAGTTTCGTCCCGAAACTTAGGAATAGAACCTACCCCTAAGGAATAATGAGGGGAACCTTTCCCTCATATCAGCTTCAAGTTCCCAGGTCGACTCCTCGACCGAGTGGTTCCGCCACAGGACGCGCACTAGCGAGACAGTTCGGTTCCGCAACTGCTTCTCTTTACGATCCAAAACTTGGACAGGCTCTGCCGCGTACGACAAGTCCGCTTGCAGATTCAACTGACCCAAGTCGACTATGTGGTTCGGGTCGTGTACAAACTTTCTCAGCTGTGAAACGTGAAAAATATTGTGTACTTCTGATAGGGCAGGCGGCAAAGCAACTTGATAGGCGACCGGAGTAACCCGCTTGAGAATTTCAAACGGTCCAACAAATCTTGGACTTAACTTTCCTTTTACTCCGAATCGCATAACTCCGCGCATAGGCGAGACTTTCAAGAACACATGGTCCCCTTCAAAGAATTCAAGGGGGCGACGTCGAGCATCGGCATAACTCTTTTGTCGGCTTTGTGCTGTCTTCAACCGTTCACGAATCAACCGAACCTTTTGCACGGTTTGTTCAACCAGTTCCGGCCCGAGGATTTGCCGCTCTCCGACTTCGTCCCAGCAGATTGGTGACCTACACTTTCGCCCATACAAAGCCTCGTACGGAGCCATCTCGATGCTGGACTGATAACTATTGTTATATGCAAATTCCGCCAGCGGCAGGTAGACGTCCCAACTTGACTTCGAATCGATCACGCAGAGGCGCAACATGTCTTCTAGTATCTGATTCACTCGTTCCGTCTGACCATCGGTTTGTGGATGATAGGCTGAGCTAAACTTCAACTTGGTCCCCATCGCCAGCTGAAGGCTCTCCCAGAAACGCGAGATGAATCGCCCGTCCCGATCTGATACTATAGAAACTGGCACTCCATGCAGCCGGACTATCTCGTCAAGGTAGGTCTGGGCGAGGCGATCGGCGCTCCAAGTACTTTTGATGGCAAGGAAGTGTGCAGACTTGGTTAACCGGTCGACGATAACCCAGATCGCGTCGTTCCCCCGTTGCGTCCTTGGCAGGCCAACAATAAAATCCATGCAGATGTGCTCCCACTTCCATTCCGGGATAGCAAGATTTTGCATCTCCCCGCCCGGCCTCTGATGCTCTGCTTTCACCCTTTGACAAGTTATGCATTGGGACACAAAGAGTGCGACATCTTTCTTCATGCCGTGCCACCAGAAGGTCGTTCGGAGGTTCTTATACATCTTCGTGCTCCCGGGATGGATCATATGGGCTGCGTAATGAGCTTCCGCAAGGATCTCCTTTCTGAGTTCTGAATCATCGGAGATGCATAGCCTTCCCTTCACCCGCAACGCTCCATTTTCATCTACTGCAAAGTCCTTCGCCTTCCCCGCTAGAATCTGCTCGTGCATCTTTCTTAGGAAAGGGTCGTCTTTCTGAGTAGATGTGACCCGCTCTATTAGGTTGGGTACGAATCGCATTTGAGCGACCCGCGCGCCACGATATCGGATTTGGAGTTCGATGCCCAACTCTTCTAAGTCCCTTCGTAACCTGCGATCGACTGACAGAGACCCAACGAAGATCTGACTCAGAGCATCCGCTACAACGTTCCCTTTTCCAGGCGTGTAGTCTATCGTCAAGTCGTAATCTTTTATCAATTCTAGCCAACGGCGCTGACGAAGGTTGAGGTCCGTTTGAGTGAATAGGTACTTTAAGCTTTTGTGATCAGTATAAATTCGGCAAGGCACTCCATAAAGGTAGTGTCGCCACAATTTTAGGCCAAAGACAATTGCCGCCAATTCCAGGTCGTGTGTAGGATAATTTTTCTCGTGCTTCTTTAGTTGCCTGGAGGCATAGGCTATCACTCGATCTCGCTGCATAAGTACACACCCCAAGCCTTGTCCGGACGTGTCGCTAAATATTTGGAATCCCGAGATCTCGTCTGGTAATGCAAGTAACGGGGCAGAGGTGAGGCGATGCTTTAACTCTTTAAACGAAGCTTCGCAGTCGGCGGACCACTCAAACGCGACTCCCTTTTGTGTAAGGCGAGTCAGAGGTAATGCAAGTTTGGAAAAATCCTTCACGAACCGTCTGTAGTAGCCCGCTAGCCCGAGGAAGCTTCGAATCTCGCTAACGGATGCAGGTCGCTTCCACTCGACAATGGCCTCCACCTTCTTCGGATCGACTGAGATGCCTCCCGCAGAAATGATGTGCCCGAGGAAAGATACACTACTTAGCCAGAATTCACACTTACTCAGCTTAGCATATAGCTGGTTGTCCCGAAGAGTTTGTAGCACGGTCCGCAAGTGCTCTGCATGTTCTTCCTCACTCTTCGAATACACCAAGATATCATCGATGAATACTACTACAAACTTATCGAGGTAGGGCCGGAACACAAGGTTCATTAAACTCATAAAGGCAGCGGGGGCATTGGTTAGTCCGAACGGCATCACCAGGAACTCATAATGGCCATAGCGAGTTCGGAAAGCTGACTTTGGCACATCGTCTGGCTTGATCTTTAGTTGGTGATAGCCCGAACGGAGGTCGATTTTAGAGAATACTGTGGCAGCTTGCAACTGATCGAAAAGATCATCTATTCTTGGAAGAGGATACTGGTTACGAATGGTTGCTTTATTCAATTCTCGATAGTCGATGCAGAGCCGCAACGAGCCATCATTTTTCTTCACGAATAGTACTGGGGCACCCCACGGAGATACACTAGGCCGAATGTATCATTTATCTAGCAAGTCTTGCAACTGTACTTTAAGCTCCTTCAATTCTACCGGGGCCATTCGATACGGTGTCTTGGAAATTGGTCGAGTTTCTGGGAACGTGTCTATAGTAAACTCTGTCTCTCGATCGGGCGGCATGCCTGGCAACTCGTCGGGGAACACATCAGGAAAATCCGCCACAACGGGGATAGACTCAACGTTTGCGCAATCTTGCCGAGTGTCTCGAACGGACGCTAAGTACCCTTCGCAGCCGGAGTGAATCATCCGTCGAGCAGACATTGCTGAGATCACCATGCAGGCGTTTGACGCTTTCGACTCAGGACTGCACGCGAAGCAAAACTCTGTCTCGCCGGGCAAACGAAACACGACTTCCTTTTTCGCACAGTCGATTGTAGCTGAACAAGCGCCGAGCCAATCCATCCCCAGAATAAGATCGTAGTCCCTTATGTCTAGAACTATCGCATCTAATGACAATCTCCGTCCCCCGATGCAAATGTTACCTTCACGACAGACTAAGCGAGCCGATAGGTCTACTCCCGAAGGAGTGCTAACACTTAGGTTTAAGCCTAGCGGTGTCATAGGGAATGTGTGTTCGGCGGCAAAATCTGCCGAAATGAAGCTATGTGTTGCACCAGAATCAAACAATACTCGAGCAGGTACATTATTAAAAAGTAATATACCTGACACCGTCGTGTTCGACGCGAGTGCCTCGTCCCGAGTCAAGGCATAGACTCGGCCCTGAGCGTTTTGCGGTGCCTGGTTTGCTCGTTGAGTTTGCCCCTGACCCTGAGCTGAGTCATTATTCTGCTGCGGACGGTGTGAAGATGGATCGTTGGAACGGGTTGGACAATTACGAGCAATGTGGCCCATCTTGCCACAACTGAAACATCCTCCCTTGCTCGCCCGACATTCGCTGATGTGGTGTCCTGGCTTGCGGCAGTAAGCACACTTTTGTCCTTGCTTCTTTCCCTGATTCGAGTCTTGGGAGCCGCCGTTATTATTGTGGCGCTTATGCGCGTTGTTTCCTCCTGTGTTGGCAGGACGCTTGTGATTGTGATTTTGCACAGCGTCGGTGCTAACTGGAGGATACTGCGACTCTAGGGACAGTGCATGATTCAGGGACTCCCGCATGGTACGATATTGAGTCACTACGACGTGAGCACGGATAGAAGGTCGTAGTCCGAGCTCAAACTTTCTGGCACGACTTTCGGCATCGGCGAGCTGAGACTTGGCAAACTTTGCAAGTCGGTTGAACTCTGAAGCGTATTGACGTACCGTCATGTCCCCCTGCTTCAGTAGGGCAAACTCGTCTTCCTTTTCGCGACGGACGGCGGGTGGAAGGTATTCCTCCACGAAGGCCTTACGAAACACGGACCAGGAGATAGCCGTTGTGCCACCTTCACTCAGAATAGCTTGCTTGTGCACATCCCACCAATCATGTGCATTTTGTCGGAGCTGAAGCTAAGCACACGCTACCTTCTTGGTCTCGTCTAGGCACAGCGCTTCGAAGTGGTCCTCCAACTCGACCAGCCAATCCATCGCTAAGGAAGGGTCCTCGGTGCCTTTAAACGTAGCACGGCACATCTTCTTGAATTCTGATATTGAGACGATTGACCCGTTCTCGCCTGAGGGTAAGGTACCCTGAGAATTCTGCGGTCCGGTGGCTTCAGCAACTATAGGCACGGTTGCGGGGGCGGATGCAGAATGATTGTTGGCGACCATATTCGTCACCATTGTTTGCAGGCTATTCATCTGCTTCTGCTGTGTATCTGCCTGAAGTCGCTGCGCCACGAATTGGGCTTCAATCCGTGACTCAAACTGACTCTGCCGTAGTTCAGCTTGTTTCTGCTGCGTCTCCATCAAACGCATCATTCGTTCGAACGGATCGGCAGAGGGTGCGGCAGCTGGACTCCCAGAGCTGCCCGAGGTGCCTGAACTACTCGCTTGCACTTGCGCCACCATCTGCGCTTGTGCACCCGGCTCGGAAGTCGTTCCTTGAAAGGAAAGTAACTTGTATTAGTCTCAAGGTATATTATGGACTCACTGTATGGAACGTATCTCATTTTGGCCAAGCGATTTCAAGGGTCTACTCGAAAGGAACAAGGTCCTCTTTAGAAACTTTCTTGTGAGATCAAAGGATCTGAAGCATGCTCTGATACCAATATGTCACGCCCCGATTTCGGCTAATCGATAATCGTCCCCCGGGCGTGATGCCGTGCACGCGTAGGGCGCGCGTGCACAAGGCCTTAGGCATAAGGATATTCTTTAGTACAATGCAACAGAGTGGACATATAAGATAACACAAGGTTGAGGCATAGAAAAGTTTCTCTTTTATTCATAATGAACATCTTCTTACATTGCTTGACTCAAAAGTATAAAATGCCCACGGGCTTACAAACTTGGACGCAAAATGAGATAGCCGATCCATACATTATGTCCCTTTACATAGATTCAAAAACACAAAATCTACCTTGGGTGCGAGTAAGCACCATCGCCTTAGCGATATTCAGCAACGGAGATAGTGAAAGGCTTCTTAGCTTGAGCCTCCAAAAGTCTTGGCCACGAACCGCCAAGGATCCCAAAAGTTCGGAGTGAGCTTCAGTTCCTCGCCGCGTCGCCTTGCGCCGGGGAACCTGCTACAACGAGGGTCAGTACTTTGAAAAGTACTGGTGAAGGCTAGCTGCTCAACTTTACCAAGCTCAAGAGATATGATCTAATGAGTATGCTACAATTATTTGCTTAGGTGGGTTTCTATTCTTGCCTAGATCAGATTTCATTTAGCAGATATGCAAGAACAAAATAACATAACTTCGCATGCCACCGTTCGGTGACATTACCTGTCCCGTCTGAACCACCTGTACAACTTACCATAGCCTTCCCTGTCACGAAGACATAGTTAGTCTGCACAGTTTAAATATACACAACATCTTTCTATGTTGTTTAGGAGCCATCATGGGTTTAGTCTGGGCTGGCGGCGACGCTTGCAGCGCGGGTAGCTAGCCCCGCTACAATTCCCCGCTCCCAGGACTAAGAAAGTAGATTCCGCCCGGGTCGAGACGGCCCGGTGCCCCAGAACCGCTCGCAGGAACCTGGATCCCTTGTGCACAAGAATTCCCATGACCATTTCTATGACTCTACCTCATAGATTTACTTACTAGCCATTTAAAGAACATCATGTATGAAACTGCTTTACTGTACTATCATAATCAACCAACAGTTATATGAAATAACATGCAGCAGTTTATAGAAGAACACTTTGAACTATCAATAGATACCAACCCATTAAACACCCAACGAACATGCATGCATCAATAACTTTATGCAAGGTTTGTATGACAAGCAATGGGTGTTCCAAGCCTACTTCTTATCTTATCTTGTTATCCAACTTGTTACTTAATTGGTATCGTTTGATTGAATGCCCAACTGAGTCAGTTTTATTATGAACGGAGCCCTTGGAAAGAAGGTGCTTATCGAAATAGAGCCACTCACAAGTTTGTTGAATAGGAAGAAGAAGGAGAGGTCCCTAAGACTCCGCTCGCGCGTCGTCTACACGATCACCTGCACGCACCAACGGATGATCAATACCTCCTGCTTCGGTCTCCAAGGGTCGATACGAAATGCAAAATCCTAAGAACGAAAGCAATGAAATCCATTGAAACCGTTCAAGGAAATGCAAGTCATAAAACCAACAAGAAAGCATCCAAGCGGCACGAAAACGGACAAGAAACCAACGCAACGGAAAGGCCCCTCTCGACTCTGCCGCCGAGTCCATCCTCGAGGCACAGTCCGTCGTATATGGGACCTGATTCCGAAGAAACCAATCCATAACGAGGAAAGGATCTTAATTCAATCTGTCCCGTTCGGACGGTCGTAAGTATTCCTTGGCCGCGCTCCCCGAATAGGGGGAACGGGGATTACATATGGGACCGGGCATAAAATATATGGCCGCGCATGGCCATGCATTATCCACGCATGCTCCCGTGCAGCTCCCGCTCAGCAGCCACGCATGCAACCACGCTAGCAATAATGCATGTAACACGCGCATAACCGAGCGCATTAGTGCATCAAATGCGTACAAGCGTCATGCGTCAATGCTGACGTGCTAAGTGCAAAGTGCGCCAATAAATTACCACTTTGCGCCCTTGAGCCCGAGTCCGAGGGGCTTAGCGACTATAAAAATAATTTCAAGATCATGACAAAAAGTATAAATGCTTTCATTGAGTTGTTAATCCTTTTTTCTCCTAATTAAATACCCCCACATGGCACCCATGTGCCTCACCGCACCCTATATGCACACCTCAACACAAGTAAAGCATTATATTTAGATACCCACTTGGTGGTGTAGCCAATGTGGGACTATCATTCATAGTCCAAAGGTAAAAATACTAACAATCCCCCTCATATCTCAATATATAGATTGAGCGTTCCCTACAGTGATTTCCCATCATGCATTAGGATAGATGTCGCTTCGAATTGAATCTTCTTGTATAGGTCAAATAATAGTATGATACAAGAATGGACTAAATCTTGAATTATGTACCATAGTTGCAATTCTTTTCACTCACACAATGACATTAACTGTGCTTCTGGTTACACCTTAAAGGCTCTATGCACGCATAGTTTTGGTGTATATATTTTGGAAGTCTAGAGATTTTTTCTCAAGAGACGGCCTGTATCTTTTTTCATACACTCTAGGTGAGTTCTTTTAAAGAGTCATTGGCATAAAGCATTGCGCTTTCTTGTGTTGCTACACCCTCTAACATGGCCTAAAGCGGAGGCTCTACCTTATCGTGGTGTCATCCACTGTAGCATGAGGTCTCAGCCTCTTTGTAGTGCCAAACTACCCAGCATGAAGCCTTGTGCTTTCTAGCGGTGTTATATCCTTGTGACATGGCTCCCGTAGCCTAGGCATTACCCTATCGAGGAACCTTTGTGGTGTTACACCACTGTAATATGAGGTCACCGGCCTCTTTGTAGTACTGTCTACTACTCTTCATTCTACAATATTAGGCTATCTGCCTATGTGTGGTGCTAAGCCGTTGTGACATGGATCACGAAGCCGAGGCATTACCCAGTCGAGGAACCTCATGGTGGTGTCACCCACCGTAGTATGGAGACCTTATGCTCATTTATAGTGATGCGTTACCGTTCTTCCTATAAAGTACACCAGGCATTCAAAATTGCCTAAAAACTTATTAAGGCGTCTAAGCCATCCTCCTACATGACTTATTCTACACAAAGAATAATTAGTAGACAACAGTGGTTCTGGGATCATAACCCCTCCATGTCTCAAAGAACTACCCATTGTTCTTGATATTCTCACAGTCAATGATCCTTCTTTGAACCAAAAGCTAGATGCCTAGTAGATTTCTCTTTGAACTAATGGCATAAAACTTTATGGTAGAATTACAAAGACATAATATCAGAATATTGTCAAGCCTATTTTGATTGCTGTGTCCTCGACCAGCTGGCACTTGAGACCCTTGGTGAATGGATCCGCTAGATTCTTCTGGCTCCGAATATCAATTGCGGCAATAACTTCAGTCTTGATAAGATCATTCATTGCCCGATGCCTTAGCCACACCGTCCACTTCTAACCATTGAAGAGGTTATTTGATGCCATCATTTTAGTTGCCTGGTTGTCGCAATATATTAGTACGCTGAAATCTGTGCACCAACCAGTGGAAGATCATACATGAGTTTTTGAAGCAACTCTGCTTCATCCATTGCAGTCGCTAGTGCATAGAACTCAGATTCCATCGAGGAATGAGAGAGCATTGTCTACTTATTCGACTTCCATGATATATCAACTTCACCCATAGAGAAGACGTATCATCCTGTGGACCTTTCGCTCTCTACTTTTGAACACCATCTTGCATCACTGAAGCCTTATACCACTATCGGATACCTGCTGTTGTATAGTGCATACTTCTGAGTCCTCCTGAGATATCTCATCACTCTCTTCACAGCCTTTCCAGTACTCCATACCTGGGTTTCTCGTGAATCGACTCAGCATCCCCACGATGAAAGCTATGTCAGGCCTTGTGGCAGTTATTGCATACATCAAACTCCCGATAAAGTTTGAGTACTCCAGCTGCCTATCATTTTTCCTAGTATTTGTCTTCAGCTTCTTGTCACACTTGTACGGAGTATCGATCCCTGAAAGATCCTGATATCCATATAGTATGAGTATCTTCTCAATATAGTGAGATCGTAACAGCGCCACTCCAATGTTCGTTCGGATGATCTTTATCCCAAGGATAACATCAGCTTCCCCCAAGTCCTTCATACTGAACTTGGATAATAGAAACTTCTTTGTCTCAGTGACTCATGCTAGATCTGTGCCCAGGATCAGTATGTCATCCACGTATAGGCAAACGACGACTCCTCTTTCGCCAGTAAAATTTTTGTAAACATACTTGTCTGTCTCACTGACCCTGTAGTCGTTTGATCTTATTGCTTTATCAAACTTCTCATACCACATTTTGGGAGCTTACTTCAGACCATATAAAATTTTTACCAACTTACAGACTTTATTTTCAAGGCCCTTGACGATGAATCCTTCTAGTTGTTGCATATAAATCTCTTCGGTCAACTCTTTATTTAGGAATGTTGTTTTGATATCCATCTGATATATAACTAGCTTGTGTATTATGCTTAAGAGCAATCAACATCCTGATGGTCTCCATCCATGCGACTGGAGCATATGTATCAAAATAGTCGATCCCTGCTTCTGAGAAAATCCCTTGGCAACCAACATTGTCTTGAACTTGTCAACAGTTCCATCGGCCTTTATCTTCTTCTTGAAGATCCTTTTGCATTTGATTAGTTTAGCTTCTCCAGGCAGATCGACCAACACCTAAGTGTTATTGGAGGTTATTGAGTCATACTCATTATTTATAGCCTCTTTCTAGAAAATAACATCTCTGGTATTCATCGTCACATCATAGGTATGCGGATCTGCTTACATGTGATTGGTGACAAAATTATCTCTGAAGTACTTTTGTCTCCTCACCCACTTAGTTCTCGGTTCTGCAAGTTCTGGTTCGAACGTTGTCTTTGGAATGATAACTTCTTCTTGGACTACATCTTTATTGGAAGCTCCAGCCTCCTGTGCACCCACACCGTTCTTCGAAATATCCGAGATAACAATGTTCTTGTGCCTTACAAATTTATCTTTAAAGAATTCTGCACCACGAGATTCAATGATATGATTTGATTCGATATCAAAAAACTTTTGAAAATCACTCTTCTCAGCATAACCCAGGAAGATGGTCTTCGTAGTCCCCGTACCTAGCTTTTGAATCTTCAAGTCTGAAAGCTTCACATACGCCAGACACCCCCACACTCGAATGACATTCAAGTTGGATCTGACTTTGAACCAGAGTTCATAAGGATTAACATCAAAAGTTGCGTACGGCACTCTGTTCATGATGAACGTAGTCGTCAATGCAGCTTCTCCCCAGAAGAAGTTTGGAAGACTCGCAGTCAACAACATTGATTTTATCAACTCTGTCAACGTCTTGTTCTTTCTCTCAGCTACTCCATTTGATTGAGGAGAATATGGAGCAGTCGTCTCATTGACAATTCCATATTCTTTGCATAACGATACAAATTTAATAGACCTATAATCTCTGCCTTGATCACTTCTGAGTCTCTTGAGTTATTGCCCTGTTTGACGTTCAGCCTCAGCCTTGAACTCTTTGAACTTCTTGAATGCTTCGTCTTTGACCTTGAGCAGATAGACGAATGCATACTTCGAGTAGTCATCGATGAATATAATTAAGTACTTCATCTTGGCCTTTGTGGAGAACTGTTTGAAGTCACAGATATATGAGTCCACCATGTCACGCCCTGATTCCGTGGAATCAATAGTCGTCCCCCGGGCGTGACTGCCGTGCGGGCCTAGGTTGCGTACCGTACAAGGCTAAGTATTTGTTTCGCATAGCGAGCACATATTCAGAGTACGCAGATAAATTGAAACACAGATTGAAGCATGGAAAAGTTCTCTTTTTATTGATAGTATGAACATCTATTACGAACTCCTTGAACTGAGTCATAAGGATTGCCTCTATGGGCTTACAAAAGTGTTGACACAAAATGAGATAGCAGTCTTGTACATTACACCCTTTACTAAACTCAAATATAAGACCTTGTGTCGGAACGACTGCTTTTTCACGAAGCTGCATGATTGCTTGGCTGCTAGCTTCTATCTTCAAAATGCTTCTTCTTCAAAATGCTTCAAAAGGTAGCACGGTCAAGGCGTGCCTACAGCTGGACTGGATTGGGGGTTTGTCTTCTGCTCCTCGTTTGGTTCTCCTAGCGCGGGGAACCTGTTTTAACGAGGGTCAGTACATCGAAACGTACTGGTGAAGGCAAGCTAACCCAACTATACCAATCAATACATTAATTTAATGAAGCATGCATATTTTGTGGGTTTCTATCTTGCCTTAGTTCATTTTACAGCAAGAAACAGATATAGAAATCATTGAAATAACCTGCCACCATTCGGTGACATTTACCTGCCCGTCTGAACCACCTGCATAATACTTACCTTGCCTTCCCTGCCAAGAAGACACAAGTTAGTAGCAACAGGTTTAAATATACAAGGGGATCACTGGCACGTTGCCATAATGGACGGGCTAGTCTCGGGACGGAATGACGTACGGCGCAGAGGACAGGAGGCGCCACAGGCCACTCCATCCGAAGCAGGCGACTATCGTGAGTTTCGTCCAGATCGGATCGGTGCCAGTGCTCCAGCGATCGTCCGCAGGAACTAAGACCTTGTGCACAAGTTGTCCGTGATCAACGCAGTACACTAGTTAGCATTTAAGGCAATATAGGGCAATATCAGGCACAGGGCAATAACAGGGCAAGATCTACTTTTGTATAGTCTTCCTGTTGAGTTATTGCATTGAAGATGAGTTCTATAAATAGCACAGTTTTAAGAAAAAATATACATTCTAACTTATATTATGCATATAATGAACATTCCAAACGAGCAAGCATGTAAGTAAGTAACCGTTCACAAGTTTCATTTGACAAGCATAACTTTACCCAAGTCTATTCCCTTATTATCTTGAAGTCTTTTAGTTATTACTTGGTATCGTTTGATCGGGGCAAGCACGAATACAAGATTCAGATGTGAAGACTAGCAAGAAGGGCTTGCTAATCGGGATGGTAGCCACTCACTTAGTAGTTGGAAGGAAGAAGGAAAGAAGTGCCTTAGGAGTCCGTTCGAGCGGCGCCTACTGCTGGATCACCTGCATTGCCACAAACAGCTGATCAATATCTCTTCCACTCTTTCCATTATCGGAATTGAAGTGCAGTTCGAAGAACGAAAATAATGAAATCCATCGAAACCGTTCAAGAAATCTCAAGCAAATCCGAAAACTAACTCAAAGCACGAAAGCAACAAGCGACAGCGAAAACTAGGCAACAAAAGATGCAGCGGAGAGGTCCCTCCTGACTCTGCCGCTAAGTCGATCCCGGGGGCACGGTCCACTGAATATGGGAATCGATTCCGAAGAAGCAAATCCACAAAGAGGATGGGCTCTTGTTTCAATCTATCCCGATCGAACGATACCGTCTTGTATTTCTTAGCCGCGCTCCCCGAATAGGGGGAACGGGGCACCACATCCTACCCAACTAATTGGAAGTTTCATCCCAAAACTTAAAGAATAGAACCTACCACTAAGAAATATTGAGGGAAACATTTCCCTTATCTCTGATTCAAGCTCCCAAGTAGATTCTTCGACAGAGTGATTCCGCGAAAGCACGCGCACTAGAGGAACCGAACGGGTCCGAAGCTGCTTTTCTTTTCTATCCAAAATTTGTACAGGTTGTTCAACATACGTCAAGTCGGGATGAAGGTTCAGTTGTTCCAGGTCTACCACATAGCTTGGATCGTACATATATTTCCTAAGTTGGGAAACATGGAATATATCATGTACGTCGGATAGGGATGGTGGTAGGGCAATCTGATAAGCAACTGAGGCAACCCGCTTTAGTATTTTGAACGAGCCGACAAATCGTGGACTTAGCTTTCCCTTTACTCCAAACCTGCTGACTCCTCGCATGGGCGAGACCTTGAGGAATACCCGGTCGCCTACTAGGAACTCTAGTGGTCTACGATATACATCCGCATAGCTTTTCTGACGACTTTGAGCTACTTTTAATCTTTTCCGGATCAACCGAACTTTCTGGACAGTTTGCTCCACGAGCTCGGGGCCAAGTATCTGCCGTTCACCAACTTCGTCCCAGCAGATCAGAGATCGACACTTTCGCCCGTATAACGCCTCATACGGTGCCATTTGAATGCTTGATTGATAACTATTGTTGCAAGTAAATTTGGCTAAAGGTCCCAACTAGTCTTCATGTCCAAGGCGCAGAGTCGCAGCATGTCTTCGAGGATCTGGTTGACACGATCTGTTTGGCCATCGGTCTGTGGATGGTAGGCGGAGCTGAACTTCAACTTCGTCCCCATTGCTGACTGCAGGCTTCCCCAGAAATGCGATATAAATCGACCATCTCTATCGGAGACTATGGATACGGGCACGCCATGCAGCCGAACGATTTCGTTGAGATATATCTGAGCCAGGCGGTCGGCACTCCAAGTAGATTTGATAGGCATAAAGTGAGCTGACTTGGTGAGTCGATCGACGATAACCCAGAATGCATCATGTCCCCGTTGCATCCTTGGCAAGCCAACAATAAAATCCATCGTTATATGTTCCCATTTCCACTCCAGAATAGCAAGGTTCTGAAGCTCTCCACCTGGTTTCTGGTGTTCGACCCTTACCCTCTGACAAGCCATGCAATGCGACACGAACTGCGCCACATCTCGTTTCAAGCCGTGCTACCAAAACGTCGTATGAAGATCTCGATACATCTTTGTGCTACCCGGATGGGAAGTATAACTAGCATAATGGGCCTCCGTAAGTATCTCTTTTCTGAGGGCCGCGTCGTTTAGAACGCACAGTCTTCCCTTCACTCGAAGCATCCCGTCCACGCCTACCGTAAAGTCGAACGCCTTTCCTGCTGAAATAAGGGCATGAATCTTTTGCAGGAATGGGTCGTCCTTCTGAGCGGTCTTTACTTTTTGTAGCAAATCAGGTTCGAGGCGAAGTTGTGCCAGTTGCCCCGACTTCTTGTATCTAATCTTTAGAGTAATGCCCAATGATCCGAGATCCCGACGCAGCATATCGTTGATAGGCAAGCTCCCTACGAACACTCGACTCAGTGCGTCAGCTACCACGTTTCCTTTACCAGGCGTGTATCTGATCATGATATCGAAGTCGCTCAGGAGTTCAAGCCATCGCCGCTGCCGTAGATTCAAATCCTTTTGAGTGTACAAGTATTTCAAGCTTTTATGGTCCGTATAGATTTCATACGGTACACCATAAAGATAGTGACGCCATAGCTTCAATGCAAACACTACCGTAGCAAGTTCGAGATCATGCGTTGGGTAGTTCTGCTCGTGAGGCTTTAGCTGTCTAGACGCATAAGCTATCACTTTATCCCGTTGCATCAGGACACATCCCAGACCCTTTCCTGAGGCATCACTATATATTTTAAAATCATCCGGTCCGTTCGGCAGAGTGAGAATTGGGGCAGAGATGAGACGTTGTTTTAACTCCGTAAACGAATCTTCACAGTCGTTCGTCCAAGTAAACTTCGCACCCTTCCGTGTGAGCTGAGTTAAGGGCGAAGCAATTCTAGCAAAATTTTGTATAAATCTGCGGTAGTACCCTGCCAGACCAAGGAAACTTCGAATATCGCTAGCTGACTCCGGTCGTTTCTACTGCGTAATTGCTTCCACTTTCTTCGGATCAACTGAGATGCCTTCCGAAGAGATGATATGCCCCAAAAAGGATATACTATCCAGCCAAAACCCATATTTACTCAATTTGGCATACAACTTGTTATCTCGAAGGGTTTGTAGCACAATCCGCAGGTGTCCTATGTGCTCATCCCTAGTCTTCGAGTACACCAAGATGTCATCGATAAAAACCACCACGAATTTATCGATGAAGGGCCTAAATACACGATTCATCAAATCCATGAATGTAGCAGGTGCATTCATCAGTCCAAACGGCATCACTGAAAACTCATAATGCCCATAGCGGGTTCGAAAAGCAGTCTTTGGCATGTCTTCTGGCTTAATCTTCAGCTGGTGGTAACCCGAGCGAAGATCGATCTTAGAAAACACTGTTGCCCCTTGTAGCTGATCGAACAAGTCATCTATCCGTGGCAGAGGATATTTGTTTCTGATTGTGACTTTGTTCAATTCTCTGTAGTCTATGCAGAGGCGTAGAGTTCCGTCTTTCTTCTTCACGAAGAGCACGGGCGCACCCCAAGGAGACACGCTCGGACGGATGAACCCACGATCAAGTAATTCTTGAAGTTGGCATTTTAATTCATTCAGTTCTGCAGGGGCCATTCTGTACGGAGGCTTGGAGATTGGCTGCGTGTTTGGAAATGTATCGATGGTGAATTCAATCTCTCGGTCGGGCGGCATGTCGGGTAGTTCGCTCGGAAATACATCGGGGAACTCCGACTCAACGGAACTAGACTCGATATTTGCGTAGTCTTGCCGTATATCCCGAACCGACGCTAAGAATCCCTCGCAGCCTGTGTGGAGCATTCGCCGAGCAGGTTTTGCTGAAATCACCATGCAGGCCCTGGTCGCATCTGTCGCTGGACTACTAGTGTAACAGAACTCGGCTTCTCCGGACAGACGAAAAACGACTCATTTTTCTGCACACTCTATAGTTGCCGTGCACACGCCGAGCCAGTCCATTCCCAAAATGATATCGTAGTCCCGTACATCAAGAACTAAAACATCAAGTGACAGCTTTCTCTCCCCAATACAGATATAACCGCCTAGGCATGCTGAACAGACAGGTATTTTCGTACCAGATGGGGTGCTAACACTTAAATCTAAATGCAACGGAGTTATTTTTACATTGTTCTCCACGAAAAAATTTGTGGAAATAAAGCTATGGGTTGCACCAGAATTAAAAAGAACACGAGCAGGTATATTATTGAAAAGTAAAGTACCTGACAGGACGGTATCCGAAGCTAGAGCTTCTTCCCGTGTCATGGTATAGACTCGGCCCTGAGCTTGATTATGCCCTTGCTGAGGCGCAGCTCGGTTGGCTTGGTTTGTCGCAGTCTGATTTGGTTGTTGAGGTGGAAGGAGCGGACAGCTGCTAATTTGGTGGCCAGGATCGCCGCATCTGAGGCAGGTACCGAGCCGTTTGAGACAGACGTTCTCGGTGTGCCCTCTCCTGTTGCAAAAGGTGCAACACTGCCCCTGATTTTCTCATTGACGACCGCCGTTATTTTGACGCTTTGCAGCGTTATTTCCTCTATCGTTGCCTTGGCGTTTGTGATTGGGGGTTTGCACAGCGCCGACGGCAATGTGAGGATACTGTGGTTCGAGCGAAAGAGCGTGGTTCAACACTTCCTGCATGGTCTGATACTGTGGAACGACTACGTGCGCATGGATGCCAGGACGTAGCCCTCCTTCAAATCGTCTGGCACGACTCGCTGCATTCGGTAGATAGGCACTAGCAAATTTGGCCAGTTTGTTGAATTCTGTCGAGTATTGCTTCACCCGTCATGCTGCCATGTCGTAGTTGTACAAACTCGTTTTCTCGCTGACGGCTTACAGGCGGGGGAATAAACTCCTCCTCAAATGCGGCACGAAAAGTCGTCCACGCGATCGCCTCCTCTCCATGACCAAGTTGAAGAGATCGTCGATGCACGTCCTACCAGTCGTGCGCATTGAGGCGAAGCAGTAGTTGGGCACAGGTGACGCGCTTGTCTTCCGGCACTTCTAGGAGAGAAAAATGATCTTCAAGCTCGGCGAGCCAATCTAGGGCCACGATCGGGTCCTCAGTCCCATTAAATATCGTGTTGCAGACCTTCTTGAAGTTACCAAAGGTGAAGGCAGTCACTTCCCTCATCCTTGGCATTAGCGGTGTCTCGACTTCAAGTGCTGGCTGCTCCACTGGCATAACTGTTGTCGCAGCATAATGGTTGGAGGCCAGGGTCTGAACAAGCTGCTGCAGGGTATCTACCTGCTTTTGTTAGACCGAGAGTCGGGCCTCTAGATTGCTCTCGAGCTTGGCTTGGCGGGCATCATGACTCTGTCGTTGTGCTTCTAACATTTGCATCATCTGCTGAAGCGGATCTGATCAAGACATGCCCCGTTGGCTTCGAGAGCTTCCTGAAGTTCCGGAACTGCTCTACTGAGTCCTTGTCTTGCTTGGTGCTAGCGCTGATGGTTGCTCTTGCCCCGTTCCTTGAAAAGAAGATAAATTACATCAGGATCATAATGTATTATGGACTTATTGCATGAACGTATCTCATTTTGGCCTTAACGAGTTCAGGAGTTCGAACATGGATTTATCGTTAAAGGAACTTTTCCAGTTCAAGAGTTAAAGGAACTTTGAAGCTGTGCTCTGATACCAACATGTCATGCCCCAATTCCGTGGAATCGATAGTCGTCCCCCGGGCGTGACCGCCGTGCGGGCCTAGGTTGCGCACCGCACAAGGCTAAGTATTTGTTTTGCATAGCGAGCACATTTTCAGAGTATGCAGATAAATTGAAACACAAATTGAAGCATGGAAAAGTTCTCTTTTTATTGATAGTATGAACATCTATTACAAACTCCTTGAACTGAGTCATAAGGATTGCCTCTATGGGCTTACAAAAGTGTTGACACAAAATGAGATAGCTGTCACGCCCCGGTCCCGCAGGGCCATTCGTCCTCGCTTTGGTCCCTACGAAACGTCCTCGCACGGGCGTGATGCCGTGCAAGCCTAAAGTACGCTTGCACAAGGCCAAAGCTTTGATACAAGGGCAAGTAAGCTATTCGATACTGAAGCAACGGCACATAACGTTGCAGAAAAGTGAAGAAGACAATGGCATAAGAAAACAGGCTCTTTTATTGATATTCATAACTGTTACAAGCGGCGCATGGTCGAGGTTACAATTCGCTCAAGCACTCTTCTCTCGATTACAATGACACTGTTCCATACATTATGTCCCTCTATACAAAAGCAGCTCAAAGCAAGCACAACTCGATGAGGCTCAAGGCATCGACTCCAGATTTCCGGTTCCTTGGGATGAGGCACGGCTATCGCTTCCTTCGACGAACGGCACCTGAGAACAAGCAAACTGTTGGTGGGTCAGCACTTTATGCAAGTACTGGTGAGATAAATCAACTGAACAGAAGCTACACCCCCTTAAACCCACACTAAGTAATCATGTGGCAAAATATTGCATTATTAGTGATCTTGCTACTTTCACCTATGTTCATTTCATGCAGTTCAGGATTATAGTCAGATTACATCTTTTAAAAACATAACTTTGAAACAGTTTGCATATTCAAACTTATAAGCATACGAATTGGGACAGTGCTCTATCGTGTGGTGCGCAGCATGTATTGTGCAACAAAAATCTAACTCTTTAGGGACAAAGCTTATCTAGCAGACTGAAACATATCGAAATAAGGCAACATATCATATGGACTATCATACTTTTAAGCACACAGAAGGACTAGCTTATATGAATTCGGTCCCCAAGAAACTCAGGATCGGTAGCGGTAATCCAGCTAACCAATGACTCACATTCTGATACTATTAGCAGCTGTGACCGAGGTTCAGCTATGCACTAATAGTCATTGTCTGACTGATGCAATGCATGAAGCTCTATCAGATAATCTCTACGATGCAGACAAAATGAATGAGCAGGCTTATGCATAATCTTACATTTCTTACCCCATAGTCGAACGGTTAACCCTGCAGCAGACACACAAGTTAGTCACAATTTGCATATTCATAACTTATGTATCAATCTCTGGCGTCAACAATTGATAGGTATGCAAGAAGGTAAACCTAGCATGCGCCTTATCTATATGACGGTCCATGGGTCGCCCCATGATTAGCAGTTGGGACATACAAGCCCATCTCACTAATAGACATATCGCCCCACTAGACCCTTGCGAGCCGTACACCTCAGGGCGATCCAAAAATCTTTTCCGGACCGAGCGATTCCCAGTGCCCCAGAAATCATTCGAGAGACAAGACCTTGTGCACAAGTTGTCCGAGACCAATTCAATGACATAAATACATAGTGCAAGCAGAACAATGATCAAGCAAAACATATGCGGTCTTATCAAACATATCTTTCCAACGAAGCACATCTTATCAAAACGAAGCACATAACAAAGCACATCTTTCACATTACTAATAGCACACCCCACTAGACCCTTGCGGGCCGTATCCTCAGGGCGTACTATTAGTCACTGCACTCTCATATTTCACTTAGCAGTTCGATATAGCAAACTGACAAATAAAACATATAATGGCAAGCACGATTGATTCATATTTAACATGCAAAAACTATCTCTTTCTTAGCATATTCAAAGGGACATATTCGAACGATTCATTTACTTATGTTTCTTAGCATAGCGAGGGTTCGTTCAATAGCTGTGTCAATGTTTCTAAGCATGCAACATTTCCATCTTTCTCTTTAGCATAGCAATGGTTCTATCTCATTCTGACAAGCATTCATATTCTCTTAGTTAGGCAGCGGATTCGTTTCAATGACAAGCTATGTGAGTTCTCTTATTAGCATACTGAGTCGTTTCTATCATTCTCTTATGAAAACATTCTTCTTAAGCAAACAAGCATTCAAAAACTCAGATTCATTATTAAGTCGTGCAAGAATCAGAGAATGCAGTTCTGCCCACTCACATTGATTAATCGGTCGGGAACTCTCCGAGAAGACTTCCGTTCGAGCAAGCAAGGCGATCTCACTTGTACATAGTGCCTACGCGGAGCGGGGTACTACAATAGCAGTCTTGTACTTTACATCCTTTACTAAACTCAAATATAAGACCTTGTGTCGGAACGACTGCTTTGCCACGAAGCTGTATGATTACTTGGCTGCTAGCTTCTATCTTCAAAATGCTTCTTCTTTAAAATGCTTCAAAAGGTAGCACGGTCAAGGAGTGCCTACAGCTGGACTGGATTGGGGGTTTGTCTCCTACTCCTCGCTTGGTTCTCCTAGCGGGGGAACCTGTTTCAACGAGGGTCAGTACATCGAAACGTACTGGTGAAGGCAAGCTAACCCAACTATACCAATCAATACGTTAATTTAATGAAGCATGCATATTTTGTGGGTTTCTATCTTGCCTTAGTTCATTTTACAGCAAGAAACAGATATAGAAATCATTGAAATAACCTGCCACCGTTCGGTGATATTTACCTGCCCGTTTGAACCACCTGCATAATACTTACCTTGCCTTCCCTGCCAAGAAGACACAAGTTAGTAGCAACAGGTTTAAATATACAAGGGGATCACTGGCACGTTGCCATAATGGACGGGCTAGTCTCGGAACGGAATAACGTGCGGCACAGAGGACAGGAGGCACCACAGGCCACTCCATCCGAAGCAGGCGACTATCGTGAGTTCCGTCCGGATCGGATCGGTGCCAGTACTCCAGCGAACGTCCGCGGGAACTAAGACCTTGTGCACAAGTTGTCCGTGATCAACGCAGTACACTAGTTAGCATTTGAGGCAATACAGGGCAATATCAGGCACAGGGCAAGATCTACTTTTGTATAGTCTTCCTGTTGAGTTATTGCATTGAAGATGAGTTCTATACATAGCACAGTTTTAAGAAGAAATATACATTCTAACTTATATTTATGCATATGATGAACATTCCAAACGAGCAAGCATGTAAGTAAGTAACCGTTCACAAGTTTCATTTGACAAGCATAACTTTACCCAAGTCTATTCTCTTATTATCTTGAAGTCTTTTAGTTATTACTTGGTATCGTTTGATCGGGGCAAGCACGAATACAAGATTCAGATGTGAAGACTAGCAAGAAGGGCTAGTAGCCACTCACTTAGTAGTTGGAAGGAAGAAGAAAGAAGTGCCTTAGGAGTCCGTTCGAACGGCACCTACTGCTGGATCACCTGCATTGCCACGAACAGCTGATCAATATCTCTTCCACTCTTTCCATTATCGGAATTGAAGTGCAGTTTGAAGAACGAAACCAATAAAATCCATCGAAACCGTTCAAGAAATCTCAAGCAAATCCGAAAACCAACTCAAAGCACGAAAGCAACAAGCGACAGCGAAAACTAGGCAACGAAAGATGCAGCGGAAAGATCCCTCCTGACTCTACCGCTAAGTCGATCCCGGGGGCACGGTCCACTGAATATGGGAATCGATTCCGAAGAAGCAAATCCATAAAGAGGATGGGCTCTTGTTTCAATCTATCCCGATCGAACGATAACGTCTTGTATTTCTTAGCCGCGCTCCCCGAATAGGGGGAACGGGGTACCACACACCAACTCCAGAAGATATGTGCTTCAGTTAACCCACTTGAACGACTTTCTGGTGATCTTTGTCTGCGCACAGACCTCACACTTCTCCATCTCTTTATCCCCACATTTAGAGATAAGCTCTAAAGTAGACATATTATTTATTCTTTTAAAATAAATATGTCCTAGTCTATTATGCCATAACTCAAGAGAGTAACTAGAAGAGGAGACTACATTTATAATTTTATGCAGAGTTACAAGTTAAAGTTTGAATATCCCTTTGGTATAAAATAATTTTTTGAAGCATGTTCCTTTGTAAGATACCATCATCTCTCCAGCATTGATGTCCATCCTCAAGCCTGTGTTGCAGAGCAGACTTCCTGAGACCAGGTTCTTGGCTATCATTGGTACATGCTTCACATCCTGAAATGTCAGCGACTTTCCTGAAGCCAGGTTCAGTACCATCATTCCAGTCCAAAGTACTTCAGTTTGTGCCTGGTTCGCCACCGTAACCTTCTCAGACGTAGACTTGTATATGGTAAACAACTCCCTCTTTGAGCAAATATGGCAGGATGCGCTAGTGTCCACCCACCAGTCATTGTCGATACCAATCGTAGCAACCTGCATAATCATAGAAACTTTGTTAGGATCATATTGCTCTGTCTATTTGGGCTTGGATCTGCAGTCTTTTCGGTAGTGGCCCTTCTTGCCATAATTGAAATAAGTCACTTCTGACATGGGCTTGGGATTCGGTTTGAACGAGGTCGACTTCACCTTCAGATGGTTGAAGTCATTCTTGTTGTTGTAAGAAGCCTTCTGCTTCCCCTTGGAGTCATTATCATGCACCAAGTTGGCTTTTGCCAACTGCTTGGACAGGGAGTCCAACTTCAGTTGCCCCCTGGCTTCATCTTCTATGTGAATCCAGTGAAAAAGATCTTCGAGCTGGATCTCCATCTTCTTACGGTAGATGTTAGTCTTGAACTTGATCCAGTCCGGAGGAAGCTTGGTGACTATAGCCCATGCCATGAACTTATTTTTCTGCTTCATGCCTTTTTCCTCTAGTTTCTGCTGCATTTTCAGAAGTTACTTGACTTGTAGAAGCATCACCTTCTCGTCTTTAAATTGTATAGTGAAAAATTTCTCGACGAGATAGATTTTTGACATCTTTTCGTCAGTTTTGTAATGCTTCTCAGGAGCTTCCCAGACGCCTCTTGCCTTCTCTTTCTTGTTGTGGGACTCTGCCATCGAGTCGTCCATTGCATTTAGGATCAACATCCTGCAGAGGTCATTGTCCTCCTTCCACTTAGAGTGCGCATAGCCACACCAACTTTAAGTTATCCTCCATCTTCAGGAATGGTAGGTTCTGGATCAACCAACACATAAGCAACTTTGACAAGATAAAGATTCAGAGAGATCTTTCTCTTCCAAATGTTGTAGTGTTCGTCATCAAACTTCTTAAGCTTGTGAAAGCTAGTATAAAGACAGTTTGAGCGGTTCTCTATCTAACTCAGATCTTGTTTTGAGATTGTTAGTCCGGAGGCGGATCTAAGATGGTAGAACACGGGCCAATAGCAGAGCTTCAAGCGAGACCCAAAAGTACGCTCTCTATTAGAAGCCAACTTGTCATCGAGATGCAGAGCTTCCAGCAAAAAAGTTTTTCCTCTGAAGAACTCGATTTCAATTGATCATAAAGAACCAAGAAAGAAGTTGGCACACAGAAAACTTGCAAGAGTCTCACTTCAAGCGATGCACAACTCATAAGAAGCACACCTCTAATAACAGGTTACAAACTGACTACAAAGAAAAAAAAACTACAAATAAAATTATTCTTCTCTTTACGTTAGCAGACGCTACAATGAGATAGAACAAAACAAATAGAACAAAAAGAAAGATCAGAAAAGAACTCTTGCTGGGGTAATCAAAACCACTGTTGCTCAAAGCAAGATTCGTCCTATACGCGATCTGTTCCCAGGATCCATCAAGCTCTTGATGAACTTCTGAAACGCCCGTGTCACCTATTCCGACTCGCACGATCTCCTGGACTCCTCTTACGGCGTAGCAGCCTCTCTCTCTCTCTCTCTCTCTCTCTCTCTCTCTCGAATTATGTATAACCCTTAAAACAGCAACGAAGGAGAGTATTTATAGAAAAACCTGGCCACTTAGTTGGTTACAAAGAGATAAGAACGAATTTAATTCAAATCCCACAAAATTGGATCTGGATTAAATACAGAATCTTTTCATAACCGACTCTTAACCGCCTTCAGCGCAGTGGCGCATAGCGTCACTTTGCGCCCTTGAGCCTGAGTTCAGGGCTTAGCTTCTATGAAAATAATTCCAAGAGCATGACAAAAAACATAAATGTTTTCATTGAGTTGTTAATCATTTTTTTGTCCTAATAAAATATCCCCACATGGTACCCATGTGCCTCACCACACAACCATGTGCATATCTCAACACAATCAAAGCATTATATTGAAATACCCACTTGATGGTGTAGCCAATGTGGAACTATCTTTCATAGTCCAAAGACAAAAACACCAACAAATATTGTTGGACTAATTTTTCACTATAAGATTGCCTCAGTTATTTATTTCCATTATTCAACTATATTCTAAATTTCCGTATGCATATTTTTACACGATCTTGCTGTGTTCCATCTCAAAATTACGATAGATATCTGTAGCATAGATTAATTTGTGGTTTGAGTTCAAGTATGACGTAGTGCAACTTGGCATCATTAGAAGTATTGAGGTGCTCTTTGCTTAGATATTGTGGATCACAGAACTAAGCCTATATTCTATCCCCCTTCATTACAATACTTTGAAGTTTCCAAGTCACTGTTGATGTGGGCATATTGGCATCATTAAGAGACCTTCAACATCTCCAAGTCAATTGAGGTGCTCTATGGCTGGACATTGTGGAGCTCAGAAACCTAGTTTTATTCAGCCACTTAATTTTATCAACTCATCTATTACTCAAAATTTATAGTACACCCTTGGTGATTAAAATTGTTATTCTCGAATTTCATTTTTTATATAAATTTATACAATATCACATTTATAGCTATCTTGACTAGGACATTAGAACCGACAAAGGACCACGTCTGAGGCGATCATAAAAATTATGTGTCAAAGTTTTTATGCAACTCTTTTATACTCCATAGCCAACTTTGTCTGATAGGAGAAGACCTAGTAGACAAAAATAAGGAGTATTTTGATAATATAAAAAAAAATCTTCCAAAAAGACCAAAATGCTCTCAAATATGACTGTTGAAGGTTTTTTTTACCAAAATACTCTCTGTTTACTTGGACTTGGTCCGGACCTGACTAGGCTCACAGACCGGGATGGATCGACTGAGTTTTGATATTAAACCAAGCCCTGACATGCTGTTGGTGGTGGAGCTGACTGGATTGGCCCGTTGACTGGGCTAGGCCGACCCAATTCGGGTTTGATTGGGTCAAACCCGGAGCGGGCTTCTGGTTGCCCAGCTCAATAAACACTATGTAGAGTTTCTTTCTATTTCAGAAGGTAGGCTGTTATGTCAATGAAGTTTGATGCAATGGCGTGTTTTATTGAGGCAATTATTAGATATACTTTGTAGCTTATTTTGTTATTGACGTCATACTGAAACATTTCTAACTGTTGCAATATAATAATTAGACTTCTATAACTCAAATTAACATAGGACCAAAAATAAGAAAAGTTAAAATTAAAGTACATATGGTTCACTTTTTATGGTCATGCGAGACTTCTTTGCTGTCTAGCATATTATGAGATTTTCTTTAAAATTAAAACGAGTTCAGTTTCTTGGAGCATCCATAATTGATGAAGCTTAACAAAATACACATAGAGGCCCATATTTACATTATATAAATAAATCTAGAATGGATTAGGCATGTATGAGAATAGTAGAAAATAATTCAGCAACATAAATGACCTTTGTTGGAAAATGTATAAAAAATTATGTGATATAAAATATATAATCCAAAAGTGTGTACATATATAGGAGATCAATTCTAAGCACCAAAGAAACAAATTCAAAAGTTTTTGCATCATTATAGTTTGAGAATGGTAACTAGGTTGAACTCCATTTGCTAGCAAGAGCTCATCCATGGTGCTCATGACCCCTTCACAAAATCCATCATAGACGAACATATAGACCATTAGGCCTTCCTTAAAAGCACCATCGGTAGGTCTCTTCCCAGTAAATAGCTCCATCTGAAGTATTCCATAGCTATAGACATCTCCATGAGTAGAAACTTTGTTGGTCATTCCACACTCTTCATTTGAACAAAATACTAATAGTTAATTAGACTTCTACAAATAGAGTAGACAAAAACAACAATAAGAGCCATTATTCCCAATTCTTGTGTGACTATTTAAATTTTTGTAGAGATCATACAATGTTATGTGCTAGATGTCTTCTACCTAATATAACTCTCCTTTCTCAAGATTTGGACTAGCCTTTACAAGATAAGACATTAAGCACAACACAACACACTAAAAGGAGTAAACCCTAAAATTGATTCTCAACTTCTCCTAATAACTAGGTTACAAGGACATGCAAGCAAATCTGATACACATGATACAAAAATGGAATACAACACTGTTGAAATTTTAAGATACACATACTTTTCGGAAATATGTTATATATATGCATAAAGATCTATCTAAATACATATTTCACTCACAACATCCTAATAATATCTATATTTATTATATTTATGTATGTTCTTGGTAGATGCTAGGTTTCAAAAAGTTATAAAATTCTGAATATGAGTACAATAAGGATATATGTTTTACACACTTTCTCATATCTCCAATATGTTTAGCACAATCACAACCATACAAAATGAGTTTCAACCATCATTTGGGTCTCTTTGGAGCCTAGAATTGAGCAAGACATATCTAATATAAGTGTAGTTAAAGTGTCATGTCGAATACATGTATGGTAAAGATAAGAGTTAGTCGTTTGCAAGAGTATCTATGCAACAAAGCCTAAGATGAAGTAAAATGGAATCAATTAATATCTTCATTTTTATTCAAGAAATAAGGACAAATGAAATGACTTTCTCAGACCTAGATCGGTCTCGGAGTTATTGTCATATGGCTCCCCTTAAGTTCTTCTCGACATGACATTCAATTAAATTAAATTCTAGTTATCAAGAATAAGCTGAAGAACAATTTTCAACAATATCGTAAAAAATTAATTTATCCTAAAAATGAAAAAATGGAATTCATCTTGATAACTAGCTAACCTGGAGCAATATACCTAATACTTCCTTTAATTTCAAAGGTGCTAGTTGAACTTTTTGTGGACTTATTGATAAATCTGGCTAGCCCAAAGTCACTCATAAGGGCTGTCATGTCATAATCAAGAAGCATATTGCTTGAATTCAAATCACAATGAATAATAGGAGATACTCTAATGACATATCAATCACTGTATTTTTTGCGATGTAAGCTTCAATGTCTTATGTCCGAAAGGATCGTTTCCTTTCGGACGCAACCAACTTTCTAAACTGCTATTGGGCTTGAACTCAAAAAGCATTGCCTTGAAGTCATTGCCTTTGAAATCCACATTTGAACATGCAGTCAGTATCTTGATAAGGTTTTGGTGTCAGATATTTCTAAAAGAATCACATTCACCTACAAAGCGATTGAAAGCTCCCAGTTATTGATTGTTAAATACTTTTACTGCAATAACTTTAGAGCTTAGTGTCAAGCTCATGTTCTTCTAGCGTTCCTCTATATATATACAAAACCAGAATTACCAGAACCAATTAGATTTTCTTCAGAAAATTGATTTATTTCTTTGATAAGTTCAGCATATGGAGATACTTATATGTTGCTCCTTGATGGTATAGTTTTCTATATGTTTCCTTCTTGATATTTGACGTATCTAATGACGGGAAGCAATAAAAAGGAAGAGCAAGAACAAGAACAAGCACAAGAACAAAAGTCTTCTAAAAACTGAAATGATTACTAGAACTTTGGGAGACTTATGATTCTTCTTAGGACCTGAAAATGCACAAATAGGTAGGCGCAAAATCGGTTCCCACACCCCCTCCTCCCATGTGCGTAGAGCTTATTGTTTCCAAGGACCAAAATTGCACTCATATTTCTTAACACCCTTTTTCTTGGCATTTTGCCTTCAAATTTATTGAAAGATAGGTTCATATCATGTAGGTCAGGAATGTCTCCTAGGAATGTCGATATTTTCCCCCGACAAATTATTTTGTGAAAGATCGAGCTCTTGATGGCCTTTTAATGCACTTAATGATGTAATGCCCCACAACCGCACAATGCATTACGCTAAGTCTGATTGAATGAGACAAAGGTTTGGTTGCATTTCGATAAGTTGGATTTGGGAACAAGTATTGATTCAAGTTGGTTTCCATGTGCAGCTCGCGTGCAGAGTTCAGTGGGATCAAAGTATCGCCTCGCACGAGCTGAGGCATGGGCGACGAGCAATGGAATTAAGTGTTCGATCAAAGCAAGTACAGAAATAGTAGAATTTGGAGCGATAATATCGTCTTCCTTAGTCTGATCTGATAGGATGATTTGGGGAGCACGGCATGCTCGCACGGTCATTCTAATTGAGTATATCGTGTTCACATGGTTTCTCTTCACCACAGATTTAAGAAATCGGCCGTATCGGCAAGGTAGAGTGCTAAACGTATTCGACTTAGTGAGTGGGGTCTGTCCCTTCTTCTCTACTTCTTTATGCCTAATAAATGGAACGCACGTAATATCTTGGATACTTGGACTAGAACTTAGAAAATACCGTACTGTGGCGTGCATAGAGTATGCGTCGTTTGGATGAATATGATTTGTGGATTTGAGTATTGTTTGGTTGGAGTGTGGGATTACTTCGAGCGAGCGAGCGTATGTTGCGCACTAGTGTCAAGTTGGGACACTTTGTCAAGCAAAGTGTGTAGTTATTGTTCGAAATAGGGCAACTGCATCTGAGAGGGCATTGTGCCACTATTCAGACATTGTGCCATGGAACTTTCAGAGCGAAGGGTGTTGCACCTATCGGAGCACTGTATCGAGAAGCAACATTGTGCCTAATGGAGATATAATTTAAGAATGGTGCCTTGGGTTATATTTAGAGATTTGACTTGGTGGATTAGATAGAATGGGACGAGTATAGTTTGGTAGGACGAGAAGGCTCGATTCTTTCTTTGTTGCATGGTCACGGACAACCTGTTGCACACAGGATATGGTTTCCTCGAATGGGATAGGCTCCGGGGCACCGAGATCGTTCTGCCATGGAGGAAACATTTGGGTATCATGCTTTAAGCATGGTACCGGAAGTTCGAGACCACTAGACGGGCTAACTACTTAGCACTAGATCAGGTCAAAATACCTCAGATTAGTCCTTATGGCTTGGCCAGTGACCTTCATATAGATAAGATTTGGTTTGAGAGTATTACGTTCGAGTAGACGACGGGCGGCCACCTTACCTCACGCAAGAGTGTGCACATTATTGGAATTGAGACTTGGATGGATGATTGGATTTGAGACTTGGAGTACGATGTGATTCGATAGGCGCACGCGTAACTTACGAGATTTGAGTAGAACGACTTTCATACTTAGTTCTCTTTGAGATTGATAAACTGCTAGTGTATTTGCTTGAGTTCAATGCTTGCATGCTTAAATTACTTTATGTAGTATCCCACTCCGCGTTGGCACTATGTACAAGAGATATCACTTTTCTGGCTCGAGCGAAAGCCTTCTCGAAGAGTTTTCTGATCGAAACACAAGACGATTGATCCAGGTGAGTGGACATTCTCTTATTCTTGCATGTCTTAATAATGAATCTGAGTTTTATAATATCTGTTGCTAAGAAGATTATTGTTTTTGTTGCATGAATAATAGAAGTGCATACTTAGCTAGAACTTGAATGCTTTTCAATAGAAGAAATTTGCCATGCTAATAAGAAGAGTAACGGATAGCTTGAACATGTTTCCTTATCGCTTATGTATTGATAGAACTACTTCATGCTTGAACTTGATCAGAGAGATGGCAGCTTGACTGCACAGAGATGGATAGATAGTCTGCTTGATCTTGATCGTCTGCATCATAGAGTTTATCTGATAGTGTTTTATGCATTTGCATCGGTTAAATAATGTCTATTAGTGTAGAGCTGAACCTTGGTCCCAGCTGCTATTTTGAGCATATTTTAGTGAAAAGAAACCATGAGTCACAACTACTAATAGCATCAGATAAATGAGTCATTAGTTAGCTAGATTATCGCTACTGATCCTGAGTTTTTTGGGGACCGACATCATATAGATAGTTTATCTTATTTTCTTGATAGAAGAATAGTTCCCAGATGGTGCATTATCCCTAGAGTCTTTGAGTATAGCTCACGAGATACGCTGCGCACACCCTGATTGGTACATCATGCTTGAACTCATTGTCTTGTATGCTTAGTTGTATTGAACTAAAATCTGATTTCAAAGATGTTTCTAAAAGAAGTAATATCACTCCGCTCCTACTTCCTGTAATGAACCTAGGTAAAACTAGAAAGATCACTAGTAATATAATATTTTATAACATAATTACTTAGTGTTGGTTTTAGTGAATGTTGCTTCTGTTCGTTGATTTTATACTCACCAGTGCTTTCTCCAAAGTACTGACCCACCAACAGTTTGCTTGTTCGTAGGTGCTGGATCGTCCGAGAAAACGATAGTCGTGTCTCATCCCCAGGACCAAAAAGTCTAGTATTGATGCCTTGAGCCGTATCGAGATATTTTGAGTTGCTTTTGTATAGAGGGACATAATATATGGAACGATGCCATTATATTCAGAGAACCTCGTGCCGTGACCCTTGCCCCGTATACTCAGATGGATGTTGCGTACTCGATCGCTTCGATGATAGCCACAACTTTAATGATGTTGCCTTGTGCGAGCGTAACCCCAGGCTCGCACGACATCACACCTCGATGGCAAACGATATATGTCCCACAAAAATGCTGGGGCAAGATGATTCACGCCACGGGGGCATTATCGAGACTTCGGGATCTAGGCATGACACTTTATAGCTTTTCTTAACCTGTCATGCCACTGCCATAAAATAAATCTAGGATTCAAGTAGAAAAATCACCATATAACTACTTTTATTCACTATCTATTTACTGTCGGTTTAGACGAGTGGGTTATCATGCTCACCAATACGGCTGTGTACTCACCCACGTTTGTGGGCATTATTTCCTGGTACGCAGGTGTAGTGGCTCCGCTTGGATATACGGGACATGATGTATGGAACGGTAAGTACCTTTGTGGAAAAGAGAAAGAGTAAGAGTGTTGTAAGCCATTGTGGCATTCTCCTTTTTAGCATATTCATTTGGACCCTTCGAGAGCTTCGCTGCGTATATTCTGATGTGTTCTTGGTACACAATACTTGACTTTCGCTGCTACTTGGTCATTTCAATGATAACCATGACGTTTGCGTTATCGCCTCGTAAGAGCGCAACTGTAGGCTCGTACGACATCATGTCCCAATGAGAACGATTGTCCTACGGGAGCGCTGCAACATGATGATTCATGTTCAGCGGGGATGATCGAACTTGCGAAAGATTGGGGCATGACAAATGATGCAAGGATACTTCCTTCAAAGACTATTGGGTATTTGCTCAGATAATTTGTTCCTAGACAACTGTATCGCTCTTGTATTTATCAAGCTCCCTATTTTCGAGGGTATCGTGCATGTTAACTAATTTTCCTCAAATGAAAGCCCTTGGGTGAGGCTAGAGGTACTATGTCCATCTTTAGGTATTGTGTCGGTGAATTTATTGTGTTCAAGGTACAGTAATTTCGAAGACTTACAATTATCAAGGCTGGTTGGGATACTTTCGCTAAAGCTATTGAAATCTAGATAAAGCAGGTTTGATTGTAAGAGGTTGCCTATAGTGGATGAGATTTTTCCAAAAAAATTGCTTAATGGCAAGTCTAGTACATGAAAGTTCTTGAACAACCCGATGGAGACATGAATATGACTTGAAAGAATGTTTGGACCGAGATCAGGTATCGTTAGACTGACAAGGTTTCCAATCTCGGAGGGATGCTTCCTTCTATGGCACTGTTTTCCATTGGTAGCCATCGTAGAGTGGTTGAAATGTTTGCAGTTAATTTTGGTAGCAAGTCTCCAAAGGCTATTTTGGTCTATTTACAGCATCTCTAAGATGGTGCAATTGCTAAAAGAAGTAAGGAAGCTCCAATGAAGGGGCTCCCTTGTTGGCTACAAGCAGCAGGTTGTAACCTACAGGAAGACTGACAGAGAACTAGGGAAAGCTATTGTTTATTTATTTTATTTCTCTCATCTTAAAACAAGAAACTACACTCATATTTTATAGTCACTACTGGTAACAACTCAATTCTGAAATTAAGCTAACAGACTCTATTAAGATGGATCTGAACTTTGACAAGTTTTATTCCTACAAGCAAGGGTCATGACTAGATTTTTAACTGATATTCTCCTCCTTAATATAGTTTTGATCAAGGTTGATAACTCCAAGCAACTGCTGCATCTCAACGAACTTCACTTTGGCCAGAGCCTTCGTGAGAATGTAGGCACGTTGCTTTCCAGTGCTCACGAACTCCACCTTTATCTGCCCTCTTTCAACACACTCGTGAATAAAATAAAAGCGAGTATCAATGTGCTTACTGTGCCCATAAAATACTGAATTCTTCATCAATGCAATTACAGACTTGTTATCGACATAGAGCGTGACTGGCTTAGGTTCACGGCCAGTCACTTCACTAACCAGATTTCTCAGCCACAAAGCTTGACACGCTGCAGTCGTTGCCTCCATAAACTCAGCTTCACAGGAGGACAACGTGACAGTTTTTTGCTTCTGAGATGCCCAAGTGATCAGGTTCTTGTTGAGGTAGAACACCATTCCGCTGGTTCTCCTTTTGTCATTGTTATCTTCGACTAAGTTGCTATCGGTGAATCCGTGCAGTTCATCTTCACCATGTCCTCTTCCATATATGAGTCCATACTCAAGTGTTCCCTTCACATAACTGAGGATCTATTTCATATCCTGGTGATACATGGCTGTTGGCTTCTCCATGTACATACTCACTATTCTGACATCATTATAAATATTCAAACGAGTGTGAGTTAAGTACCAGAGGCAGCCAATTATACACCTATATTGCGTCGGATCGACTGGTGTTCCTTCAAGGTTCTTGGTGAATTGTAGTTTAGCTTCCATGGGATAACTGGTCGGATTGCAATATCACATTCCAAACTGCTACAAAACTCTCTTCGCATATGTTGATTGCTTTAGTGTAATGCGATCACCCTATTGGTCTACCTTTATACCAAGGTAGTAGGAGAGTAACCCAAGATCACTCATCTCAAATTTTTGCATTATCTGCTGCTTGTAAACCTTTACTGTAGTTGCTCTTATGCCTGTGATGATTAAGTCATCAACGTACACTCCGACAATGAGTGCTCCCTCTCTGTTGCTCCTCGTGTACACAACATGCTCTTGAGTGCATCTAATAAATCCCAGCTCCTTTAAGCAGCTGTCCAGACGTGTGTTCCAGGCCCTCGGTGCTTGCCGCAAGCCATAGAGAGCCTTGGACAACCTGTACACCTTATGCTCCTGGCTCTTGATGACGAAGCCTTCAGGTTTAGCTACATATACCTCCTCTTTGAGGTTACCATTCTGAAACACAAATTTAACATCCAATTAGTGAACCTTCCATCCGTGCTGGGCTGCGAGGGCGATGATCAAGCAAACTGTGTCGAGTCTGGCAACTGGAACAAACACTTCATTAAAATCAACTCCATGTTGCTGGACGTACCCCTTTGCCATAAGTCTAGCTTTGTGCTTGAGGATCTTGCCTTCACTGTGTCCCTTTACCTTGTATACCTATTTTAAACTGATGGGTTTGTGCCCAGATGGTAACTCAGTAAGCACTTAAGTCCCATTCTTCTCGATGGCTTCAAACTCCTTCTTCATAGCTTCCCGCCATTTATGTTCAAGTGTAGCATCTTGAAAGTTTGTCGGTTCTTCAGCCGACAAAAACAACATCTCTGCATCAAGAAAGGTCTCCTCAGTTTCAGCATAAACGTCAACAATTGAGCGATATCTCCTTGGCTCATTCGAGTTTGCTATCGGTGTGGGTGAGCCGCTCGAAGTTGAGGCCGCAGCTTATGGTGTAGTAGGCTCTCTTGATGCCATTGCCGCTCCGTGCGTCATAGGTATTGCCTCATCTCCTGTGCCCTCTGTATTGTGCACAGCCGCGCCCACTTCTCTCTGTGGAGTGATCACTGTCTCGACAACAGGATCTTCGTCTGAGAGTTCTACCCAGCCTTGCGGTTGGGTACCATCACCATTATTCCAATTCCATCTCCTTTCTTTCTCGAATACGACATCCCTGCTCACATGGATCTTGCTGCGTTAAGGATTATAGAGACGGTGTGCTTTGCACCCCTCTTCTACGCCAAGGTACACCAATGGTGTGCTTCGGTCATCAAGTTTCTTGTGATGAGGACTTGCAGTCTTCATGTGTGCGACGCATCCAAACATCCTTAAGTGTTCGAGGTTTAGTTTTTTACCAGTCCAGGCTTCATACGGCGTGAGCGCACTGAGAGATTTAGTTGGCAACCGGTTGAGCAGGTACACAGCATGTCTAACCGCCTCGCCCCACATACTTCCAGGAACATGCATGCTCTTGAGCAAGCTCCTTCTCGTGTCCATCGCAGTATGATTCTGGCACTCCACTACACCATTTTGTTGTGGCGTATATGGTATGGTGAGGTACCGTTGTATGCCTTCGCCTTCACAGAAGCGTGTGAATTCCTTGGACAGGAACTCACCTCCTCGATCAGTTCTTAGTGTCTTCATCTTGCTTTCACATTCATTCTCTACAAGAGACTTGAATTTCTTGAAAGCATTGAAGGCATCACTCTTTTCTTTGAGCATATACACCCACATCATGCGACTGAAGTCATTAACAAGTATAAGAAAGTACTTGTTACTTGCAAGTGTAGCGGGTGTAATCGGGCCACAAATGTCAGCGTGCACAAGGTGCAGTGGCCTCTCAGCTCTGAAGCTTGTCTGCAGAGGGAACGGTAGTCGTTCTTGTTTGGTAATGAGGCACCCTTCATAGAGCTGGTTTAGATGAGAAATCTTCGGCAGCCCGGTAGCTATTCCCTTCTCTGCCATCATCTTGAGCGTGAAGAAATTCACGTGTCCGAGCCTTGCATGCCACAACCTGGCTGAGTCTTGTACTTTGGCCATTAGACATATCGGCCTGCAAGATTTAAGAGCTATTTTGTATAGGCGGTTGGGTGATCTCCTCACCTTCATTAGTAGAATATTGTTCATGTCGAATACCCTCAAGTAGGAACCGACAATCTCCACCTTGCTTCTATCTTCTGTTAATTGACCAAGGCTCAATATATTACTTCTTAAACTTGGAATGAAGTATACCTCCGATAGAAGACGTTGTTCATCATTCTTGCATTGGAACAAGATTGATCCTCTGCCCTTAATCTGCATGGTTGAGCCATTGCCGAACTTGACACGGCCGGTGATATCCTGATCAAGATCCTCGAACTTTCCTCGGTAGCCCGCCATATGGTTGCTAGCACCGTTGTCAAGGTACCACACGTCGGTGTCGGCCTGTGCTTCTCCGGCACTGCGCAAGTCTGATACTATCTTCGCTTTATTGAGCGTGATGATGTCAGGAGTCTCCTCCTGAGTCTCTCCCAACAGCAATGCGGCCTCCTCGTCTTGCGCTCGTGCGAGGTTCGCCTCCTTATCACGACGTTTGTTGCGATACTTCGACGCATAGTGCCCATAGTTTTCATAATTGAAGTACTTAATTTTTGATTTGTCGCGGTTGGAGCTTGAACCGCGAGTCCCCTCGCCCTCTTGGTGTTGCGCTATTTGACCGCCACGGCTACCCCTGCCGTGCCCGCGGCCACGTCCACGAGGCTTGCCACGGCCCCGGTCGTAGCCAGAGTGCCCCTTTCCGCTCGACGGTAAATCAGCACTGCCTTTCTTCAACCGCTCCTGCCACTGAGCGTGAGTAAGCAGGAGTTGTCCGCTGTTGCTCTCACCTCGACCGTATATGCGTTCTTTATACGCTTTGAGGCTGCCGATCACTTCCTCGACCGGTATGGTCTCCACATTCGCAAACTGCTCGATCGCAGCAACGACCTGCAGGTACTTGTGTGGGACGGAGATGAGCAGCTTCTTGACGATGACAATGTCCTCCATCTGGTCTCCCAATCCATGAATCTTGTTTGCGAGGGTAGTCAATTTTTTCGCAAATTCATCGATGGAATCTGTTTCCTTCATACGCAAAACCTCGAACTCACTCTTCAAGGTTTGAATCCTTGCCTTCTTCACCCGATTAGCGCTGAGGTACATTGTCTTCAGGCTTTCCCAAGCTTCCTTAGCTGTTTTGTGCTTGGCCAGCGGGAATAGGATCTCCTCGAGGACAGCTTGAAAGATGCACGCCAACGCCATCTTGTCTTTCTTCTTTTCTACGACCACCCCGGCCGCGGGTTCAGTGGCGTCCCAAACGCCTTGAGCCTCCATGAAGACCTCCATCTTGATCGTCCAAGTGGAGTAGTTGCTAGATGTCAGCATCGGGTAGTGCAAGGTTATGCTTTCCTCCTTTGTTGCTGGCGCCGTCGAGTGCTCGACAATTGACATCTTGTTGAGCCGAAGGTACTTTGGCTTACACTTGGCTTTGCTACCAGATGTTGGCTACAGGCAGCGGGTTGTAACCTGCAGGAAGACTGACAGAGAACTAGAGAAAGCTATTGTTTGTTTCTTTTATTTCTCTCATCTGAAAACAAGCAACTACACTCACGTTTTATAGTCACTACTGCTAACAACTCAACTTTGAAATCAAGCTAACAGACTCTATTAAGATGGATCTGAACTTTGACAAGTTCTATTCCTACAAACAAGAGTCATGACTAGATTATTAATTGATATCCCTAGCTTCCAACTGATTATTAGACAACAATCCGCATAAATGTCGTAAGCTCTCTAGGTTTGGAGGAATCTTTCCAATGAAATTGTTATTGTTAAGTAGAATATAACTAAGCTGCGAAGCCTTCGACAAAGAGAGAGGTATGGAGCCATGCATTTTGTTATAGTTGGTAGCTAGAAATTCAAGGTGTGGATGTGCCTGGTTCAAAACTGATTGAATGTATATTCTAGAAAGCCGATTGAATGTATATAGTTTCGGGTTCAAAACTGTTCCTTCCAAGGCTCGTTATAACAAGTCATCTCCTAAATGGAGCACTGCTATTAGTATAGTAAAGCCCTTAAATACCCATCAACAAAAGCTTTGTGCTCAATCAAAACTTTCCAAGATTCCACCTTTTTAAAGCCAAGCATCCTAATTCATCATTAAAAAAGCTTTTTCTTCTTGAGATTGATTATAACGAGATCTTTCGTACTTCAATTACAAGCCAGCACCTCCAAGATTCCTCCTTGTTTTCGAAACAAACCTAAATTCAAGAACACCTCACCGGAAGGAAAAAAAACTTCTTCTTTTTTTCCATGAAATTAATCCACAAAGAACGACAAAAACATAAGAAGGACGAGAAAGAAATTTGTGTGTGTGTGTGTGTGTGTTGGGGGTGGGGGGAGAGATTTTCTCCTACCTATTCTCTCAAATAATAATAATAATAATAATCACATGAATCACAAAGACTTTTCTGTAATTTATCCTAATTAAAAAGTAAAAATCCAAATAAAAATAAAATAAGCCATATAATTTCTTCCTTCCATCATATTACTATAGGATAAGTACACCCATTCGTTCAGAAGATATATTCCAAACAACCAAGCGTAAAATCCATATATAGTATCTAGTTCCAGTAGTAAATGTCGATGTAATTAACTTTGTTCATAAAAGAAAAGCAAAGATTATGCTAGATGTAATGTCGTAAACATAAAGTTTTATCAATAACTAACAAGTATGATACACAAAGTGAAATTTATTGCGATCATCAATAACTTTTTCTATTGACATATGACTTTCATTAATTTCTAGCAGTATATGTTACTGGAGTTGACCATGTCTAAGATTTTCTTCATCATTAAATCTCAAAGAATATGTTCTTGATCAAAAATTCAATTCATTCCGATGCTTTTAACTTTCATTTGGTCAGTTGGCAAATCATTTGTGCACATAAGACCAATTCTAAGAATCAAATAAACACATTCAAGTGTTTTTGCATGAAGTATATTTTGAGAAGTCACTGGGTTCTTGAGCACCATTTGCTAGCAAGCACTCATCCATTATATTCATGAATTAGAAAATGCCTTCTCAAGGAAAAAAGTACAGGGCCTTAGGCCTTTCTTAAAAGCAACATCCATAGATCTCAACCCCGAGAACAGATCCAGTAGAAGAAGTACTCCATAGCTATAGACATCTTCACGTGGAGACTTTGCTGGTCATTCCGTACCGTACTCTGAATTTCAACAAAACTCTAAAAGTTATTAGACTTCAGCGAGTTGTGTAGAAAACAATAACGACAAAATGTTTATGCCAAAAAATTGTATCTCCTGATTTAATTTTCATAGAGATCCAACAATGTTTTGTGTTGGATGTCGACTGCCTAATGCAAACCCTCCTCTTTTATCCAGATTTAAACTAACAGGTAAAAGATAAGACTTTAAAAATAACACAGTAAAATAAGTAGACACTAAAGTGATTCTAAACCTCTCATAAATGCTAGATTTTAGAAACAGGGACACGAATTTAGATACTGACTCGATACGGATTTAGAGAACAATATCCTTAGAAAGTTAAGGAACAAATTTGATACAATATTTGTTGTATAAGCATGACAATTTATCTATATAAACATTTTACATACTAAATCTTAATAATATCTTTTTTTATGTATGTCCATGATAGTAGCTAGTTTCCAAGTTCTAAAAATTTAGGATATACCGGTATGATACATGTTCATATTTTTATAAATTTTACATACTTCCATATTATAAAACGGCTTTTAGCCATCGTATGTATCTGTTTGGAGCCTAAACATAATAGAGCCATATCTAAAATGAGAGTCAAGAAAAGTGTCTTGTCGAATATGTCACGTACGGATTGTCACACCCCGCTACCGAATAATCGGGTAGGAGTCGGACATGTACAACCTAAGATGTCGTTGACAGCTGTAGTCAGCTGTCTAGACCTCAATAATTTTTAATGTATAAGTATTTGATCACTTCATCACAGCTATCTATACGCGTTTTCTATCATGAGCAATCACCATAATTACTATTGCTTTTATTACATGCCTTTTACAAAGAATGTACGGAAACAAATCCGGTGAATGTAAAGAACGACAACTATCACAACACGATACAACCACAATACAAAGCAATCACAGAAATGAAACTAAACAAAAGTCTAAGTCTCCAAATGAGTGTCCTCCATGTCCAGGGTAGTTTCAAGACTAGCATCACCTAGGGGCTACTCCTGGGGATCATAGAAAGTATGATACTCTATTTCATCGTCACCTGCCACGGTTATCCAGTCAGGAAGGAGCAAAGCAACATACATATCTCATAGTACTATATAATATGATGCAAAAAAATAATATAGTACATAATAGATAAAATGACAAGTTACCATGAAAAGCAAGGATAACTGTGTCAACATGCTCTAGCTACGTGTGGAACGTATACATGGAACACTATCAAGCATGTAGTGGCTAGATCGAGAATCAGGTATATCATGAATGATATACTATCAGTCACGCACGCATGTAAATAGACATCAGGCACGTCTCACGATGGTACTAGCAGTCATGTATTTGTCCATGACTAGAAAAACTATATATCCTTCTAGTGTTCTCCCTCCCAACACGACATGACACGTGAAAATGTGCAAGTTAATAAACATGCATGAAATATCGCATAGAAAAGTAAGATAGCATGTACTTGCCTCAATCCACGTAATGTCTGTGTTTGGAAGGATTTTCCCTAGTAACCAAAGTCCACATGTTAGTTGCCATAGTTGCTAAAAATTCTATATAGGTTCTTAATTCCAATTCTTGCTAATTACTAACTAATTAATTTCTTAATCTAATCAGTAAACTAATTCTTATTTAACAGGCTCTGATCACTAATGGCTGAATTAACTCCAATTATCCAACTTAGTATCTTAAATCCTGCTACTGGTCCTTCAGACTTGCTCCCAAAGTCTGGGCTCTGGCCCAAGTGTACTTTATTTAGCCAACAAAACCCGAAACTGACCCCTCACTTCAGTGAATGTTTTATTCCCACAGCCAACTGTAGTTGACTAATCACTTGGAAAACTGAATTCAAGATTCAGTTTCCCGCCTGAAATCACTCCTCTTAACCCGTGATCCTGGTGTCACTCTGAGTTCAGGACCCAATGTGTCAGTACAGGCGCAAAGCTGAATCACAAGGGGGAAGGTCGATACCCGAGTTGACCCCAAACCGAAATCGTATCCAAGCTGAACTCGGAAATTGGTTAATTTAATCCTAGATTGCAACACAACTGAAGGAGCAAGGAGTGGTCAGAAGCTTACCGATCAAAAAGTTTCCTCCAAACTAGGCTCCAACTCGTTCTAATGATCAGAATAAAAAAGTTATACGGATGCAAACATGTCAGGCACTAGGGGTGCAAACGAGCCAAGCCGAGCCAAGCTTTCATAAGCTTAAGCTTGGCTTGATTAGAATTAACCAAGCTCGAGCTCGAGCTCGAGCTTGATAAATTTTTTATTTTAGAGCTTGAGCTTGGCTCGAGCTCGTTTATATTAAGCTTGAGCTTGGCTTGATTTGAGCTCGAGCTTGGCTTGATAAGCAAGCTTGATTCAAGCTTGATAAACAAGCTTGATAAGCTCAAACTCAAGCTTGATAAGCTCAAACTCAAGCTCGTTAAGCTTGATTTCGAGCTTGTTCAGCTTTATTTCAAGCTCATTAAGCTTGATTTCGAGCTTAACGAACTTGATTTCAAGCTAGTTAGGCTTGAATTCAAGTACCTATAATATTAATAATTTATTTATAAAAATTTAGTTTAAAAAGTTCTTTAATATCAATTATTAAGGACATATAATTATATATAATGCACACAACCATATTGTAATACAAACATGCATAAAATTAGAATTCAACAAAGAACAAATTAAAATATAAATAATAAAATAAATTTGTACACTGCCAACAATGAGCTCCTAAACGAGCTTCTAACGAGCCAGCTTACGAGTCAGCTCGCAAGCTTGTAAACGAACCAGCTCGCGAGCTCAAACGAGCCGAGTACTTCTAAGCTTGAGCTTGGCTCGTTTATTAAACGAGCTCGAAAATGAAGCTTGAGCTTGGCTTGTTTACTAAACGAACCGAGCTCAAACGAGCTTTTATCGAGCCGAGCTTCGAGCAACTTGCGAACGGCTTGGCTCATTTGCAGCCCTAGGCACATAAACGAACAGAGATTATTGTCTTCATTTTTATAATAGTAAGTTCCATCCCTAGTTCCAATTTCTAGATTTTCGGTTCCATCCCGCCCATAGGTGCTAAGGGTTGGGCCTCCAAATTTGTAGATTATAGATTATAGGAACTCATTTTGTAGAATTATAAATCCCAATTTGGAGCCCAACTTTGTATATTTTTAGATTAAATTTTTTTTTTCCACATCAATTTTTGATCACACAGTTTTTGGGACCAGAGCTCATTTTATCATTTCCTACTATTCTTATACAAATCCAACACGTTCTACATTTACCTGTTTTTTTTTTTAATTTTGGATCCCATATTATATTGGAGAGTCCCAACTACTAATGATGCTCTTAAAAAAATAACATAAAAAATTTCATTTATCCAAAAAATTGGCAACATTAGAAGACCATCATATCCCAAAATTAATTGGGATGGGACCCAATTGGCTTCTTTACAAGACTTTCAAATCTCAAGTCAATGTTAATTTTGGCCATTTGGCATCAGTAGAAGACCTTCACATCCCTAATATGTCTTTGTTACAAAAGTTCGGTAGCATATTGAAGACATGATGCTACTTTAAAAGGTGTTCCGTTCTCTAGAAATAAAAACAAACAACCAAAGTACAAGATTTTTGGCAATATATGTCACTAGAACTGATCTTGTTAATGGAAGTAAAGTTAGAAGTAAAGTAAGAGGATGATAAATATAATGCCATAAACATAAAATTTTATTAATAGGCAACAAGTCTAATACAAGGGTGATATATACTGAAATCAGAAATAACTCTTCAAATTCGTTATCAAGGCGTGTCACTTTTATTTGGTTGTAGCATTATACGCTAGTGGAATTGGTCTTGTTACAGTTCTCTGCAGCATTATGTCTCAAAAAATCTGCTCTTGATCTTATTCAGTTCATTCCTTACCATTTTAATCTCCATTCGATCCGTTGGCAAATCATTTGTGCATAGGAGACCAATTCTAAGCACCAAAGAAACACATTCAAAAGTTTTTTCATGATTTATAGTTTGGGAATGGTAACTAGTTTGAACTCCATTTGCTAGCAAGCGCTCATCCATGATGCTCATGACCCCTTCAGAAAATCCATCATTGACGAATGTACGGAGCGTTAGGCCTTCCTTAAAAGCACCATCCGTAGGTCTCTTCCCAGTAAATAGCTCAATCAGAAGTATTCCATAGCTATAGACATCTCCATGAGTAGAAACTTTGTTGGTCATTCCGCACTCTTCATTTGAACAAAATATTAATAGTTAATTAGACTTCTACAAATAGAGTAAACACTAAAACTGATTCTTAACTTCTTGTGTCAACAATTTTAATTTTCATGGAGATCGTACAATGTTTTGTGTTGGATGTCTTCTACCTACTGTAACTCTCCTTTCTACATATTTGAACTGACATTTACAAGATAAGACATTAAGAACAACACACTAAAAAGAGTAAACACTAAAAATGATTCTTAACTTCTCCTAAGAACTAGTTTGCAAAGACATGCAAACAGATTCGATACACACATGTATAAATGACTTTCAACCATTATTTTCGTCCCTTGGAGACTAGAATTGAGCAAGACATATCTGACATGAGTGTCGAGAAAGTGTCGTGTCGAATACATGTCAGGTAAAGATACAGAGAAAGAGATAGTCCTTTCCTGGAGTATATGTGCAACAAAGCCTAAGATGACGTAAAATAGAATCAATTAGTGTCTTCATTTTTTATTCAAGGAATAAGGACAAATGAAAAGACTATCTCAGACTTGGATCGGTCTTGGAGTTATTGTCATATGACTCCCGTTAAACTCTTCTCGACATAGCTTTCTATTAAACTAAATTCTAGTAGTCAAGAATAAGCTAAATCTGAAGAGCAAGTTTTAAAATTAGCTAAAAAAAGTTTAATTTATCCCAAAAAAGAAGAAGAAATTCAACTTGATAACTATGATACCTGGAGCAATATACCCAATAGTTCCTTTAATTCCAAAGGAGCTAGTAGAACTTGTTGTAGACTCGTTGATAAATCTGGCCAACCCGAAGTCGCTCACTAGGGCTGTCATGTCATCATCAAGAAGAATATTGCTTGGTTTCAAATCACAATGAATAATAGGAGCATGGCTATGGTGGTGGAGATACTCCAATGCAGATGCCACGTCCATCGCTATATTTATTCTCTGCATAAGCTTCAATGTCTTCAGTCCGAAAGTTTCATTTCCTTCTGGATGCAACCAACTTTCTAAACTGCCATTGGGCTTGAACTCGAAAACTATTGCCTTGAAGTCGTTGCCGTTGAAATCCACACTTGAACATGCAGTCAATATCTTGATAAGGTTCCGATGTCGAATATTTCTGAAAGCGTCACACTCAGCAACAAAGCTCTTCAAAGCTCCCAGTTGTTGAAGGTTAAATACTTTCACTGCAATAACTTTAGCTCCAAGCTCATGATCGTCTAGCGTTCCTCGATATACAGAACCATAATTACCAGAACCAATTAGGTTTTCTTCAGAAAATCTATTTGTTGCTTTGACAAGGTCAGAATATGAGATACTTATATGTTGCTCCTTGATGGTATAGTTTTCTACAGGTTTCCTTCTTGATCTTTGACGAATCCAACGACGAAAAGCAAAAAAAAGGAAGAGCAAGAATAAGCACAAAAATCCGCTAAAAACTGAAATGATCACTGTAATTTTTCGAGACTTATGATTCTTCTTAGGACTTGAAAATGCACAAATTGGTAGATGCAAAACTGGATCTCCCCCGCAGAGCTTATCGTTGCCAAGGACCGAAATCCCACTCTTGTTTCTGAAGACCCCTTTTCTTGGCACTTCGCCTTCAAAGTTGTTGAAAGATAGGTTGAGATCATATAGGTCAGGAAAGTCCCCAAGGAATATCGGTATTTTTCCCGACAAATTATTCTGTGAAAGGTCGAGCTCTTGAAGGCCTTTTAATGCACTTAATGATGTAGGGATACTTCCTTCAAAGAAGTTTCTATCAAGATTAAGGATTTGTAGAACCAGACATTTGCCAAGACTATCGGGTATTTTTCCTGACAATTTGTTCCCAGACAACGCTAGGCCTCCTATATTTATCAAATTTCCTATTTCCGGAGGTATCGTTCCTCTTAACTGATTTTCCTCAAATGAAACCTCTCTACTAAGGCTAGAGATACTGAAGACTTCTTTAGGTATTGTGCCTGTCAACCTATTGTGTCCAAGGTTCACTAATTCCAAAGACTTGCAATTGCCGAGGGTGGTTGGGATACTTCCGCTAAAGCTATTGAAATCTAGAAAAAGCAGGTTTAATTGTGAGAGGTTGCCCATAGTGGATGGAATTTCTCCCGAAAAATTGTTAAATGACAAGTCTAATTCATGTAAGTTCTTGAGCAACCCGATAGAGGTAGGAATACGTCCTGAAAGAATGTTTGGACCGAGATCAAGTGCCGTCAGGTTGACAAGGTTTCCAATCGCTGGAGGGATGCTTCCTTCTATGGAGTTGTCTCCCATTGTTAGCACTTGTAGAGTGGTGGAAAAGTTTGCAACCGATTTTGGTAGCAAGCCTCCAAGGTTGTTTTCATCTATATGCAGCCGCTCTAAGATGGTGCAATTGTTTAAAGAAGTGAGGAAGCTCCAATCAAGGGACTCCCTAGCTTCCAACTGATTGCCAGCTAGATTCAAGATGCGTAAATATTGTAAGCTCCCTAGGTTTGGAGGAATCCTTCCACTGAAATTGTTATCGCTAAGCTCAATTTCACTAAGCTGCGAAGCATTCGACAAAGACATAGGTATGGAGCCATGCATTTTATTAAAGGAGGCAAGTATATATTTAAGGTGTGGAAGTGCATGGCCCAAATCTTCTGGAAGTGATCCTTGCAGCTGGTTAAAGTCCAAATAAAGAACCACAAGAGAGGAGAGGTTCCATAGAGAAGGCGGGATGGATCCCTCTAAATTGTTAGCTCCAAAACCGAGAAATTTCAGCATAGAGAGTTCTCCCACGGATGGTGGAATTCCTCCTGAAAATTGATTGTTTGACAGTCCTAGAAGAATAAGAGATGATGCGTTGGAAAGGGAGGCCGGTATTTGCCCAGTAATATTATTGTGTCTTAGATTGAGATAATAGAGGGGGGGGAAGAGAACCGAACTCGCTAGGGATATATCCTCCAAGCATGTTGTAAGACATATTTATTGTTTGGAGGCCTAAACAATGGCTGAGTTCCGACGGAATTACACCGGTGAGCGAATTATTGCGAAGATCAAGAATCTGCAGACGAGACAGTCGAGAGAGTTCTACGGGGATCGGCCCATGGAAGTGATTGGAGGAGAGGTCGATCGTCCTGAGGAAGGTAAGGTTGGCTAGGTGAGGTGGTATGCTTCCGACCAGGTCGAGGGAGGTCAGGTTCAACGAGACGACTCTCTCTGGATGCCTATGGCCACAGACGACACCTTGCCAATGGCAAAAAGGAAGGGTGTCATTCCACGTAGCAAGGAGGACTCCATGGGGATCGAGGGAGATCTTGGACTTGAAGAGGAGGAGAGAAGATCGGTCGGTTACATTGTTGTGTTTTGGTCCTAGTATAGCAGCTGGAGCAGACATCCCATGGACATGGACATGGAGATGGTGTGGGATATTGACGAAGAAGACAAGAAACAGTAGAATTAGAATGGTAGAAGGACACCAAAGGAAGGAGGAGGAGAACATTGCTGTGCGCGCTAAGGTATGATATGGTATGGTACGGTATTGATTGATTGTATACTCTCATACTCATTTCCCGTCCATTTATATAGAGCCAGAGGCAGAAGCACTTATAGACTTTTTATGGAAGCAGGAAACGGAGGCTGCTTTTTGAAAAAAGCAGAAGCCAAAACCAACCGTGTTTCCCTAGTCATATTCTTAGTCTATGTTCGCAGAAGATTCCTTTCAACGCTACAGACCCAGAAGAAAAAATATAGTCATTGTATATTCTGTACAATAAAAAGTAGGACTTAAGAAAAATCCAACTCATTTGGTTGTTGTTTCAGGACAAAAAAATTCCAGAAAATTTTTTAAGGTTGGTTTGGTTCATTTGGTTTTAAACCGGTTGGTTTGGTTTATTTAGGACTTGGTTTATTCTGGTTTAATTAAAATATTAATTTTTAAGTCTTTAAAAGATAGTTCTGGAGTACAATAAATTCTAGAAAAATTGTGGTAAGTCTAATTCTTTATTTTACATCCAAAAATATTATTTTTATAATATTTTAATATTTAATAAAATCACAAAAATTATTTAATACTAGAATACATTGATTTTAATTAGTTAAAAAAATCCAGAAAAATTACAAAAATTTATTTTTAAATTCCTGAAAAATCTGGGGGATTACAGGGGCTGCTTGAATTTTGTGCATGGTTATATCCAAATTTACTGTTATGATGGTTCAGATTTCTCATTGCTTAGGTTAAGGATTATATGTCTACTAATGTCTCTCATAGTAGCCTAGGGTTAAGTTGGAAGGTTTATAGCTTGGGTTATTGTTGCTAGAGCAAGAATGGGCTTTTCTAAGGTTTCTAGAGGTCATTAAAGGTGTCTTCAAGAGAGGTTGAAGGAGATCTCATTCGATTTCTTATAAGAAAATGGTTGCTCTTTGCGCGCGGTATTTGCGTGTAATTCTTTGTAAGATTTTTTGATCGACTCAAAAGTATTTCTTTCCTTGCCCCATGGAGTATGTGGCTATTGTACGAACCACATTAAACTTTCATGCTTGCTATTTGATCTTTTTTTATTTGTATATTTGTTCCTTGTTAATTTTCTCGTCATTGTTAAGGTATTTTTCATGTTCTCGCTTCTGCATTGAGCATAATAATTGGTATCAGAGTTTAAGGAACCGTCAGAATTTTAAACTTTTGGATCTAAGTCAACGGGACGTTGGTCCTCTTCCTATTTTTCTAGATCGGGATTCTTGAAATCGTTGGTTCATAAAGGTCCAAGAAAATTTCAAAAATCTTGGATGATGGATTAGAAGGTTAATAGAATCAAGTTTGAGATTGAGAGATTTAACGGTAAATAAAACCTTTATTTACGGTAGAGAAGGGTCATGTCTCTCCTCGTGAAAGAGGGAGTAATTAAATCTATAGCGGAGAAGGACAAAAAGCCTTCATATACAATAGAGGATTCATGGGATGACATGAATCAGAGAGCACTATGCACGATAAATCTCTATTTGACAAATGAGGTAATATACAACGTTATGTCAGAGACTTCTGTAGAGGTTTATGGTGACGCTAGAAGGCTTGTATTTGATGTTGGGAACACAAATGCAACGCAAAAATCGTTCCCTCAAACCAAGAAGCTGCGAGAGAACCAAGCAATAACAACGCACAAAATCAAACGCCAAACCACAGAGAAAAATTGCACACAGACACGAGCAATTTTTATGGGAAAACCCTTGTGGGTGGGACGATTGGAGTCAAACTCTAAAAAGCCTCCACTAATGGAATAACAAATACGCCGAATCCTTACAAATTTCTCACCGATCCAAACGGATCACCACAACTCTTTGGAATAGAAAATAGATCACAAACAAACAAAAAACAAAGACGACGAGAAAAGAATTACCCGAAATCGATCTCCACTTCGAAATAGCCTTCAATCTCTTCCTCTCTCCTTTAAATGTTGTAAAAGCACTCTTGCCTCCTTTTGCAATATTTTGAGATATATTTTAGTGTTATGAAACATCTAATATATATAGCTCAAACCCACAACTAGTATTCCTATTATATATAGGAATACCCAATCTAAATCCAAATCCATTGACATATTCCTATTATATGTAGGAATACTCAATCCAAATCCATTGAGGTATTCTTGTTATATGTAGGAATATTCAATCCAAATTTAGGATATTTTCCACATAGGTTGGGAAGCCCATCCACTCCAACAAAACTCCCCCTTCACAACTATGTGGAGGGGGTCATCATCCCGATAATCCGCCTACAGTACTCAAACATTTTTCTTGGATACATGATGTGGTTGAAAAGAAGCAAGCGGCGCTTGAGAAGGTTCATACGGATGTCAGCTCCCTTGGATTTGAATTTTGAGGACATAATTTTTCTAAGGTGGGTAGAGATGTCAACCTCCTTTCCCAGCGTACTTTGGTGCATATTGTCCTTGTCGTACTTTGGCGCATATTGTTTTCTAGTCCGACCATTGTTTAGACTGGACCCGAGAGTTGTGGAGAGAGTGGGTTTGGTTGGGTTAGTGGCATGTATGGCTTGGATGGGTTTGAGTGATCCAACGGCCCACATCTCAAACCTAAACCTATATATATTCTCATTTCTCTTTCTGCTCATTATTTTTCTTTCTATTTCTCTCTCTTAGGTTTTCTCTCTCCCTTCGTAGGCAAGTAAATCTTGCACAAGAGAAGAACCATGGAATTATGCATGCTTTTAGTTCTTATATTTCATGTTTATTTTTAGCTCATATTGTTGGGACCGAATACCCCTTCATCTTTAATATTTGTTGTTCTTGATTTTCTTGGTTCGAATTGCATGGACCTGAGTTTGGGTCTATGGGTTCACTTTTGTTTTCCTGGGGTTTGATCTCCCAAAAATTTGAGTTTACAAAACTAATTAGCTTATAGTGTAGAGCACCATATTTTATGTAACTTTGCTTTTGGTCGTGCTTGATTTCGAGTCCAGTTAAGTTCAGTGCTGAAACTTGATACAATACATATACCAAAATGGTTGACTAGAGAAGAAGAACATTGCTCTGTGAAGTGTATGCAAGAGAAAACCTTTTTGGCATAGAAATACGTATGTTTCACTTTGGACGCATTGGTGTGTTGTCCCAACTCTTAGTGCGTACTAATAATACTGCACTCAGTCTCCTAACAAAAGTGCGTCAGTCACACTCCTTGAGTTAGTGACACATTTTCGAGAGAAAATCCAGTTGGCGCATGTTTGGTGCATATTCAATCAAAGTTCTCATGGGAAAACCAAGAGAAAGTGCGCCACAGTCAGTCAGCGAACTTTCTTCGCATTTGGCAATCTGGCGCACTTTTCTAATGTTTCATCAGTCGGCGCACTTTTCTTATATTTGGTCGGCTCATGCACTTTCTTCCCTCTTCCTTTCCTTAGGGACGAAGATTTGGTTGGTTTCTCGATTTCTGTGTTATTAATTTGTGTGCTCCTCGACTAACAAGTTTCTCGACTGTCGAGCTTTGACCTCGGATTGTGTGTTTCGTCTTTTAGCTAGCTTGATCGTGCACTTTCTTTGAATTTACGCCTTATTCTTGCCCGCGCACTTTTGTTAAGTGCGCCGTATTGGTTAACATGGCAAAGTGAGCCAACCCTTTGTAGCTCATGCTTATTTCTGTGAGTTTGTGCCCAAACTTGCTTTGTGCGCCTACTATTTTCTGTGCATGTTGGGCCCTTTTGCTTGGAATGTTTCTTGTCATCTCCTATGTGGTTGATTCTAGTATTGCTTGTGTTATGATTCTAAGAAAGAATGGACTTAGAAATCTAACCTCATGCTAGACATGACCATGTGCTGAGATTGGCTATGTACATGGCATGAATATGTGTTGGACTTGAGATTTTCTCAGTGAACCAGACTAAGTGAATAGTGACTAACTGGCTATGTGGATGACATAAGCTTCGTGATATAATGTGATAAAAAATTATGTGACCCAATGATAATTGCTAATTGGACTCGAATATTGTATCCGTGTTGATACAGTTATTGTCTGATAATGTTCCTGATTTAATGTGAACTGAGGTATGACATATCGTGTTACGTGTTAAAGTAATTATATTTGTGTAGTGCATCGATAATGCCTCCAAATTCCTGAACGCGCGATACTATAAATATATTTTTTCCAACACGGGCATGATATGTCCGCCAAGTACCAAAGCGTGGCTAGGTTATTAATTTATTGAGTGTTACATACATGCTCGGGTGAATCTAGACTGAACTTTCATGGATTCGTATCTAACGTGCCTGTACTTTTTATGACATATTAAGGAAAATTCTCATGTGGCCACACATTGAGATTTTTGAACACAATATATGGTTAATTAAGCAACTAAAAGTGGTAGTAACATTGGGAGAAAACGGTATCCTGAGATCATGCCAACGAACCTTCCAACATAGATTCAATCTAAGTGTGCTGTGGGCTGGCCACCACAGATACTGTATATCATCCGACTTAATGGAGTACAGTATCTGACCTATTATAAATAATGTCGAGCCAATGTTTCACTATAGGAACATTGGAACCGCTAATATTGTAATTTTAGCGCGTGGACCTACGGAGAATTAGTGCGATTCATGAGTGCTTGTATATTTATCTATTTGGCTCAGTTAGCTCATGTTCGGCAAAGACGTGATATGAGGATACATATTATTTATTATTTTGAGATAACCTCAGACTCCACTAATAGCAAATCGTACAAGTGATTGGCCGATATTATAAATTAGACTTGGTTGTGATTGTATTATTCTGTTAGTTGTCACGCCCCAATTTCCGTAAGGGGCCGATCGTCCTCGCTTAGTGCCTTGCGGAACCGATCATCCTCGCATGGGTGTGATGCCTTGCAAGCCTAAGTTGTGCTTGCACATGACCAAAGCTTTGAACAAGGAAAAGTAAGTTATTCAAGATGGAAACAAGGGCACAATATTGCAGAAAAGTAAATGAACACAATGTCATAAGGAAACAAGCTCTTTATTGATATTCAAGAAGTGTTACAAGCAGCGCTTGACCTAGATTACAATTCTCTCAAGCTTTCTCTCTCGATTACAATGACATTGTTCTATACATTACATCCCTTTATACAAAAGCAACTCAAAATATCTCGATATGGCTTAAAATATTGCTTCTTCGGACGATCCTGTCACGCCCCAGAATCAGAATAGTGGAGGGTGGGGCTAACAAGGCCAGCTACGTATACTTAGAGCACACTGGTACTCGGCGTATTCGGTGAAGCTATAAGACATGAGGGGTCACTACTATAAACCAACAGTCAAGCCTAATGTATCAATCACAAGAACAACATGAATACTAACAAGATGTAAGATCATCTAAAATATAATAGTAAAGTATCCCAAACTATAATATACGATGATCATGAAGCTAGTGAACATAGAATGAATAAACTAGCCAGAATCTGAGTCATACATGATTAACCCTAGGATATGTTAATCATGCTAATGCCCATAGGCTAACTGATCAAACCAAAATATGAGCTAAACACGTGCTCGGTGGCTAAACTCTCTCAAAATATAATGTACATCATGGTGGGAAAGTAAAAAAAAACCCACTCAAGTGGTCTGTGCTCCTGGTGGCCACCATCCTTAGGAAAGTACGAAAGATCCTCGGATGCTGCTACTGGTGGCCACCCCAAATAGCAAGTACCATAAAGGAAGCCATTCTAGAAACTTAAACCAACAACACAAGAAATACAATTACTGGAAAGTAAAGACTGAATGTAAAAAATCTCAGGATAATAAATATTGTAAAGCCTATAATGAGACATATCCAGATCTATTAATCAATAAGAAAATAACAAGTACTGAAAGTAAATGTGATCATGTAAAGCCTAGACTAACCATTAACCATCAATCACGACAAATCAAATAAGTACGACGTGATACCTTTAACTAAGTAGGGTTATCACAATCCTTAATTAATAACTTTATAATACAACGTGATGCTAGAGTTTCTTCTAATCACATGCCCCTGTAGTCCGTTTGGGATATCCATACACAACCAACTGGATACTCCTCAAGATACACCATAATATAAACTACTGGATACTCCTCAAGATAACAGTATGAATAATCGGGACTGCATGCAATCTAGGAAAATTTCTAGCCATGTACTATATGAATCTCTAGTTATAAATCCCTAGAAGTTTCTTGTATGAATCCGGGTATGGCATTCCGCAGAATCCATCCTAAACATGATGTAGACAAATCAAGTTCTAATAGTAATATAAACATGTTTAATATACATTGCATATACGGACTCATGTATGCCACAACAACAATCAAGTCGCGTGATACCAAGTAAACCTAGGTAAAGCCAAGTGTAGCCATGTCAATCCAGGTGAAGCCAGGTATAGCCATATAAAACCAGGTAAAGTCATATACAACCGTATGAAGCCATGTCCAACCAGATAAAACCATGTGAAACCAAGTCAATCCATGTCCGATGAAACCATGTAAAGTTATACCAAGTCAAGTCCAGTCAATCATGTCATCATGTGTAGCCGGGCAAAGCCGGGTGAAATCGAGTAAAGCCAAGTCAATTCAAGTCATGTCAACTGAAGCCATGTAAGTTCATGTCCAAAAATTAGTCCAAGTCATCGCGTGTCCAAGCAAAAGCCAGAAGTTTCAATATAAAATCACGAAAAACCAAGAATTTCTAAAGAAAGTGCAAGATCGGTATACCATTGGTATATCCCAGTACACCGTCAGTACATCGGTCCAGAGATAGAAAAAATACAGTAAGTTTTGGATTCTAAAAAATTGGTATACTGTCGATATACTATAGTATACCGTCAGTATGTCGTTCCAAGTAGGCAAAAAGTTACTAGAAAATAAACACTACTAGAATAAGCGGGATTAGCGACGTATTTTAGCGACTCCTAGTAAAAACGTCGCTAATTTAGCGACTCGGTAAAAATCGTCGCTAGGCGTCGCTAAATGGCGACATTTAGCGGCGTTTAGTGACTTTTATTAAGATTTTAAAAGAATAGTCGCTATAAGTTTAATTAAGGTCGCTAAACGTCGCTAATATATCTGTATTAGCGACGTTTAGCGTCGTAAGTAGCGACGTATCTATCAAAAATATTTAGCGACGTATTTAGCGACGTCTTTGGCGTCGCTAATTTTTATTTTAGCGATATTTTTATTTGACGTCGCTAAACGTCGCAAAATTTTGGTTAATTAGGGCTCAGTTTTCTTTTCTCCATCTGTCGAAAATTTTAAAATCGTTTCGATTTCCCCCGCCCCCCCCCTCCGGCGACCGGGTCTCCACGGCTGTGCCCCCCTCTCCGGCGACCGGGTCTCCACGGCATCCCCCTCCTCCTCCTCGAGCTATAGGTAATCTCTCTCTCTCTCTCTCTCTCTCTCTCTCATGTGACACTGACACAAGACACACTTGACAGACACGACACACGCTCACAGACACACACGACACACACACAGACGCAGACACACACACACGACACACACACAGACGCAGACACACACATGACACACACATACGACACACACACAGACGCAGACACACACACACGACACACACACAGACGCAGACACATACACGACACACACATACGACACACACACAGACGCAGACACACACACACGACACACACAGACGCAGACACACACACGACACACACACACGACACACACACACAGACGCAGACACACACACACAGACGCAGATTAGGGTTAGGGTTAGGGTTAGGGTTAGGGTTAGGGTTAGGGTTAGTACATTCCATTATGTGATTTCATGTCTTCCATATATATAGATAATTTGATATGATTTGCAACATAGTATACAGAGTACCAGAAAATCTCCCTTGACTATTTTCCAAATCGAGTTACTTCTACATATTCCAAATCGGTTGAACCTACCACTTCCTGTGAATGCAGTCATGCATTTCTTATTTTAATTTTATCATATTATACTATTATTGTTCATTCATCCAAATTTTATGTTTCAGTTTCTGCATACATGTTTTAGATTATCAAACCTCATGGACTGATAAAGCTTTGGAGAAACGTTCACCGTGCTCTAAAGTCAGTAGACAATATATACTTTGAAGCAGCGTAGCCATTAATCAGAATAATGATGAACATGAGAAGTGATCAAATATTGTCGAATATGGTTGCTTTCCAAATAGGACCAAAGAAAATTAGCAACAACTGAATTTCATTAGAATATAGATCAAATCTAATCAAAAGAGCAAGTCCATCTTTCATTGATGCTAGACATAGTCACATATATAGTAAAAATTAGCAAGACATGCACGCGAAGAATAATGTACAAGCAACTGAGAGAGAATTGAATACCTGATTAGTTAGTTTACATTAATAGCAAGGACACTCAATTTCTTCGAACCCGTCCTTAATAGGTTCTGCAACTTCTGTTGTTTCTCAACTCAGTAACACTAAAAATGTCTGTCTTAACACAAATGGGACCTTCAAGTACTTGTTAACTTCAGGCTCACTGTTTACTCGTCGCAAAACTGAGCTCATGCTCTACTACAAATGTCTGTCTCAACACTGTAAAACTATAAGTTGGAATTAAATAACTAGACAGGTCTGTAACACTAAAAATGTCTGTCTCAACACAACACACATGGCTCATAATTCAATTTCAATTACAATCATATAATTTAATATTGGATCATATTTTCAAACTAGTCCAATAAATCGGTCATTTTATTTTGTGACACGTAGGATATAAATAAGATATTATGGTATCATTATTATACTGCAACAAACAGTTAATTCTTTGTGAGTCATCTAATTCTTCCGTTCCGGTCCAATAGCTAATTCTTTGCTAATTCTTTGTTTTCATCTATCTTACCAGATGGCACCCAAGAGAGCGACACCTCCTACTGTTAAGGAGGAAGTGATGCCTCCTACTGTTAAGGAGGAAGAGATACCACCTGCGGGGAGTTCCAGTCACCCAGCACCTATCGCGGCTGTATCTCAGACGGGGAGTTCCAGTCACCCAGCACCCATAGCGGAGCTTGATAACATAAACGTTGTTTATGCGCAGTATTTGAGGGACTGGTATCTGCCCCGTTTTGGAAATCCTCGAGATTGATACTATAATGTTTCATATACTCATATATTATGCATTTTGTGTTACTGTGATACTCTGATACTTATATATTATGTATTTTGTGATGCTGTTTATGCCCATTTTGTGTGACTGTGATACTGTGATACTTTTATGACTGTGATACTTTTATTGGCTGTCTATAATATTTGTGTGTATTAATTGTATGACTGTGATACTCTGATACTTCATATTAAATATTGTTAATCCGGTGTTGAGTGTTCCACCGAAGGGGTCGGCGAACCCATAAAATTCAACGGAGGGTTGCTCCGGGTCTATTTTTAATTAGAAATTTATAAATTGCAGGAATAAGAGTTTGGAACAATTCAGTTTTTTTTAATTTTTTTGTAAATTTAGCGACTTATTTAGCGACGTTTAGCGACGTCTAGCGACGTTTTTACAAGTCGCTAAACAAGTCGCTAATTAGCGACGTGTCAGTAGCCGTCGCTAACGACGTCGCTAAATTGCTGACATGGCAGTACTGCCAGGTCATTAAAGACGTCGTTGTTACGTCGCTATATAAGTCGCTAATGAGCGACGTTTAGCGACTTTAATAAACGTCGCTATTTAGTGACGCCGCGTCGCTACACGTCGCTAAATTTAGCGACTCAATAAAGTCGCTAAAATACGTCGGCATAGCGACGTTTAGCGACGTTTTTTCGTTCAGCGACTTGGTATCTTCCGACTGCGTTACAACGTCGCTAATTACGTCGCTAAACATTTTTAGCGACGTTTTTTTGTCATTTGGCGACGTTTTTGGGCGTCGCTAATTTCACTTTTTTTGGTAGTGAAAGTTTCACAAATCGGTATACCATCGACACAGTCTAGTATTGTAAAATCCCTATTTTTAAAAAATTGTATTTATTATATTTTTATTAATTAATAATTTAATTATGGTAATTATGTGCTAAATAGGAGAAATAGATTTTTAATAATTTTTATGTTAGGTGTTCGGGCACTTAGATGACTTATGGGACCTTCAGGAATTTTTCGGAATTTATTTCATGTAGGAGACCCCTTGAGCAGTTGCTAGCCTAACGATGTGCAATACCCTATTATATAAATTTTCTTATGAGTATATATATATATATACGTATATACAAATGTATATATATGTATATATATATACTTAAAGAAAGAAAGGAAAAGAAAAGAAAAGAAAATTAACTAATATAATAATAATATTAATAATAATAACCTTATAATCTACTTGATTTCTTAGGCACTTGCAGCAAACGAAAATTTGCTAAACCATTCCGCCAGGTGAATTTTTTCCCTGCAGCAAACATATAGGAGCCCGACCCATTCAGCCATTCAGCCAACTACAACCCGCGTTACAACTTCCACCCTCTCTCTCCCTTAATATATAGCATATATATATATATATAATAAACTCTCCAAAACCCTAACCTATTTCCAGACCTCCTCTTCCCATCTAAGAGCCGTCACCACAGCCAGAGAAGCCTCCCCAAGCCATCCAACCATCCCGTCGACGCCGACATCGCGAACTGCAGTCTCCCACTCGAGGCACCTTCGCTCCGGCGTGAATTCCCGTTGACTCGCTCGACCAAACGCTGTTCCGTTTTCATAGGTATGATCTTCCCTCAACCCTCTCAAATATTTGTTTTATAGTCAACCTCGGAAAACGTCTGCCCCTAGGTGAAAAACAGCGTCCAAAGTTGGACGAGCAGACAGAATTCTGCAATCGCAGAATTCCAGATTGACCACCAATATTGCCGAGTTCGTATCTCCCACCACAGAGATCCGAATTCGGTGATTCTTTTTGATACCTGTAGATTAGATGACCTAGTTTATTTTCTGTATATTAACTTTGTGCTATTAGTTGCTGTGGACAAATATATATTCGTCACAAAACTGTGCGCACCCACTTTTTCCGGTTTTCCAAAAGTTGGAGATCGGAGCGCGCCCCGCCAAACGGGACCGCCCCGCCGTGTGCCAAGTGTACCAAATTGTGCACACAGCATAACGGGACACGTGAAAATTCGTGGGGACTGATTCGGACGCGTGAGCGCGCCGGAATCAAGCCGTATCCGCGGACACATCTCGTGTCGCCACTTTTGTGGAACTCGCGTGTATTTTGTGCACGGTCGTCAGAATGCGACGAAACTTGCGCCACTGGACTCGTGGTAATACGCTGGTCCTGTGACCCAATTTTCACGCATTTCTGAGACGGTTGACCAGATCGCCAATTGGCGGGCCCCACCGTTGACTTTTGGACCAAATTTTGTTCGGCTCATCGGAATCCACATTTGGACATACCGTTGGGTTCGTATTGACATCTAGAGTTGTTTGACCTATAGTTTGTCCCATTTAGAGACTGTTATCCTTGGCACGCTTTTCGGTGCAAAGTGGGCCACACGTGGACCCCACTTTTGCCCGAAATTACCGTTTTGCCCCTATGTCCAAATTGGACAAAAGGGATATGCTTTTTAGCTATTTTGCTCATTCTGGGAACGTTGGTGATGTTTATTTCAGCATCCGGAGACGTTCATTCTGAGGTCGTAGCTTCTGACTCTTGGTGTTGACATTGGGACACTATATTTTGCAGCTTCTTGCCAGGCAAGATACCTTGCCAAATTGTTTACAGTACTTTGCATGCTATTTATATATTTTTGTTTATTTATTTCAGTCTGTATAGTTCTTGCATGTGTAGTTTTCTTTCAGTCATTACTATGTATTAGATATGTTGACACACACATGGCACTTAGTATCATAGAGGACAATCATTAGGCGTATGGGCTTTTGACCACTCTGGTAAACCGTAGTATATAGTTCGCACTACGGGCGTGTGTGTCCGCTGGTCGCTACCCCCGCGGTATGTCGATTTCTGGAGTCTCGCTGGTCGCTACCCCCGCGGTATGTCGATTTCTGATGTCCATTGACGTGTGTGTGAGTTGTGAGGTAGATCGAGTAGCCTACCCTTGCCCATACGTCGAACAGTTGTCCTCATTTGCATTCATATAGATTGTCTTGTACAGCGTACTTATTTACTTTCAAATTATATGCATGTTTACTGTATTCAAGTTGGCTCGTATTTTCTGTATCTTGTTACGTCCCTCTGAGGACCTGGTCCGCTGCCAGGTGTATCTGCTCTTGAGTGTTTGCAGGAGTACGGGCCTGGACCTGATGCATTCCTTTCTGTCGAGGAGGTCTTACCTTCTGAGCATCGTTGATTATCTAGCGATGGATTCTTTTAGATGATACACTTCTGTCTTTACATTATTTTATATTGGAGATTTTACACTCCTCTCTCATTTTAGTTTTGGATATAGTCATTGGTAGTGGATTTGTCTCCACCCGACTATTATTGTGGATATTTCAGACTCCTTATTCTAGTTTAGTATTTCTTTTCTATGACTTGTTGTGGGGATGAGATTAGCATATCTGTGACTTGTGACATTATATATACCACATGTGAGTTTATATTCATATTACAGCGTACGTGTGGATTGGTTTCCATATATTGGAGTTGCCATATCCATGCGGCTGGCATGCTTACGTGTTCCTAGTCCTACTTATTTGGGACTGGGGCGTGACATGTTTTTGTGGTGGCCCATGCAGGTCGAGTTAGCCGTTTCGGTTACGTCACTGTACCGAGCGGGCCTGTACCTAGGATTAGAATTTTAGATCTCATCCACACTTGACTATAACTTACCTTCCTTCCAACATGTCCTACTTAAGTTCTTGCATCCTGCTTGATTCATGTACTCTTCTTAATCCTTCGTCCATCTCTTGCAGAGAGATGAATTTGCATAACGGGCATGCCGCCACCGGGGACAACACGTCTCCAGGGGACGACGACCAACCACTAGGAGTGACCTCAACGACACCTCTTCTTCCCGGACCGGATGGACCGACTAGCAATCCAACCATCCCATCAACCCCTTCCACGATACCTAATGGGACTTTTCCAGCTCCACTAGCACTGCAAGATGGCCAAGCGCAGCTGTTCCAACTCTTCCAGATGATAATGCAAGAACAGAGGCAGCAAACAGCAGAGCAGAGGCAGCAAACAGCAGAGCAGAGGCTAGAATTTCTGGCAGCACTTGAGAGAATGGCTGCACTAGCCCCTAAACCAACCCAGGCACTAGTTTCAGTACCACAATCTCGGGTTGGTTCAGTCAAGGACTTTGTGCAGATGGGCCCTAAGCCATATAAGGGTAATGAGAGCCCAGAGGAGACCACGAACTGGATTGCCAATACCAAGAAGTTGTTAGAGGCATCACAATTACCTTCTGACTTATGGATGATAGGCGTGAGGACTCAGTTAGAAGGCAACGCGCATCACTGGTGGGAATCAATGGAGCGCCAGTTGGGTACGCGTCAGACTTGGGAATAATTTTTGGAATGCTTTGAGAGGAAGTACTTCCCGGATACTGTAAGGGACGCATTGTACGATCAGTTCCTCCATCTAGAGCAAGGGGACAAGACGGTTGATGAGTATGACGCAGAGTTTAGCCGTCTCAGTAAGTATGGCACAGTCCTAATACCTAATGACTTGGAGAAGGCTAAGAGGTTTCACCGCGGGCTGACTCAGGAGCTCCAGCACTACACTAGCTCCCAGTCCCGGATCTCTTATGCCGAGCTATTGACAGAGGCCAGGATCCAGGAGGCCATCAGCAAGGGAAACGGAATTCAACAGAGAATTTATCAAGGACCAGCAAGGACACAGCAAGGAGGACCCATTCGACACCCTTTGACACGCCAGCAACCAGATAATGTCGCACCATATCCAACCAAGGACCCTCGTACTTGTCACTTTTGTGGTAAGATAGGTCATATTCATAGAGACTGTCATCGTCGATTGGGGCTGTGCATGATATGTGGATCAAGTCACCATCAAACCCGAAGATGTCCTCAGCAGAACCAGAGGTCTATGGCATTAGAATCAGGAACACCGCAAACACCCTCAAGTATAGAAGACCAAAGTGACCCACCACTGCTTCTACAGTCTGCACAAATGGAGGGGACTAGACCCCAGTTGAACAATCAAGGACAAGGTCAAGCACTCATTATGACAAGTATGGGAGAGCAGACACAGGAAGCCGTAGATACAGGTACGACCTTTTAGTTATAATTGTCTTTGCATACTCATAACCCCATTGTGACACAAGATCTTAGATGCACAAATAGCTGTAGAATTATATATATGGTAGTCTAGCAGTTATAAGGATATATTTCTATTTTACCCAGATGGCATACACGCGATGCTAATGGATGACGTGAGTAGCAGTAGTAGTATTCTTTCCCTATCCTTATCTTGTCCTCTTGGGTGACTCATTTTCTCCTTTTATATTCATTCCTTATCTCGTGCGTAACTCTTCCTATCATAGTCGTATCTTTCGTGCCATTATGAATTGTTGATTTACGTCAACCTCACCCCTATTTTGTTAGTTAAACATAAAGGTGTTAGTAATGCTTGATAACTAAGGATGAGTTCTTAATATATATATGCACTATAGCAATATCTGTATTCTTTAGTAGTTTAACCCTTAAGTAGCACCATGTAGCCTAGTAGAAATTGTTAGATTATTTGAGCTAGATCATACCCCTAATAGTTAGTCAAGACCTTAAGTGTTCCCTAAAACTTAGACTATGCCTAGGAAAGAGTTGAAGGCACTTGTTACGAACTGATGACTATGATAAATCGCTGGCAAGGTAGCGACAGTTGCCGCCAGATGATTATGGTAGAGTAGTCGAATTACTTGCAGCCATACTGGCCAGGTGGCGAGGCAGTATTAGACTATGATACTTGACGGTTATGGGAAAAAGTCATAGTTATGAGATTCCAGACAGGTATCCCAAGATTCTCGACCCAATAAATATAATTGCCTTACAATCTAGACAATAGCTTCAAAGAAGGTGACCACTAGTAGAATTCTTGTAAGTTGGGTAGTGTAGACAAGTTAGAGGATAATAGAATAGTGTATGGACAATAGATGAGGAAGTGTTAGAATGGCAGACCATGAGTATTAGGAGTCCTACTAGATACCAATGTAGTTTAATAGTTATAGTTATCATTATAAATATGGGTTAGTGTCAATTTCGAGGACGAAATTTTTGTAAGTTGGGTAGAATGTAAAATCCCTATTTTTAAAAAATTGTATTTATTATATTTTTATTAATTAATAATTTAATTATGGTAATTATGTGCTAAATAGGAGAAATAGATTTTTAATAATTTTTATGTTAGGTGTTCGGGCACTTAGATGACTTATGGGACCTTCAGGAATTTTTCGGAATTTATTTCATGTAGGAGACCCCTTGAGCAGTTGCTAGCCTAACGATGTGCAATACCCTATTATATAAATTTTCTTATGAGTATATATATATATATACGTATATACAAATGTATATATATGTATATATATATACTTAAAGAAAGAAAGGAAAAGAAAAGAAAAGAAAATTAACTAATATAATAATAATATTAATAATAATAACCTTATAATCTACTTGATTTCTTAGGCACTTGCAGCAAACGAAAATTTGCTAAACCATTCCGCCAGGTGAATTTTTTTCCCTGCAGCAAACATATAGGAGCCCGACCCATTCAGCCATTCAGCCAACTACAACCCGCGTTACAACTTCCACCCTCTCTCTCCCTTAATATATAGCATATATATATATATATAATAAACTCTCCAAAACCCTAACCTATTTCCAGACCTCCTCTTCCCATCTAAGAGCCGTCACCACAGCCAGAGAAGCCTCCCCAAGCCATCCAACCATCCCGTCGACGCCGACATCGCGAACTGCAGTCTCCCACTCGAGGCACCTTCGCTCCGGCGTGAATTCCCGTTGACTCGCTCGACCAAACGCTGTTCCGTTTTCATAGGTATGATCTTCCCTCAACCCTCTCAAATATTTGTTTTATAGTCAACCTCGGAAAACGTCTGCCCCTAGGTGAAAAACAGCGTCCAAAGTTGGACGAGCAGACAGAATTCTGCAATCGCAGAATTCCAGATTGACCACCAATATTGCCGAGTTCGTATCTCCCACCACAGAGATCCGAATTCGGTGATTCTTTTTGATACCTGTAGATTAGATGACCTAGTTTATTTTCTGTATATTAACTTTGTGCTATTAGTTGCTGTGGACAAATATATATTCGTCACAAAACTGTGCGCACCCACTTTTTCCGGTTTTCCAAAAGTTGGAGATCGGAGCGCGCCCCGCCAAACGGGACCGCCCCGCCGTGTGCCAAGTGTACCAAATTGTGCACACAGCATAACGGGACACGTGAAAATTCGTGGGGACTGATTCGGACGCGTGAGCGCGCCGGAATCAAGCCGTATCCGCGGACACATCTCGTGTCGCCACTTTTGTGGAACTCGCGTGTATTTTGTGCACGGTCGTCAGAATGCGACGAAACTTGCGCCACTGGACTCGTGGTAATACGCTGGTCCTGTGACCCAATTTTCACGCATTTCTGAGACGGTTGACCAGATCGCCAATTGGCGGGCCCCACCGTTGACTTTTGGACCAAATTTTGTTCGGCTCATCGGAATCCACATTTGGACATACCGTTGGGTTCGTATTGACATCTAGAGTTGTTTGACCTATAGTTTGTCCCATTTAGAGACTGTTATCCTTGGCACGCTTTTCGGTGCAAAGTGGGCCACACGTGGACCCCACTTTTGCCCGAAATTACCGTTTTGCCCCTATGTCCAAATTGGACAAAAGGGATATGCTTTTTAGCTATTTTGCTCATTCTGGGAACGTTGGTGATGTTTATTTCAGCATCCGGAGACGTTCATTCTGAGGTCGTAGCTTCTGACTCTTGGTGTTGACATTGGGACACTATATTTTGCAGCTTCTTGCCAGGCAAGATACCTTGCCAAATTGTTTACAGTACTTTGCATGCTATTTATATATTTTTGTTTATTTATTTCAGTCTGTATAGTTCTTGCATGTGTAGTTTTCTTTCAGTCATTACTATGTATTAGATATGTTGACACACACATGGCACTTAGTATCATAGAGGACAATCATTAGGCGTATGGGCTTTTGACCACTCTGGTAAACCGTAGTATATAGTTCGCACTACGGGCGTGTGTGTCCGCTGGTCGCTACCCCCGCGGTATGTCGATTTCTGGAGTCTCGCTGGTCGCTACCCCCGCGGTATGTCGATTTCTGATGTCCATTGACGTGTGTGTGAGTTGTGAGGTAGATCGAGTAGCCTACCCTTGCCCATACGTCGAACAGTTGTCCTCATTTGCATTCATATAGATTGTCTTGTACAGCGTACTTATTTACTTTCAAATTATATGCATGTTTACTGTATTCAAGTTGGCTCGTATTTTCTGTATCTTGTTACGTCCCTCTGAGGACCTGGTCCGCTGCCAGGTGTATCTGCTCTTGAGTGTTTGCAGGAGTACGGGCCTGGACCTGATGCATTCCTTTCTGTCGAGGAGGTCTTACCTTCTGAGCATCGTTGATTATCTAGCGATGGATTCTTTTAGATGATACACTTCTGTCTTTACATTATTTTATATTGGAGATTTTACACTCCTCTCTCATTTTAGTTTTGGATATAGTCATTGGTAGTGGATTTGTCTCCACCCGACTATTATTGTGGATATTTCAGACTCCTTATTCTAGTTTAGTATTTCTTTTCTATGACTTGTTGTGGGGATGAGATTAGCATATCTGTGACTTGTGACATTATATATACCACATGTGAGTTTATATTCATATTACAGCGTACGTGTGGATTGGTTTCCATATATTGGAGTTGCCATATCCATGCGGCTGGCATGCTTACGTGTTCCTAGTCCTACTTATTTGGGACTGGGGCGTGACAAGTATGCCGTCGGTATGCCGAACAAGACAAATATCTAACAATGTCAGCAAGATCGGTATATTGTCGGCACAACCCTGTACACCGTCGGTATGACGATAGGGTTCACACAAAAATATCTAGAAATCAAGTCGATTAAAATCGGTATACCGTCGGTACACTGTAGTATACCGTCGGTATGCCAGTTTCCAAGAATAAGCATGGTTAAGTCATGTCAAGTATGATTTTCGTAATCCAAATCAAATCCCAAAAATTACCAAAACCAAGTCTAATAAGAAGTCAAGTTTAGGGTAAGTCTCATATCACAATATGGACTAAATCTCACGGTCACAACTCCGGTAACGTTTCCATTACCGAGTTACCAAAAAGGGACGGAACGAGATTCTACCAGAAATTAAAATCGAGATGGCCACTAGGCTAGAAATCACGATATAAATAACTATACAAAAATAATATTAAGCTAAAAATCAATAACCAAGCTCCAGGAAAGTAAAATGACTGAAAGTAAAAGAAGTTCACAAAATTGGCAAGGTATACTTGCCTAACACAAGCTCCCAGCCTAAACTTTCTAATCCACCACCACGAAGGGGTTCAGAAATCACACTCCAGGTCTCAAGACCATAATTCAAGCTCGAGAGAAAATGAAGAAGAGAGGAGAGAGAAAGGGAAAGAAGAAAATAAAATATCTCGAGTACTATTTATAGAGAAAATATCTCAAAAATATCTCAAAAGTGAAACAAATATCTTCGGGACAGTATACCGTCGGTACAGTATATTGACGGTATACCAGTCAAGTAGTAAAGTTTCAATTTTAAGAATTTTTGGGCTTCCTCGAGATCCAATAAAATGCAATAACTAGCAAAATATACCTATCCGCATAAAATACAAATATTATGAGATGAGTCTCACAACTCTCCCCTCCTTAGAAAAATTTTGTCCTCGAAATTTCCAAAAGGATCCAAATCACTAACAAGAAAATCCAAGAAAGCCAGCTCGAAACCAAAAATAAATAAATAACTCATGTGAGCAAAAAAAAATTAGGCAACAACAAATAATCAAAAAGTAAAAATAACAAACATAACAAATAAATTAACAGTTAATCACATGCACAGGCTAAGACAGGACACGAGTATTCGAATGATTATACCTCCAAAGTCGAAGAGAAATGGATAACGAGTACGCATATCGTCCTCGGGCTTCCACATCGACTCACCGAATGAGTGATGCCCCCAAGCAACACGAACTAACATGTTAGTCCGGTTCTTAATAACCTTCTTCCTCTGGTCCAAAATAGACATGGGCCTCTCCTCATATGATAGATCGGTACCAATGACCAACTCAGAATGATCCAGGATATGTCTCGGGTCTGGAATATACCAGCGTAACTGAGATACGTGAAAGACGTCATATACCTCATGAAGCGATAGTGGAAGATCTAGACGATATGATACGTCTCTAACTCGCTCAAGAATATCGAACGGGCCTATATATTTGGGACTAAGCTTTTTTCGTACACCAAATCTGATAACTCCACGGGTAGGCAAAATCCTCAGAAATACATGGTCACCGACAGAGAACTCAAGATGACGACGGTGCTGATATGCCCAATGACGTTGGCGATCCTGAGCCACTATGAGATTCTCTCTGATCTTCCTGATCACTTCGACCGACTGAGCAATCATATCTGGACAAAGCATCTACATCTCGCCAATGTTATCCTAAGCTAACGGTGATCTGTATCTACTATCATACAAAGCCTCAAAGGGTGCCATCTGAATGCTCTCCTGGAAGCTATTGTTATAGGAGAATTCTACTAAGTGTAAGTGATCTTCCCAAGATCCACTAAAGTCAAGTGTACAAGCTCGAAGCATATCATCCAAAGTCTGAATAGTACACTCCGATTGTCCGTCTGTCTGTGGATAGTAGGCTGAACAAACTTCAACCTAGTACCATGACTCTGCTGTAGGCTTTGCCAGAAATAAGACGTCAACCGCGAATCTCTATCAGAAACTATACTAAATGGTATGCCGTACAATCTGACTATCTATCTTATGTACTTTTCATCTAGTTGCACTGTAGACTGGCCCACTCTGAAAGGAAGAAAGTAAGTAACCTTCATGAGAGACTAAATACCAAAAATGAGTAACCTTCATGAGAGACTATAACCCATATAGCATATCTGCCAGAAGGGGATCTAGGAAGACTGATCACAAAGTCCATAGTAATATGGTCCTACTTCCACTCCAAAATCGGTAAAGGCCGAAGTAGTCCGGCCGGTCTCTGATGCTCAACTTTGACCTGCTGACAGACTAAATACCAAAAATGAATCGAGCTATCTCCCTCTTCAAACTATTACACCAGAAGTGCTGACAAATATCTTGATACTTCTTCGTACCTCCTAGATGTACTGAGTACTGAGAACTGTGGGCCTCTGACATAATCTTATGTCGGATATCTTCTCTCGGCACACAAAGTTGGCTCACAAACCTAAGAGTCCCATCCTTATGAATGCTCAACTCTGGTCTACGTCCTGACTCACACTCTGCTCTAAGTTGTTGAAGCCTGGCATCACCAGTCTTCTGTAGATCCTGCAGATTCACCATAAAACTGATTTTGCCAGGTAATACAACCTCGATACCCATTTTCTGTAGATCCTCCAAAATCTGTCGCTACTCTGTCAAGAAGTAAGCTCGCCCTCTCCTGCTCAAGGTGTCACCACCCCATTTCCAGAGCCGGTTATTTTTTTATTTTAATTTAGTTAATTGTGTATTATTTATATTTATTTGTATTTATATTTAATTAATGATTGTATTATTTTTATATTGATTGTTTTAGGGTTTTGGCTAGCTTGGACCCATGTCAGACCCTAGTGGACCCATGTCCGACCCAACCCATACCCCTGTGAGACCTATTTTTGGGTTTAGAATATTTATTATATTTTTAGTGGGTTAGTTGGAGAGATTTGGAGTTAGTTTGAGTGCTTTTGGAACCCAAAACCCAAATCTAAGTTAGGGGAGGACATTTTGGTCTTTTCCCAATTATGTAAACCCTTTTCCTCACTTGGCCAACCCTATTTCCCCTCATTCCCAGACCCGCACAGTAGGAGCCTCCCCCCATTCTTCACTTCTTCTTCTTCTTCTTCTTCTTCTCCACTCTTTCTTCTTCCTTTCTTCTTCCAATTTTCCACTTCAAGTAAGTTTGCTCATTTTTCTTCCTTCCTCCTTCTATTTCTTCTACTTATATGAACTCTAACCCTACATTCTTCCCCAACCTAGGTGGTTAGAGCTTAGATTTGGTGTTGGAGCTAGATTTGGGAGCTTGGAAGCTTGGTTTAGTGGATTTGGAGCTTTTTGGAGACTTTAGCTTGGGATTTCAACTCCCAAGAGGTAAACCCTAATTTCCCCCCTTCTAATTGCTCTTATATAGTGTAATTAATAGTTTAGAACCTTCCTAGACCTTAGGGCTATCCGTGGGAGGAAGTTGGAACAAGTTTGGTTGGGTTTGGAGACTTTAATATTAGGTTTTGTGTCGATTTCGGGTGAAATCCAAAATTGGCCCAATTTTTGGTGATGCCCTAGGTTAGATGGACCTAGGTAGACGTTGTCGGGTGTCTTGAGGGTGAGTGTGTGTCTCCGTTCGGACACGGAGAGTCGTGTCGCGAAGAAACGGGCGTTTCGGGCGAATTTGGGGTTTTCATCGTCGCCAGTTCTAAGTGCGTACGCGTTTTCGCCACGGGCCTAGAATCGACGGGATAGCATTTTTTCTAGGATCTAGGCATCATTTAGAACCCGTGGGTAAATTTTAGGCCGATTCCGAGTTGGTTTGGTGTGCGTTTCAGGAGGTTTTCCGAACCGCACACCGCGTGTTCGTCGAAATGACCGAACGGCCATTTCGGCGTGGGTTCTTAGTTTCGGGCTTGTGCGCGCGTTGGGTTAGCTTTGGGGAGTGTGTGCTAGAATTCTCGGATTATATTTTATATATATATGTGTGTTTGTGCGTGTAGGGGGTCGTTGGGCGTGAGTTGGATGTGTTGATTGTGAGTTGTGTTGTGTTTTGTATTTGTGTGTATGTGTGTCTCTCTCTATATATATATTTATAGATATGTGTTGTATGTATATATATATATATATATGTGTGTATATACATATATTTGTGTAGGGGTTTGTGTATTAGTGTGGGTGCATGTGTGTATATATATATATATATATATATATATATATATATATATATATATATATATATATATATATATATATATGCGTGTGCGTGTGTGTATATATATATATGTGTGTGTTTGTATTTATATATATGTGTGTATATATGTGTGTGTACCTATATGTATTAGTGTGTGTGTGTGTATTTATATATAGTAGTGTAGATATATATATGTATATATGTTGGTGTGTGTATATATGTATATATGTGTGTGTGTCCTTGTGTTTGTGTGTGTGGTTGTGTGTTTGTGAGCATGTGTGAGAGTGTGTGTGTGTTAGTGAGTGTTTGTGTGAGAGTGTATGTTGATGTTAGTGTATGTATTAGTGAGTGTGTGTGTATTTGTATATAGTAGTGTAGATACATATATATGTATATGTATGTTGGTGTGTGTATATATGTATATATATGTGTGGTCGTGTGTGTGTGATTGTGTGTGCGTTTGTGTGTGTGTGGCCGCGACAGCGAAGCGCACAGCCGCTGCAGCAGCCAGCAGAGCGAGGCAGCGCCGCGGCAGCGCCGCGGCAGCGAAGCGCACAGCCGCTGTAGCAGCCAGCAGAGCGAGGCAGCACCGCGGCAACAGCTCGCTCTAGCGGCAGCACACCGCGGCAGCAGCTCGTTCGAGCGGCAGCACGCCGCGGCAGCAGCAGCAGCACAGCAGGCTGCAGCAGAGCGCGCGGGCGCAGCAGCTCGCTGCAGTGCGGCCTGCAGCAGCAGCATTCGCAGCAGCAGCAGCTCCAGCAGCGAGCGCAGCGACATTTGCAGCGTGTAGCAGCGGCATCCGCAACTAGTAGCAAGGGAGAGAGTGATATATATAAGTAGATAGATGGATAGGTAGATTGATAGATAGCTAGATGGATAGATAGATTGATAGATAGCTAGATAATAGATAGATTTATAGATCTATAGATAGATAGATGGATTAATAGATGTTAGAGAGATAGATAGATAGATACATGAATAGATAGATATCTAGATAAATAGATAGATGAATAGATAGGTAGGTAGATACATAGATAAATAGATGGATAGATATCTAGGTAGATAGATACCTAGGTACATAGATACATAGATGAATAGTTAGATAGATAGTTATATAGATAACTAGATAGATTAGATAAATAGATTGATAGATAGGTATATAGATTGATAGATAGATAGGTATATAAATAGATGGATAGATAGATGGATAGGTATTAGATATACACATATATATATATATATATATATTTATGAGTTTGGTTATATATATAAGGTATGTGTATATGTGTGTATGTGAGATATATGTATATGTAATTACCTAGGTATATGCATATATGTATTAGATATATATATTTTAGCCTAGATTATAGCTAGATATATATGTTTATGCATAGATAGCTAACTAGAAGGGTAGTTAGAGGGGTATTGGGCGATATCTCAATACCTTGAGATATCAAGGTATCTCAATACCTTGAGATATCCAAGGTATTGAGTTTCGAGCAGAGTTTTTAAGCAATTGCCCTGGTTTGAATTTAGAGATAGGTTTTTATGAATATGTGTATATATTTACGCATGCTAGCATAGGTTTTAGAGGGTATAGGCGGGGTGCATAGTGTAGTGCCTCAAATCCCGATCCGACCGGGACGGGCACTACGTAATTGGGCTGTGGCTAGTCCGTCTGAGTCGTAGCTTAGATCTCGGCATCTTTGCCACGGATGAAATGCGATGATCCTTTCCAACTCATGGAAAGGACTCTATTGAAACGAGTCTAATAGTTTTCGTGTTTTGGTAGCTTGGTTTTGCTTGGATTTTTGCTTGCTTGTCGATTTGAGGTTTTGGGATTTGAGTTGCTTTCGATTTGCTTGGTTTTCGCTGCTGGTTTTATCGTTTGGATTTTGAGGTTCTGGGAAGTTCGGCAAGGAAGGATAGGCAAGATTTCTAACTCGGTGCTCGTGCTGTTTTAGGTCCGCGTAACTGACGTTTGATCGTCGCTCGGCGGGAATCGTGTTTCAGCTATCTTTCCCTTAACCAGTGAGTGGTTTGGTCCCTTCTTTCCTACTTCTTCATGCCAACATCTCTAAGTTTCAATCGTTCACTCGATGATGCCCGGTTGGACGCCTAGGAAATCCTTAGCCACAGGCAGGCCAGCCACTAAGAAAGGAACAATGAGTTTTGTAGACTAAATTATCATATGCTTGCTTGTATTATAAACTGAGGTATTGAGAAAAGAAAGTTGGTTGTTGGTGGCGGCCTAGTGCCTCGGATAGAGTTTTGGGACTTATGGGATAACTGATTCGGAATACCGCTTGAGAAATATAAACGGTTGCATGAGATATATATATGTTGCTGCTTAACTTCTTCTGTTCAATTAGACGCATTGTATGTAATATGAATTATTTCATGCATTTGCATGGTCTGGGACAACTTGTGCACAGGGTTTGACTTTCCTCGAAACGGCTTTCCGGGGCACTGGAACCGTATCGATCCGGAGGAAAATATTTGATTCGTGCTCGTCACGATGCTTAGCGGGACCTCCAGCAGGGCTTGCTACCCGGGCTGATAGGGCGCGCCGCTAAGCTTGAAATATGTCCCTAAGGTGTCGATCACACCAATGACCGCATAGACTAGAACGCATGCTAACTTATTATCTTGTGCAGATGGTAAGTATACTTGTGTTTTGTTTCAGGGAAGGCGTGCATCGATTGAGTAAGCAATCGGTGTACTGGTTTGATTCAATGCTATATATTCATTCCTATCAAAACATGCAACTGATATGAATTGATTTCACTTGCTTCCTTATAGAAGCTATCTTAATGCATGCTCGCCCCTAACAAGCTAGTGTTGATTTAGTCGAGTGGGATTCATCCCGCTCACCAGTACAAGTTGAGTACTGACCCACGTTGTGGGCAACTATTTCAGGCAATCAGACGGTGCAACGCTAGGGCGTTAGCGAGGAGGCGTTAGGAGCACCTCTATTTTGAAGTATAGCTGGAGTCAGTTCATTTTGGAGGCAAAGACTTCAATCTATACAAGGGCGTAATGTGCAAACGACGTGGACTATCTGACGGAGCGCGCCCTGCATTTTGAGTTATCTTTTGTAAATGTAATTCAATAGCCGAGAAGGCGCATCAATGTAAACTCTATGTAAATTACTCTGAATATTCAATGAAAAAAGCATGTTTCTTCCGCATTTGTGTTCAAATCTCTGTGAATATGTTTTATCAATTGTGTTTCAAAATGGGTTCCTAAAACTGCAAGTTCTTGCCTTGTGCGAGCGCAACTCCAGGCTCGCACGGCATCACGCCCCTAGCAGGACGAATCGGGTCCGTAAAGGATCCAGCGAGGACGAACGACCCTTTCGGGATTTGGGACGTGACACGTAGCCTAGGTCGAGGTATCGGATACCGAGGGTATCCCGGTATCTCAAGGAGGCGAGTTTGAGGGTTTATTACCTTAATGACCTAGTTTTGACCTAGAATTTTAGGGGCACCCTAGTTTGACCTAGAATTGACCGTAGTTGACTCGATTGACCGTCAAAGTCAACTTTTGACCTAGTTTTGACCTATAGTTGACTTTTTGGACCCAGAGTTGACTTTTTGATCCAGATCTTACCGGTTTGACCCGTTTTACCTAGAACGACCCTAGAAGCCTATTTTTAGTTATTTTATATCTGTTTAACTCATTAGAAACATGTTTAACCTTGCTTTTCGTAATAGGTCTTTGCGACACCAGTTCGGATCGCTAGTTGCTCAGGACGTCAAGCGAGTACATTCTCTGATAGTTTTCATTATCTAATGATTATTATGATTCAGCTTCTAGTATAGTATCATCTGATTATTCTGGCACAACACGGGACACTGACTGGTATTTCTGGATTCATTTACTTACGACACGTACATTTCATGTTTCTAGCCTCTATTCTGGAATCACTACTGGCATCACCTACAGGCATCACTACAGGCATCACTCATGTTTCTGGCTGGACTTATCTTGATTTACGTGTCGGGTCTTGGATTCACTTGTATTAGTCGGGGCGGGGAAATACTCGAGTAGACATGTAAATATTCCCATCTGGAATCATCAGGAATCACTCCCTCTGGTCGAAACTGGAATGATAGCAGTCGCGCACCCAGTGCGCGGTGAGCCGTACTTACCCCTAGCTATTTACATGTCGAAATAATTATTTCAAAGACACCGAGTTCATTCTTTATAGTCTGGACTTTCTTGTATTTCTTGCTGGTCTCATTTATATATTTCTGGACTTGACTCACTACATGTATTTCATGCTGGACTCACTACATGTTCTTGTGCACGGACTTGATCTTAGTTTAGATTCTTGTATCTTGCAGTCATTACTATCTTGCTCTGATATTCATGCATCTTTACCTTTATGCACCAGTGATTTATATATTCCTTGTCTCATACTTGCTTCATTCTTCTTTCTACTTGCTATAACTGTTTTATAGTTTTTATCATTTAAATGGAATTGCTGTTAGAGATGTACTTGCTCCAGTCCTGACTGGACATATTTTTCAGAGTATCCGGAGGATTGGTGTCCGACGTTTTATGGACCTGAGCCTGTCGATGGTGCAGACAGGGACCCTCTAGTTTAGGGGTGAGTTCCGGGTTGGTAGCCGGGATCACTAAGACCTTGTTATTGTTTTTATTAGCTTTTAGCACCGGATTTGTCTCCGGTTTTGGATTGAGACCTTGTATTGTATATTATTTTGGATGATGTATTATTATTATTGATGTTGTGGTTGTGGTTGTGGTTGTAGTTGTTATTGGTTAGACTTTGGAGTTGTTAGTCTTCTTTGTTATCTTATCGTACTTAGATTCGTGATTGAGTACTTGATTATCATTATGATATTGCTCCTCCGTTTGGAGTTGAGATCTTGACAGGTTTATATATTGATTGCGTGAGATTATTATCTAGATAGTTGACCTAGACAGCGTTCTACCGCCGATGCTGCGGCGTAGGTTGGACGTACCCACGACTCATCACCGATTTTTCGGGTGCGGGTCGTGACACAAGGAGTCTGCTACGACATTGGCCTTCCCTGGATGATATTGAAGGTCAAGATCATAGTCCAACAATAACTCGAGCCACCTCCTCTGATGCATGTTGAGTTTCTTCTGTTTGAACACATACCTCAAGCTCTTGTGGTATGTGAAGATCTCCACTCGATCACCATATAGGTAATGCCTCCAGAGCTTAAGTGCAAACACTAATGCTGTCAACTCAAGATCATGCGTCGGATAACTCTTCTCATGGTCTCGAACCTGTCGAGATTCATAAGCTATCACTCTACCATGCTGCATAAGGACACACCATAATCCCACTCATGAAGCATCATAATACATTAAGAACCCACATGGTCCCGTTGGAAGTGTTAGAATAAGAGATGAAATCAAACTTTGCTTGAGCTTCTCAAAAAAAGTTTGATAAGGGTGCGGAGATCCTCGCAAATTGATCTTAGATCTGAACTCCATCCTGACTCTGATCTAATGATACCCAGTCCGCAAATCGATCTTAGAAAATATAGTTGCCCCATTGAGCTAATCAAACAAGTCATCTTTCTTGGTCAAGGGATACTCGTTCTTAATGGTTGTCGCATTTAGTTTTCTATAGTCAATAACTGAACGCGATGAACCATCATTCTTTTTAACAAGAAGTAACGGGGCTCCCCAAGGTGATGCACTAGGTCTAATGAATCCCTTGGCTCTCAACTCCTCAATCATCTGGTATAAGATCTCCAACTTAGGTTGTGACATCCTATAAACCCTCTCTGATACTGGCTCTGCTCCTGGGATCACATCAATATAAAACTCCATATCTCTAATTGGTGGTATACCGGTAACTCATCGTAAAATATGTCAGAAAACTCATAAACTATCCTGGGAAACGGTGCCTCCTCAGCCTTTGCCTTCATCAATGTAACCTCCGGTGACTCTACTGCACCTCTCAAAAATGAGAACTCCTCCCCATCAGGTACACAAAATATAACCTTGCCACTATGGCAATCTATCGTCGCGTGTCTTGCACTCAACCAATCCATCCCAAGGATGACATCATAATCGCCCATAGGAAACTCTATCAGCCTCGCGAGAAACTCTCCCCCGCATACTATAACTTTATATGAGGGATATACTCTATCTACTCCCACGAGACCGTTATCAGTAAGTATATTCAACCTTACAGGTATGAACTCAGACTCCAATCCAACTCGTGTCGCAAAGCGTGAAGATATAAATGAATACGATATCACCAGAATCAAATAAACCTGAAGATGAATGAAAGTGGCGAGAATGGTACCTGCTACCACCTCTCATGCTGCCAAAGCCTCCTCCATTGATAATAAGAAAGCTTGACCCTGTCCTCTAGGTGCTGGTCCCCTCTGTTGCTGACCTTTAGGTCTTGCCTGTGCCTGGGCTTGCGCATACCGTTACGGCCTCTGCTGGAATTCCTGAGCCTGTGGAGGCAAAGGCCTTTGAATATGTGACTGTACTGGTGCTGGTGTCCTGAACTGCGGTGCTGTTGACCGAACTACTGACTTGGCCGATGATGATCCAGTCTGATTCCTCCTAGGATATGTCCCGACCATGTGATATGATGCCCCACACACCAAGCACAATCTATGTTACCTACGGCACTCTGATACTATATGCCCATGTTTCCCGCAATGGAAACAACTACAGGAAGAAAAAGAAGATGACTGGTCAACCACGCCCTGGAATTCACTCAAGTGATCCGTAATAGACGCACCAGCTTTGTATCACAGACCCATCATTATCCGGATGAGAAACAATTTATTTACCCCGGTCTTCTTCGTATACAAAGATTCTAGCTTATCCCATAACGTCTTCTCGTACTCAATATTGGCAACGTGATTGTACATTTTCTCGTCAACGAACTGCCTGATATTTCCATACACTTGTATATGCTGGAACTTCCAGTCCTCTTCGAATTTGTCACTGGGCTTCTCGGACACAAATACTAGAAGATACAACTTCTTGATGAACAACAAATCCTTCATCTTGCTACGCTAATAATGATAGCTGGTATCGTTCAGGTTTACCATGCACACCAGCTTTGCGTCTATCTCTCCTCTCTGGTTTTTCTGTTAACCCTAACACCTCTTTGAACCCAAAGCTTTGATACCACCTGTTGCGAACGCAAACGCAAAAACCATTTCCCTAAACCAAGAAGCTGCGAGAGAACCAAGCAATAACAATGCACAAAACCAAACACCAAACCACACAGAAAAATTACTTTCACACATGAGCAATTTTTACGTGGAAACCCTTGCGAGAAAAACCACGGGACGATCAGAGTCCAACCCTGAAAAGCCTCCACTAATGGAATAAAAAATACACCGACTCCTTAATAACTTCTCACTGATCCAAACGGATCATCATAACTCTTTGAAATAGAACATAGATCACAGACAAATGAAGAACAGAGACGACAAGAAAAGAATTATTCGAAACCGATCTCTAATTCGAAATATCCTTCAATCTCTTCCTCTCTCCTAATTTTTACTGGGAAACCCTTGCGAGAAAAACCACGGGACGATCAGAATCCAACCCTGAAAAGCCTCCACTAATAGAATAAGAAATATACCGACTCCTTACAAACTTCTCACCGATCCAAACGGATCACCACAACTCTTTGGAATAGAAAATAGATCACAGCCAAACGAAGAACGAAGACGACGAGAAAAGAATTACCCGAAACTGATCTCCACTTCAAAATAGCCTATAATCTCTTCCTCTCTCCTTTTAATGTTGTAAAAGCACTCTTGCATCATTTTGCAATATTTTAAGATATATTTTAGGGTTATGAAATACCTAATATATATAGCCTCAAACCCACAAATAGTATTCCTATTATATATAAGAATACCCAATCCAAATCCAAAGCCATTGATATATTCCTATTATATGTAGGAATACACAATCAAAATCTATTGAGGTATTCCTATTATATGTAGGAATACTCAATCCAAATCCATTGAGGTATTCTTATTATATGTAGGAATACTAAATCTAAATTCGAGGTATTTTTCACGTAGGTTGGGTATCCCACCCACTCCAACATTTAAGAAAGTTGTTGTCTAACAAGTTGAACCTAAAAAGCAACTCTACAATTTATGCATGAAGGGACCCCAATTCTCAATCACGTGAACAATTTTAATAAGAAATTTACTGATCTTCTATGTATCAAAGTAAAGTCGGAGGAGTACCATGAGATATTGGTCCATGTTCGCTTTTGAGGTCGTATGCCAATTTGGTGACAACGATTCTTTATGGTAAGGAGACGAAGGAGGTAACTACTACCCTTCTTAATAATGAGATTATGAAGAGGCTAAATCCAAGTGATCAGTCATCAAGGTTATTTGCTAATGAAGGGAGAAGGTTGAAGAATAATGATGGAGGTAATAGCGGAAGGGGAACTTAAAATCATTAGGACATGATAGTAGTGCGTGATTTTCTATAAACAAGAGGGGTACACGAAGAGGAATTGTTCAAAGTACAATAAATGGTTGGAGAAGAAGGAAAAATGCGTTAGTTCAGAAGGTCATGGTCCATACATGTTTGCTACAGAAGCCGAGGAGTTGCCATTTGATGTGTTTACAGTGCATAGCAGGAATGTAACCTTCGTTATTGAATTACGTATTTCTGAATTTTTGGTAATAATTTTTTTTCTGAAAATTAACTTAGACTGTATTTTGTATTTGCGTGTATCATGTTTTTTGAATTTTAGTGATATGGATTTTATTTTATTATTCGAGACTATCTTAGACAAGTAGAATACCCATTTGCAATTGCCATAGACCCATGCAAGGACCCGCGTATAGAATGAAAAATCCCTTGGTTAATAATCACATCACCCTTTTATACAAAGGACTCTTGTGTTTTCTCTTTAGATGGTTGAGATGACTTGGAGGGCTATGGATTGATGAAGTGGCAGTATGGTTAGAATTTCTGAAATCTAATTATACCATGTCAAAACAATAAATTCCCTACAAAAAATTTAATTTAATTCGATATTGGCTTTTGAAATGTTGAATTTCGAGTTAAAATAAAGTTTTTATAGTCAAAAATTGTTTAGAGTTTTTCATGATTTTTGGCTGTTGTTTCAGGACAAAAAACAGTATTTTTACGCAAATTCAAAAAGTACACAAATTGCATGCATAATTCAAAAAATTGCGTAAAAGTGCACAGATTTGTGCAGAATTCCTTTATGTGCGTATGTGCACATATTTGCGCATAATTTCTTTTTGTGCGTACTTTTGCATATAAGATCGGTTTTGTGCGTACTTTTTAAACAGAAGTCCTATCTTGTGTACTTCTTACACAGAGATCCTTTCCTTTGCGTAAAAATATGCAGAAGACCCTGTCTTGCATACTTTTTACGTAAAGACACCTGGTTTGCGTAGGAAGTGCGCATAGACCCCCTATTTTGTATATAAATTGTGCAGAGATGTTATTTTAGGCTGATTTTGTGCAGAATGACTATTTTTGTCTATTTTTGATCATTTTTGCTTCTTTCTTCGACTTTTGATTTTTTTACCATAATATTGTGACTTTACATAGTTTTGAGAAGATGTTTTTCTATATACTTGACACGGAGTCCATGTAGGACGTCCATGTTTTCAAGCCAAAAGTGGAGTTCTTGCGCACTCTCTTTCCTATTTCCTATATAGTGTCCCTTTGTCACATATGTCCACTTCATTACAAGACCTTGAAGTTTCCAAGTCAAGGTTGATGTTGGTCTATTGCCATCAGTAGGGGACCTTCAACATCCCCAAAATCTATATTTTGTACAATAAAGTAAACCACTTAAACGGAGACCCACATCCAAAATCAAGAAGACCATCTCACATCCAAAATCAACTCACATGGAGACCCGACTGTTTGCGTCTAGTTTTTTCTCCTATCACCTATTTGTTTTTCTGCCATAAATTATTTGCCAATAGTTGGTATACATAAATTATTTGCCATCATTATGTTCATATCTGTATTTGGGACTGTCAGAATCCTGCCAGTTGTCAGTTATCTGTCGTTGCCAACGGGACTGTGTACTAAAGTTCGAAATTCTAATACTTGATTCTAAACTTCGAAAAAACGTAAATCATTAACCGAAAATTTAATAAGTAATGTTTAAAAATACATGAAATGAATATAGAAACTGAGATTAAAAAAAATCTTAGAATTGGAAGAGGAACAAAATGTTAAAAAGAAGAAGAAAAACTTAAACTTAGGTGTGTGACATCCCCAATTAGGTTCGGAAGAGAAAGATGCAGAGGGAGAAGAGAGTAGGAAGAGGAAAAGGAAGAGAGAATATGACTGTCAGTAAAAAAAAGAAAAAAAAAAAAATTGACTGTGTTGCCTCCCAATCAGTTTTGATTACAGTCCCCAGACAATAAAATCCCCCTATCAAGTCCTGCCCCTATCATGTAGGCCCCTTAGAATGTATATTTTTGCGACTATATCATTGCAATGCCTTGTTATTCTGTCATAAATTATTTTTATTTGCCATTAGTAGGACCCGTTTGGTCGACGATCGAGATCAATGGCAGTTGAGAGTGCGACGGTTGCGACTGACTCTCACTTAAGAGCTCAGAAGCGTCCCAAAGTTCATATAAGTCAGTTGTTGGACTCCCCAAGTCATATATGTTCATATCAGTCAAATTGGCATAATTAGAAATCTAAAATTAATCAGGATGGGAACACATTGGCTTCATTAGGAAGACTTCCGACTTTTGAAGTCAATGTTGGAGTTAATCTATTGGCATGCGCAGCGCGTGAGAGAACTTTTACATCTACACCTCAAGAAACTAGTATAATTGCTGAGAAAGTCCTAGTTAAAGAGTCCATATTCTGCACTCAATAAAGAAAAGTGGGCTTAAAGATTTAAAAGTCATTTTTATTACACGAGTAAAGTACCAAAACGCATGCAATTGTACAAATTAGGCCAAAACATTGCTGTTGCTGATGATAACGAACCTTCCTATTTTTGGTTTGGTAATTTTATTCTTTTTGATAGAACTTATGGATGGAACTTGTAGATCCGTTGTGTGTGTGTGTGTGTTTGTGTACCTAATAATTGTGTTGATAAAAAAATGTTGCTAAATTCAATCTTTCTGAGAGGACTACCCCAGGCAAACTGTGATTCTCACTCTAGCTCATATTACATATCTAACAGATCACACTTCATGTCATGTCTCAGATTCAGAATACTAGAGAGCGGAGGAATGACTCAGCCAACCGCACCTTACGGAATACCGAGGTAACCAACAATGTATTAAAGTTGTCTAGAGACGAGAGGGTGCATACTACAATCAAGTCTCGTACCTAATATCCAAGAAGGTAATTGTGTTGATAAAAAAATGTCGCTACATTCAATCTTTCTGAGAGGACTACCCCAGGCAAACTGTGATCCTCACTCTAGCTCATATTACATATCTAACAGATCACACTTCTTGTCACATCCCAGATCCAGAATACTGGAGAGCAGAGAAATGACTTAGCCAATTGCACCTTACGGAATACCGACGTCTAAAGACGAGGGGGGTGCATACTAAAATCAAGTCTCGTAGGGTCAAGAACTTCTATATCCCAATCATTCAATCTAGTAGTAATAGCATAGAACGTTCAGAATAAGCTGTAAGGTGTCCCAAACGCCGCATCAGAAGGTTCTAGAGTTCTAACAATAAAAGTTGATATGCCAGATACACAATAATCAAAAGTATACATGACAGTGAGTCAGCTGCAGTCTGAGTATAAATATTGTCATGTTGGGAACTATTGTCCAGATTTACCGACTAACAGTGCCGGTTGGCTAAACACCCAAATAAATATAGTTTACAAATGACGAGAAGTGAAACAAGAAACTAACGAGAAATATCAGATGAGGAACTCTTGTGTGAATCTCTGATCTCGACGACAACTTGGATTCCAGTAGAAAGCGGACCTTCGAGTCTCGATAGTAGCTCTGTTATGGTCCGCGTTCTACCATCTTTGATCTACCTTGGGACTAACAATTTATTTTTTCTGTTCTTTTGTAAAATTTCTAGGTTTGTATAATGCATCCATTTATTTGAATAAACCCTAGCTAAGACTGTTTGATTTGGTGTAATAAGTGTTGGGATCATATTGTATTTATATTTTTAACATATTCAAGAATCTATTGATTGTATTTATTAATTTTATTTTAAATATATTTTATGGTAAATTCACAATTAAAATTCTCACCCATGAATATCAATATTTCTTTTGTATTTAATAAAATTAAAAAATATATATAATCTTAGCTTTGCTTGAGCAAAAGCTCAATTTCCTTCTTTCCTTTAGTCCCACATCGGATGGGCCAACCCCTCCTTGTGTGTATATATTAGTTCCTCTTCATTGCTTTCTTAAAGATGTTGTGTGGGGAACCTCTTGGACCACACGCGCGCGTCGCCGCCGCCGCCCGGCCATATTCCTGATCCGGCTGGCCAACCTTGTGTTTGGACTGATTGTATATATGAGATAAGTTGTATTTGTATTATGAGAATTGGACTTAGTTTCATGGAGTCAAAAATGGGAATGATTTTGTGACCATCTTCTCGGTAATAAGGAGCGATAGGTGTTACGTTACAGCATAATGTGAGATCATGGTCCGTGTGGCCCAATACCACTCTTGAAGAGCCTAGCTCAGAGTGTGACGCTTTTTAGGTGCACAAGTCCTTTCGTTTTATGTCAATTGAGTGAATTGTAAACTTGAATGTTTTGGTGAAATAATCGATTTTTGTTTGAAAAGTGATTAAACGTAATAATCTTGTGAAGAGCTATGTTTTCCAAAAATGAAACTCTTGGGAGTATTGGATAAACGTAAAAAGGATGTGACTAAAAAGGACGTTTAGCTTTCCGGGGAACGCGGGTTACATTTACCGTTTGGTGGTTAGGCTTGGAAATCGTAGTCTATCACACCGTACTTGTCCTTTGCCTTTTGTCAAGAACTACGTAGTCGTTCTCGGACGACTACCACTTGTCCGTAATTGTTGCATTCACGATATTTGTTACATTTCATGTTTACCTTATTAATTGTATAATTTGTGTTTGTTGCATTCACGTAGTTTAGGATATACATTAGTTTAGGCTTACCCCGACCTAATCACGTGCATTTATTTGTCTATTGCAATTTTGTTAATTGTGTTTTTGGTTCGTATTGGTGAAAATGTCATTTTTGGTATGAAATGGTGAATTTTTTTAGCAGTGTGACTAGATCGTTCGGACGATTTGGGAATCGTTCAGACGATGGTCCATTTTTAGAAAATTTTCAGAAGGTTCAGATTGTCCAGATGGTCCAAGATCTTACAGAGGTCAAATAGTGTTTTGTATTTTCAGCAAGTCCAAATCGTCCGGACAGTCAGCCCAAATCTTCTGGACTATCCAACAAAGATTTAAGAAAATTATATTTTTATTTATTAATTCGGACAATTTTTCCTATTTTTATTTTGTTCTTTTTGACATCCTATTTTACGCTTAATGTTTTAAAAGCTTTAGGAAAACTAAAATGATTTAAACAAAAAGAATTTTAAAACTCACATAAAATTACAGTTTTAAAAAAAATGTTTCCAAACTTTAAAATCACTTATTTTACTCACACCAGTTTTATACTGACCCAAGTTTGCGTTTTCTGTGCATGCTTGGGTGTATTTCTTCGAAAATGGAGATGACCAGTTCTTTCAGCAGTGAAGTTTTCAAGAAGGCGATTTCATATTTTATACAGTAACTTTTGTAAAGAAATGTATGCATTTTTTTGGTTTAGCAACGTATCGCAAGTAATTGTCAAAATTCGAATATTGCACTTTGTTAATTTATGTATAAAATATGTATATTTTATTTTGTAATATTTCGTATAGTGTGTATGATAATACGACTTGACTGTAACAATTTTATCAAGGTCCGGTTTTCAAGGCGGGAGAGATGATCCACGTGGCGGATTCCAACTGGTCGTTGAAAATTGGGCTGTGACAGATTGACTACCTAGAAAAAGTGGGGAGAAAGTGTTAATGGACAGATTATAGAGAATGTTCATCGGAGTATGAGGTGCGCTTGGGCATCCACCACCGGACTCGCCAATCTTAGATTCTTAGGAACAAGTCTACATCTCTTCGCTTGCTCTCCTCGAAATGCTCAAACTCGAAACACATATTTGCACGAATCATCGTTATTATTGATCTTTTGTTTTTGTTTTTGGTTTAGTATTCTTGTTTCGTGAAATCTAATTAATGTTCCGAATTGAGTTAATATGTGATTTGGATTTGTTATGACCTTTATAATTGGCATATTTCATGTGTGTATTTTACTATAGGTCAACATTGTGGAACAAGATAAAGCACAAGACATTTGGACAGAGAGCGTTCGAATGCTAGACGAACATTTGAACGCGAGATCAAGAAAAAAGTTTTTGGCTAGATATCGCTCGAACACTAAGACGTGTGTTCGAACGCAAGTACAAGCAGTGGGTTGTTGGGACATCCTTTTTTTAGTAGAACCGTTCGACCGCTCGACAACGCGTTTGAACGCAAGAACAAATAGAAACTTTTCTATGTAAATTCGTTCAAACGCTGGACCACGTTTTCGAATGCAAGTGAGGATTAAATGAAGGACAAAATTGTCAATTGTTCGTTTTTAACCTAATTCATTTCATGGATCATTTATTCTATATAAGGTGGTTCCTACAATAGTAATAAGCTTACCCTAATGAGAGAAAATTGTCGTCATCACCCTAGCGAAGAGAGTTCACTATTTTGGCAAATTCCTTGAGCAAACCCTAGTCAATAACCTCTACTAGTTTATTGCTTTCACGTCTCAATTAGGAGAATTGACCGGAGGTCGTGATCGAAGCTCATCACGAGATCGATGATCTAAAATCGTTATTTTAGGAGAAAATTAGATTGAGTAGATTAGAAATCGACTAAGCAATGAGTTCTCGTATAAGGTACTGACAAGCTTTTGTAATCAAATCTTCATTTTCTATAAAGTTTGTTTCCTTCCCATTTGGGAGTTTTCCAAATTGATGTGTTTGGTTGTTTGATTTCTTGCTATTGTTGTTTATTGCTTTCCTTGGTTCTGCCTATTCCCTGCTTTCCTGCCCCCCCCCCCCCCTTTAGGTCGGTTTTAGTTATTTTAAGATTGATTAGGAAGAGTTGGAGTACCTACTACCTTTGGAGGTTATGGGATTGATGCTAGGTGAATTTGTAGACGAATACATTATTCATGTTGCAAAAGAGTATACGGAAGACTAGGTACAACGTCGTAAACGTCCACTCAAGCCTTACTCGTCCAAAAATGATCGAGCATACTCTATCTTGAACTCTCTACTGCATTATAATACGATGTACTTTTAGAATACCAATGAAATAAAAATCGTTGGAAAAAAATTATTCTACCAACGAAATCAAAAGCATTGGTGAAAAAAAATTCTGCTACCAACTAAATAAAATCCGTCGCCCTATATAATTTATTTATTGAAACAAACTTAAAATCGTTGCCCCACCAAATATTTGGCGCAAATTTATTTGGGAGTTCCCGCATGTGGTATTGCCAAAGAAAATTTCATCGTTATTACAATAGAATTACCAACGAAAAGTCACTATTATAAGGGAATAAGATCGATTATATCAATTTTATTGCTATAATTTAGCAATGAAATAATATATCGTCACTATTTTTTCTTAGCAAATAGTGAGTTTTCTTGTAGCGAAAAAGAGAGAGACTCTATGAATTGAATGTGTACATTAATCGATACAAGAGGACTCTATTTATATGCTTAGAAGAGAACTAACGTTTTCTACTCTAACCGATGTGGGACAAGTTACTAAGACAATATAAGAATATACATTATATTAACACTCTAATTACCATTATCACAATCTTATATGGAGATACCAATTATGAACCTCATGTTAAGCCCAATAAACTAAATGAATATTAGCTCAGCATGGAAATCAGGTCATTCCTGGTCAATGTAAATGCAGTGAGCGACAAATTCAGTTGGTCATTCTTCTATTGCAAAAGTCACTACCGCTCCCCAAAACGGTCATGCCACACGGTTGAGAGCCAAAAATTAATTTAGGTGGGGCACATATTGAGCAGGGTTTCGATAGCGCCCAAAAAAAATGGACTTACTTTTGTAATTTTTATTTAAAATTTTGATAAACAGTGGTGATCTGAGTTTGTGATTTACGTTCAATGTCTTACACCTTATTAATTTATGGACAAGAGAAATAAAATTAACGGTCATACAAATAAATACACTAAATGATTAAGAGAGAAGAGAAGGGAAAAAAATTATAATTTTGTCATATTATACGAATGAATAAGAAGATGTCATTCTATAGTCAATTCCATTTTCTAGGCTGAACGATGTGAATTCAAAGAACGATGCATGTTCCATAGTCAATTCCATGTTCTAAGCTTAACGAAGCGAATCCAAAGAACGATGCTCTTCATATTGAAAACTTCTGAGTCTATTGAGTTGTAGACCGGTATGACGTTCAGCTCCAAACTTAAAGTCCCTAAGGTTCTCAAACGCTCTATCCTTTGATTATGAGAAGAGATACGAATGCGTTTATAGAGAAATTTTCAAATAAAGAAGTCATAAACTTCATCTCGGCCCTTTGTAGAGAATAAAAGTCACAAATATCTGAGCGTACCAGCTCCATAGGATATGTACTTGTAGTCATCCGTCTAAACGGCTTCCTGACCACCTGTGTCTTGAAAACATTCATCACATCCCTCCACCTCCTTACCCCCACATCATGGAGATATTCCTAAACTAGACATCTTTGTTGAAAAAGACATGTCTTAGTCAGATGCGTCACAACTCAATAAGAGCAATCTCTTCCTCAAGCCGGAAGTCCAGAATCATAATCCTGGTCCCTAGATCTTCTACTTGACACTTGTTCACCATAGAGACATTCTTCTACAATAGTGCTCTTCCGTGGTGAACTGCTCTTTTCTAGAGCATGCGTTGCCAGATGCACCAGTGTCTACCCACCAGTCAGCAACCACGCTTGATGACTCAACTTGGACAATAATAGCAACCAAGTTAATTAATCAAAGGAACCATGTTTGGCTATACCTTGCTATATTGGTTTGAATTGGTTCTGCTTTCAAGCTCCAATTCCAGCCATGCGCCAAGTGTCACCACCCAATTCTAGAAAATAGGGTTATTTTTTATTTTTATTTGGTAAATTATGTATTGTTTATAAATAATTATATTTATATTTAATTGTTGATTGTATTATTTTTTTATTGGTTGTTTTATGATTTTGGCTAGTCTAGACCCATGTCAGACCCTAGTGGACCCATGTCCGGCCCAACCAACACCCTTGTGAGGCTTATTTTTGGGTTTAGAATAATTATTATATTTTAATAAGTTAGTTGGAGTGATTATGAGTTAATTTGAGTGCTTTTGGAACCCCAAACCCAAATCCCAATTAAAATGACTAAAGGAGAGGGCAGTTTAGTCATTTGGCTTTAGGAAACCTACTTCTTTGCATATGGCCGCCCCCTCCCCCCCTATTCCCAGATCCAGAACCGAACCCCCCCCCCATTCTTTTCCTTCTTCTTCTTCTTCTCCATTCTCCATTTTCTTCTTCTTCTTCTTCTCCATTCTCCATTTTCTTCTTCTTCCTTCTTCCTTCTTCCTTCTTCCAACAAGCCTCAAGTAAGTCATTTCTTCTCCTTCTTCTTCTATTCTTCATGGATGTGAACCCTAACTATTTGATTTTCCCTAACCTAAGACTTAGTGTGGAGGCTTGATTTGGAGGCTTGAGGGTGGTGATTTCAAGGGTTTTGGAGACTTTGGCCTTGGGATTCCAACTCCCAAGAGGTAAACCCTAACTTTCCCCTTAGTGATTGCTCTTATATAGTGTAATTAGTGGTTTAGAACCTTCCTAGACCTTAAGGCTACCCGTGGGAGGAAGTTGGAACTAGTTTGGTTGTGTTTGGAAACTTTGACATTAGGTTTCGTGTCAATTTTGGATGAAATCCGAGATTGACCCAATTTTGGCTGATGTCCTAGGTTAGACGGACCTAGGTAGACGTGCTTGGGTGTCACGCCCCGATCTCCCGCAGGCAAATCGGCCGTTCCCGCTAGGCGAGAATCACCGCGCCAGCGCTCCCGCTGAACGATCGCTTTAACCCATCCGGGCGTGATGCCGCACGAGCTTGAGCCACGCCCGTGCAAGGCCAGGGTTCATTGGCTGGCGATAAGAGTTCTAAGCCACAGAGTCGCACAGATTGTCCGAGTGCAGCAGTGTCATGAACGAATAGGCGATCGGTAACAAGTTCACTGAGTTGACAATATAGCGGAAGCATTGAATAACACAAGTTAAAGTAAAGCAACTCTTTATTGATATAAACATGTGTTACAGGCGGCGTATAGCCGAGATTACAAGTCGCTCAAGCCTCTCTCTCTGAAACAGAAAAAGCGTGCCAAGTGGCTACAATTGTGGAATGATTGTACAGGCGATGTTCATGCAATGTTCACAATATTATGTCTTGTATATGTGCTTCTGTTCCGGACGCAACGCTCCAAGGCTTCAGAGGAAACTCCTTGCCTTAGCACGCACGAAGGAGGCATCCACACCGAACGAGGTTCTCCCGCACCCTGCAAGCAAACTGGTGGATTATCAGTACATTGAATGCACTGGTGGGGAAGCTACTCGCCCGCTCGACAAATCCAAACACGTAATACAGGTTCCGTGCACCAACTATTAAGTTGTCTTTCTAGTTGCCTTAGGATCAGTTTCATGCAAGATATTGAATAGCCTAACGTGTCGGGCAGTGCACCGTGCAACATGAGAGAAAATACGGCGAGACTTACCAACTTACCATTTTACCTTCCCTGTCCAAGGCAAACATTGTTAATTCAAGCATGGGCAAGTATAAGCATTCATGAGGCATATCATATGCAAACACGAGGGTCATTTTTAACATGATCGTTCAGGTGTTCAGTTAATTTGTTTATCTTTCATTTACAAGCAAGCATGCAACAAGTTTATTTTAAGGCGATCACTGGCGTATGCCATAATGGACGGTATAGTCTTGACGAGAATGGTTTGCAACGAAGAACAAGGGGCGCTGCACGCCATTCCGCTGAACAAGAGACTAATGGATGGTATAGTCTTGACGAGAATGGTTTGCAACGAAGTACAAGAGGTGCTGCAAGCCATTACGCCGAACAAGAGACTAAGAACAATAGGTCTCCCGGACCGGGTCGATGCCAGTGCCCCAGCATCGCCCGCGAGACCGTTACCCTGTGCACTGGTTGTCCATGATCGAACGGGGCCTTGGTTAAGTTATCCTTTCTTATAGTTGGGGCAACAAGAGTACAAGACAAGAGTACAAGACAAGAGTACAAGAGGCATGTTGTTGAGGCAACAATAGTACAAGACAAGAGGCATGCCTGGTTCTTTTCCTTATAATCTTTTCTTGAACAATATTTTGTATAACAGGGTGTTGGCATAGCCTATGTTACAAGCATTGAGTCAAGGCAATGTACAAGCAGACAAGCATGCGTTTCTAAGGGACATAAGCAGGCACATTGCTCGGACCCGAAGGTAAGTCGAGAGTTGAAACCGTTAGGGACTTAGCATGCGAGGGTCTGAATATAAGCAGTATTTCATTTCCATGTTCTAGCAAGCAATACAAGTTGGAATTATTCCCTTAGCTAGGTGCGTTGGATTCTTATTAGCATGCAGGGGGTGAATCACCTAGCGACTAGCATGTACCGTTACAGATTTTATGTGTGCTGGCTAAGCAAAGACAAGTTCACCGTAGCCACCCACCTTAGCGATGATTCGCCTCGGTAGAGCGATACGTCAAGCGAGCCTCAGAAAGCCTAAGCTGAATTCCTGTAGGGACAAGTCTGGATATCCTTTGCTTCTCATTTGAGGCAAAGCGGGTCGGGACAGTTGCACTTTTGCCGTTTTGAGTCGGCAGTCCGCTAGAACGGAACGGGGTGTTAAATCCTACCCAACTTAGAAAAAGTCTCGTCCTCGAGACTTACTAAGGACAAGCAGTACGTTTCAATCAATTTTTAATTTAACGATACGAGGCTGAGGCAAACCTACACAAGTCGTTGTACTTGTTCATTTGGATATTCACTTGCACAAGCATCGATCTCAGCATATCGCTTAGTCTGGATCGTGCGCACTTTCGAAGTGCACTTCTAGCGTGAGCACGTTAACCAGCTCAGTGATAGCAAAGTCTTAGCACTCGAGTTTCACCTTTTCTTAAGTCTTGGATGGTGCACTAGTTCAAGGCGTCCCCCGAATAGATGCATTCAACCAAACTTAGAGTTAGTGAAATCGGACAAGCTACTAGCGATACTCTCAAGGGTTCGCACAGGTTGGCACAAAGGCCACTCGCAGCACAACAACATGCAACCAATCATATCATTCAAAACGCATTTTGAAAGTATTTAGACTTATTGTTGGAACATCCCATCGAGGCATTGAGAGAGAGCGTACACAAAACCCACGAACGAGCTTTCAAAACTGTTATAATCGAAGTAAAGTTCAAAGGCGTAGAAGCCAGGCTTTGATACCAACATGTCACGCCCCGATCTCCCGCAGGCAAATCGGCCATTCCCGCTAGGCGAGAATCACCGCGCCAGCGCTCCCGCGGAACGATCGCTTTAACCCATCCGGGCGTGATGTCGCACGAGCGTGAGCCACGCCCGTGCAAGGCCAGGGTTCAATGGCTGGCGATAAGAGTTCTAAGCCACAGAGTCGCGCAGATTGTCCGAGTACAGCGGAGTCATGAACGAATAGGCGATCGGTAACAAGTTCACTGAGTTGACAATATAGCGAAAGCATTGAATAACACAAGTTGAAGTAAAGTAACTCTTTATTGATATAAACATGTGTTACAGGCGGCGTATAGCCGAGATTACAAGTCGCTCAAGCCTCTCTCTCTGAAACAAAAAAAGCGTGCCAAGTGGCTACAATTGTGGAATGATTGTACAGGCAATGTTCAGACAATGTTCACAACATTATGTCTTGTATATGTGCTTCTGTTCCGGACGCAACGCTCCAAGGCTTCAGAGGAAACTACTTGCCTTAGCACGCACGAAGGAGGCATCCGCACCGAACGAGGTTCTCCCGCACCCTGCAAGCAAACTGGTGGATTATCAGTACATTGAATGCACTGGTGGGGAAGCTACTCGCCCGCTCGACAAATCCAAACACGTAATACAGGTTCCGTGCACCAACTATTAAGTTGTCTTTCTAGTTGCCTTAGGATCAGTTTCATGCAAGATATTGAATAGCCTAACGTGTCGGGCAGTGCACCGTGCAACATGAGAGGAAACACGGCGAGACTTACCAACTTACCATTTTACCTTCCCTGTCCAAGGCAAACATTGTTAATTCAAGCACGGGCAAGTATAAGCATTCAGGAGGCATATCATATGCAAACACGAGGGTCATTTTTAACATGATCGTTCAGGTGTTCAGTTAATTGTTTATCTTTCATTTACAAGCAAGCATGCAACAAGTTTATTTTAAGGCGATCACTGGCGTATGCCATAATGGACGGTATAGTCTTGACGAGAATGGTTTGCAACGAAGAACAAGAGGCGCTGCAAGCCATTCCGCCGAATAAGAGACTAATGGACGGTATAGTCTTGACGAGAATGGTTTGCAATAAAGTACAAGAGGCGCTGTAAGCCATTACACCGAACAAGAGACTAAGAACAATAGGTCTCGCCCGGACCGGGTCGATGCCAGTGCCCCAGCATCGCCCGCGAGACCGTTACCCTGTGCACTGGTTGTCCATGATCGAACGGGGCCTTGGTTAAGTTATCCTTTCTTATAGTTGGGGCAACAAGAGTACAAGACAATAGTACAAGACAAGAGTACAAGAGGCATGTTGTTGAGGCAACAATAGTACAAGACAAGAGGCATGCCTGGTTCTTTTCCTTATAATCTTTTCTTGAACAATATTTTGTATAACAGGGTGTTGGCATAGCCTATGTTACAAGCATTGAGTCAAGGCAATGTACAAGCAGACAAGCATGCATTTCTAAGGGACATAAGCAGGCACATTGCTCGGACCCGAAGGTAAGTCGAGAGATGAAACCGTTAGGGACTTAGCATGCGAGGGTCTGAATATAAGCAGTATTTTATTTCTATGTTCTGGCAAGCAATACAAGTTAGGATTATTCCCTTAGCTAGGTGCGTTGGATTCTTATTAGCATGCAGGGGGTGAATCACCTAGCGACTAGCATGTACCGTTACAGATTTTATGTGTGCTGGCTAAGCAAAGACAAGTTCACCGTAGCCACCCACCTTAGCGATGATTCGCCTCGGTAGAGCGATACGTCAAGCGAGCCTCAGAAAGCCTAAGCTGAATTCCTGTAGGGACAAGTCTAGATATCCTTTGCTTCTCATTTGAGGCAAAGCGGGTCGGGACATTTGCACTTTTGCCGTTTTGAGTCGGCAGTCCGCTAGAACGGAACGGGGTGTTAAATCCTACCCAACTTAGAAAAAGTCTCGTCCTCGAGACTTACTAAGGACAAGCAGTACGTTTCAATCAATTTTTGATTTAACGATACGAGGCTGAGGCAAACCTACACAAGTCGTTGTACTTGTTCATTTGGATATTCACTTGCACAAGCATCGATCTCTGCATATCGCTTAGTCTGGATCGTGCGCACTTTCAAAGTGCACTTCTAGCGTGAGCACGTCAACCAGCTCAGTGATAGCAAAGTCTTAGCACTCGAGTTTCACCTTTCCTTAAGTCTTGGATGGTGCACTAGTTCAAGGCGTCCCCCGAATAGATGCATTCAACCAAACTTAGAGTTAGTGAAATCGGACAAGCTACTAGCGATACTCTCAAGGGTTCGCACAGGTTGGCACAAAGGCCACTCGCAGCACAACAACATGCAACCAATCATATCATTCAAAACGCATTTTGAAAGTATTTAGACTTATTGTTGGAACATCCTATCGAGGCATTGAGAGAGAGCGTACACAAAACCCACGAACGAGCTTTCAAAACTGTTATAATCGAAGTGAAGTTCAAAGGCGTAGAAGCCAGGCTTTGATACCAACATGTCACGCCCCGATCTCCCGCAGGCAAATCGGCCATTCCCGCTAGGCGAGAATCACCGCGCCAGCGCTCCCGCGGAACGATCGCTTTAACCCATCCGGGCGTGATGCCGCACGAGCGTGAGCCACGCCCGTGCAAGGCCAGGGTTCATTGGTTGGCGATAAGAGTTCTAAGCCACAGAGTCGCGCAGATTGTCCGAGTACAGCGGAGTCATGAACGAATAGACGATCGGTAACAAGTTCACTGAGTTGACAATATAGCGAAAGCATTGAATAACACAAGTTGAAGTAAAGCAACTCTTTATTGATATAAACATGTGTTACAGGCGGCGTATAGCCGAGATTACAAGTCGCTCAAGCCTCTCTCTCTGAAACAAAAAAAGCGTGCCAAGTGGCTACAATTGTGGAATGATTGTACAAGCGATATTCAGGCAATGTTCACAACATTATGTCTTGTATATGTGCTTCTGTTCCGGACGCAATGCTCCAAGGCTTCAGAGGAAACTACTTGCCTTAGCACGCACGAAGGAGGCATCCGCACCAAACGAGATTCTCCCGCACCCTGCAAGCAAACTGGTGGATTATTAGTACATTGAATGCACTGGTGGGGAAGCTACTCGCCCGCTCGACAAATCCAAACACGTAATACAGGTTCCGTGCACCAACTATTAAGTTATCTTTCTAGTTGCCTTAGGGTCAGTTTCATGCAAGATATTGAATAGCCTAACGTGTCGGGCAGTGCGCCGTACAACATGAGAGAAAACACGGCGAGACTTACCAACTTACCATTTTACCTTCCCTGTCCAAGGCAAACATTGTTAATTCAAGCACGGGCAAGTATAAGCATTCAGGAGGCATATCATATGCAAACACGAGGGTCATTTTTAACATGATCGTTCAGGTGTTCAGTTAATTGTTTATCTTTCATTTACAAGCAAGCATGCAACAAGTTTATTTCAAGGCGATCACTGGCGTATGCCATAATGGACGGTATAGTCTTGACGAGAATGGTTTGCAACGAAGAACAAGAGGCGCTGCAAGCCATTCCGCCGAATAAGAGACTAATGGACGGTATAGTCTTGACGAGAATGGTTTGCAACGAAGTACAAGAGGCGCTGCAAGCCATTACACCGAACAAGAGACTAAGAACAATAGGTCTCGCCCGGACCGGGTCGATGCCAGTGCCCCAGCATCGCCCGCGAGACCGTTACCCTGTGCACTGGTTGTCCATGATCGAACGGGGCCTTGGTTAAGTTATCCTTTCTTATAGTTGGGGCAACAAGAGTACAAGACAAGAGTACAAGAGGCATGCTGTTGAGGCAACAATAGTACAAGACAAGAGGCATGCCTGGTTCTTTTCCTTATAATCTTTTCTTGAACAATATTTTGTATAACAGGGTGTTGGCATAGCCTATGTTACAAGCATTGAGTCAAGGCAATGTACAAGCAGACAAGCATGCGTTTCTAAGGGACATAAGCAGGCACATTGCTCGGACCCGAAGGTAAGCCGAGAGATAAAACCGTTAGGGACTTAGCATGCGAGGGTCTGAATATAAGCAATATTTCATTTTTATGTTCTAGCAAGCAATACAAGTTGGGATTATTCCCTTAGCTAGGTGCGTTGGATTCTTATTAGCATGCAGGGGGTGAATCACCTAGCGACTATCATGTACCGTTACAGATTTTATGTGTGCTGGCTAAGCAAAAAAAGTTCACCGTAGCCACCCACTTTAGCGATGATTCACCTCGGTAGAGCGATACGTCAAGCGAGCCTCTGAAAGCCTAAGCTGAATTCCTATAGGGACAAGTCTGGATATCCTTTGCTTCTTGTTTGAGGCAAAGCGGGTCGGGACAGTTGCACTTTTGCCGTTTTGAGTCGGCAGTCCGCTAGAACGGAACGGAGTGTTACATTGGGTGTCTTGAGGGTTAGTACGTGTCTTCGTTCGGACACGTGAAATCGTGTCGCGAAGAAATTGGCGTTTCGGGCGTTTTGGGAGTTTTCGTCGTCGTAGGTTCTGTGTGCGTGCACGTTTTTGCCACGGACCTAGAATCGATGAGTTAGCATTTTTTTTTTAGGATCTAGACATCGTTTAGAACCCGTGGGTAAATTTTGGACCGATTCCGAGTAGGTTTGGTGTGCGTTTCAGGAGGTTTTACGAACCGCACACCACGTATTCGTCGAAATGACCGAATGGCCATTTCGACTTAGTTTCTTGGTTTTGGGCTTGTGCGCGCGTTGGGTTAGCTTCGGGGAGTGTGTGCTAGAGTTCTCGGGTTGTATTTTATATATTTATAGTTATTTATTGGTGTTTGGGTCGTTGGACGTGTGTTGGTGGGGTGTTGTGTGTTGTGTGTGTTGGGTTTGAGTTTATATATATGTATATGAGTTTATATATATATGTATGTCTCTCTCTCTCTCTCTCTATATATATATATATATATATATATATATATATATATATATATATATATATATATATATATGTGTGTGTGTGTGTGTGTGTGTGTGTGTGTGTGTGTGTTTGTATATCTATATGAGTGTGTGTATTTATATATATGTGTTTGTGTACGTGTATATATATATATATATATATATGAGTATCTGTGTTTGTATATATATGTGTAGAGTGTGTTTATATATATATAGATATGTGTGCTTATATATATATGTGTGTGTGTACTTATATACGTAAGTGTGTAAGTGTGTGTATATATATATTTGGTTGTGTGTGTGTATATATATATATATATATATATATATATATATATATATATATATATATATATATATATGCTTGTGTATATATATATATATCTATAAGTGTTTGTGTATATATATATATAGATATATAGTTGTGTGTGTAGATATATATATGTATATATGTTCTTGCATATATATATATATATATATATATATATATATATATATATATATGTGTGTGTGTGTGTGTGTGTGTGTGTGTGTATCTGCGTGTTTGTGTTTGTGTGTGGTGTGTCGAGGGAGGAGCAGTGAGTGTGGCAGCAAGGTGGGCAGCGAGCAGTGAGCAGCGAGGCCAGCGTGGTGCGCGAGGCAGCGGAGCGCAGCAGCAGCTGCAGCACACAGCAGCAACAGCAGCAGCAGGGCGTGGCGCAAGCGCCGCGTTGCGAGGGTAGCCTAGCAGCAGCAGCATTTGCGTTGCCCAGTAGCAGTAGGTAGCGAGAGGGAGAGAGAGATCTATAGATAGATAGATAGATAGATAGTTAGTATAGATATATATATATAAGTAGTTAGAGTTATATATTTATGAGTTGTGTGTGATATATATGTAGTGGATATATGCCTATGTGTTTATATATATATATATATTCTAGCCTAGATATATATACCTAGGTGTATATATACATAAATAGTTAGCTAGATGGGTAGTTAGTGAGGGTTTAGAGGGATATCTCAATACCTTGAGATATCAAGGTATCTCAATACCTTGAGATACCCAAGGTATTGAGTATCGGGTAAGGTTTTTGAGCAATTGCCTAGGAATAGGTTTTGAATTGCTTTTATATGTATATGTGTATATATTTACGCGTGCTAGCATAGCTTTTAGAGGGTATAGGCGGGGTGCGTAGCCTAGGTTGAGATATTGGATACCGATGGTATTCCAGTATCTCGAGGAGGCGAGTTTGAAGGTTTAATAGTTTAATAAGCTAGTTTTGACCTAGAATTTTAGGGGCACCCTAGTTTGACCTAGAGTTGACCATAATTGTCCTCATTGACCGTAAAAGTCAATATTTGACCTAGTTTTGACCTAGAGTTGACTTTTTAGAACCTGGGTTGACTTTTTGACCAAAATTTCACTAGTTTGACCCGTTCGACCTAGAATACCCCTAGAACCCTGTTTTTAGTTATTTTATATCAGTTTAACTCTTTAGAACCCCGTTTAATCTTGCTTTTCGTAATAGGTTCTTGCGACGCCAGTCCGGATCTCGATCCTCATCAGTTGCTCAGAACGTCAGGCGAGTACCTACCTCTGATCGTTTTTATTTCAAGATAGCGTTTATATCACCTGTTTTAGAACTGTAATACTTGATTTTGACACATTGTTTCACGAGCTGGTATTAGTGGATCCCGTCATGAGATGCTATCCCCCTTACCGTGTTCAGCGGGTACTCTATCACGTGTATTTCATCATGTGCTTCAGGTATTGATTCTCATGTGCTATCATGTGCTTCGTGTGCTCTCGCTTTCATGTGCGCGAGTTATTTATCATGTACGTAGCGTGTCGTGGTTGGATCCAAGAGTATTGGCATTTTTTTTGCATGCTTGGGTGTATTTCTTCGAAAATGCAGACGACCAGTTCTTTCAGCAGTGAAGTTTTCTAGAAGGCGATTTCTTATTTTATTCGAAGTTTGTACAGTAACTTTTGTAAAGCAATGTATGCACTTTTTTGGTTTAGCAACGTATCACAAGTAATTATCAAAATTCGAATATTGCACTTTGTTAATTTATGTATAAAAGATGTATATTTTATTTTGTAATATTTCGTATAGTGTGTATGATAATACGACTTGACTGTAAAATTTTTATCAAGGTCCGGTTTTCAAGGCGGGAGAGATGATCCACGTGGCAGATTCCAACTGGTCATTGAAAATTGGGCTGTGACAGATTGACTATCTAGAAAAAGTGGGGAGAAAGTGTTAATGGACAGACTATAGAGAATGTTCATCGGAGTAGGAGGTGTGCTTGGGCATCCACCACCGGACTCGCCAATTTTAGATTCTTAGGAACAAGTCTACATCTCTTCGCTTGCTCTCCTCGAAATGCTCAAACTCGAAACACATATTTGCACGAATCATCGTTATTATTGATCTTTTGTTTTTGTTTTTGGTTTAGTATTCTTGTTTCGTGAACTCTAATTAAGGTTTCGAATTGAGCTAATATGTGATTTGGATTTGTTAGGACCTTTATAGTTGGCATATTTCACGTGTGTATTTTACTATAGGTCAACATTGCGGAACAAGATAAAGCACAAGACAATTGGACAGAGAGCGTTCGAACGCTAGACGAACATTTGAACACGAGATCAAGAAAAAAGTTTTGGCTAGATATCGCTCGAACACTAAGATGTGTGTTCGAACGCAAGAACAAGCAATGGGTTGTTGGGACATCTTTCTTTTAGTGGAACCGTTCGACCGCTCGACAACACGTTTGAACGCAAGAACAAATAGAAACTTTTCTATGTAAATTCGTTCGAAAGCTGGACCACGCGTTCGAACGCAAGTGAGGATTAAATGAAGGACAAAATTATCAATTGTTTGTTTTTAACCTAATTCGTTTCATGGATCATTTATTCTATATAAGGTGGTTCCTACAATAGTAATAAGCTTACCCTAATGAGAGAGAATTGTCGTCATCACCCTAGCGAAGAGAGTTCACTATTTTGGCAAATTCCTTGAGCAAACCCTAAGTCAAATAACCTCTACTAGTTTATTGCTTTCACGTCTCAATCGGGAGAATTGACCGGAGGTCGTGATCGAAGCTCATTACGAGATCGATGATCTGAAATCGTTATTTTAGGAGAAAATTAGATTGAGTAGATTAGAAATCGACTGAGCAACGAATTCTCGTATAAGGTACTGACAAGCTTTTGTAATCGAATATTCATTTTCTATAAAGTTTTTTTCCTTCCCGTTTGGGAGTTTTCCAAATTGATGTGTTTGGTTGTTTGATTGCTTGCTATTGTTGTTTATTGCTTTCCTTGGTTCTGCCTATTCCCTGCCTGCACCCCCCCCCCCCCCCACACTCCTTTAGGCCAGTTTTAGTTATTTTAAGATTGATTAGGAAGAGTTGGAGTACCTACTACCTTTGGAGGTTATGGGATTGATGCTAGGTGAATTTGTAGACGAATACATTATTCATGTTGCAAAAGAGTATACGGAAGACTAGGTACAACGTCGTAAACGTCCACTCAAGCCTTACTTTCCGCTAGTATAAATAGAAGGAGAAAACTTATTCTTCGGCACACGTCCAAAATTGATCGAGCATACTCTCTCTAGAACTCTCTACTGCATTATAATATGATGTAGTTTTACAATACCAACGAAATAAAAATTGTTGGGAAAAATTTTATTCTACCAACGAAATCAAAAGCGTTGGTGAAAAAAATACTGCTACCAATTAAATAAAATCTGTCGCCCTATATAATTTATTTATAGAAACAAAATTAAAATCGTCGCCCCACCAAATATTTGGCGCAAATTTTTTTTGGAGTTCCCGCATGTGGTATTGCCAAAGAAAATAATAATTTCATCGTTATTACAATAGAATTACCAACAAAAAGTCACTATTATAAGGGGAATAGCAACGATTATATCAATTTTGTTGCTATTTTGTGTAATTTAGCAATGAAATAATATATCGTCATTATTTTTTCTTAACAAATAGTGAGTTTTCTGGTAGTGAAAAAGAGAGAGAGACTATGAATTGAATGTGTACATTAATCGATACAAGAGGACTCTATTTATAGGCTTAGAAGAGAACTAACGTTTTCTACTCTAACCGATGTGGGACAAGTTACTAAGACAATATAAGAATATACATTATATTAACACTCTAATTACCATTATCACAATCTAATTACCATTATCACAATCTTATATGGAGATACCAATTATGAACCTCATGTTAAGCCCAATAAACGAATTGGAAATTAACACTTTTGTAATTTTTATTTAGAATTTTGATAAATGGTGGTGATTTGAGTTTGTGATTTACGTTTAGTGTCTTACACCTTATTAATTTATCGACAAGAAAAATAAAATAAACCGTCATACAAATGAATACACAAAATGATTAAGAGAGAAGAGAAGGGGAATTTTTTTTTTCCAAATTTTGTCATATTATAACTTTAATTAGTGAGTTAAATTGTAATTATTATCGGACTGATCAATTGTAATTAATTAATTAGTGAATTTAATGTAATATCAAAAAGTTCAATATAAAAAAGAAAAAGAAAAGAAGACAAGGTGCACAAAAGTATAACAAGACACCCATATTATTATAGTGATAATTAAAACATACGGTGGCCAAGATTACAATTGAGACCATGACAAGTCGATCACAAATTACGTACAGATAGTGAAAGCACAATTAACACACTCGGCACTAATGATAACAATAAGGCACACTGTGCCATAGCCACCATCATAGAGTAAGGTAAGAAAAATAGTGATAGCACAATTAACACTTAAGCGCTCGCTAATGATATTGATTTATTGAAGGCTAGAAGGAAGGCATGCAGTCTATATGCCATAAGTTTTGTTTTCAGTTTAGCAACCACAAGGATACCTTGGTATGATGCCTTTCAAGGAGTGGAAACCATCAGTAATCGGAGTGACTCGATCAATTATATAATCACCTGTGGTGCCGGAGGAATAATTGATTAGAGCATAAGTGTTGCCTTTAAATATGTATGCTTCATTTTTCGCTTTAGCCGAAAATGCTGCATCTAAGCCATCCTGGAAAACTGTATCTTTCAAAGAAGGGAAACTGAGGGTAATTCTTTTGGGACCCTGAATTATGTAATCATTGGTTGTACCCGGTGCAAAATTAATAAGCGCATATTGATCTCCTTTAAATATATAGGCTTCTTCGTTCGAGTGGGAGGAAGCAAAGGCTGCATCGATACCATTTTCAAAAATTGTATTTTTCAAAGAGTGAAAGCTATCTGTGATCTTCTTGGGTCCTTGAATAATGTTGCCATTCACAAAGTTGATGTGTGCATATATGTTACTTCTGAATATATACGCCTCGTCGTTGCTAGAGGAGGTAAATGCAGCATCGATTCCGCTAGCAAAAATAGTATTGGCCAGAGAAGGAAAGAAACTACCGATGCTCGCGGGTCCTTTAATGATGTAGTCGTTGGTTGTGCCGGGAGCATAGTTGATTAGCAAGCATTGATCGGTAGTGAAAAGAAACGCCTCTTCCTGCTGGTTATTGACGTTGAATGCACACTCGATGTAATGCCCCACGCTACAAACTCGGTCAACATAAGGCTCCTCTGTAGTAGTAGTAAGTGATGTGCTCGTGGTGTCCTCCAGCACGATGTCTATGTCTATCTTCATTCTAACTTGGGCAGCAGCGAACACAACGTTGATCATAACTTCTCCAACTGTGGGGCACCTAACATTTCTTAGGCGATTCATAAATTCTTGAGTGGTTTGCCCGCTCGAAGTTGGATTGGGATTAAAAAGACCATTACGGTAGATTCGATCTCCATATGGGCTATAAGTTGGGAATTGTGTGTCAGATCCTATAACTACATATGGACGCGATGTCCGAATATATTGACGATTAATGCCACCTGCAAAAGCGATTTCCTGCTGATTAGGATAATCATTATGCTCACGCAAGGTCAGCACTGCATCAATTCTCCCCGGCGCAAATATCTCATACCGATAAAGAATGAGATCGGTTGTCACCCTGGGTCGCCAACCAGTTAACCTTGTCGTGCTAACAAACACAGACCCATCAGCAGGCGAGGTATCTGACGGGGCTCCTCCACTATTTACATGGTGCTCCAAGTTGTAGTAATCTTCCGGACTAGTCGAACCTCGTTCTCGCGGAAGAAATCCTGTTCGAAAAATCTCATTATAGGGACGATCATCCCATCGGTACACAGCCTCCACAATATCTTGGTTGTCATTAGGATCCCGATATAGAATACTTGGCCCTTGTGTAATTGGGCTTTGTAGGGGATGGACTAGATCTCATCCAACCCGCAAGCGGGTGCGCGATTTAATGCGCATTTTTACGCGTTTATTATTCGCGCACTTAGCACTTGGTACGCCGCGGTACTGTTCCGTTGATTTTACGGAAATAGTGGGAAATGCTACGTGACAGATATATCCAGGACACGATCCTGAGATCTGAAAAACAGAAAATCAGTTTTTCCTTCTCTCTCTCTCTCTGTTCGGAACGAAACAACAATCGTACAGAGACGAAAAAGAAAAGAAAAACACCAGAACCTTAATTCCTCCAAAAATTCTTCCGTCCAATCTCTCTTCTTCGGACAAGATTGTGATCGTTCGTGGGATTCGCCACTGGGTGGGTGAAGTGAATCGAAGGATTCGTTGTATCTCGGGGATAGATCGCCATGAAACCACTGCACTGTTCGTGGGACGAAATTTTATTCTAAAGACAGCGTGTAACGTGCCTCGAATCCTATACTATTTCTTGTCTTTAATTTTACATCTTCCTATTTACATTATTTAGAAATTTTACCAACACGTACGGTTTAGGTTGCCCTAACTTGCACCTCTAGTTACATGCCATGCACTATAATACTATATGCTTAGAAGCACCTTTTTTTACGGTAAAGCTAGCGACACAGAAATTGAGATGATAGCTTGTGATTGGATAGAGAGGAGATTAGAGAACCCATGAATGACACACAGAATTCTGTGTTGAATAATCCAGGTTAGGTGGTCTTCACATAGCAAGAAGAAAATCTACCTTTGGATCTCTGTGGTGGGAGATACGAGTCCGTAAACTTTGGTGGTTACAGTAGTTTTTTTGAGATTAAAAGTTATCGTTTCTCCAACTTTGTCTCAGTTTTCACCTAGGGTTACGCGCTGTTCGAAGGAAACTAATACACAGAGTTGGAAGAGGGATAGGTCTCGAACATACCAGTGAAGACGGGGTCGAATTTGATCGAGCGATGGAACGAGAATCCAGACATGAACTGGGGTAAGTTGTTGTCACTTTCCTGTGCAGTGCTCTCGGTCGCGGACGCGGGGCGAGCGGCGGTCGGCAGTGCTTGCTCCGGCGGCGGCGGCGGCGGATCGAGGAGGTCGGCGGCGCAGGTCGTGGAGGAGGGTAGATGGTAAGGGTTAGGGTTTACAAGTTATATATATATATATATATATATATATATATATATATATATATATATATATATAGGAGAACCGAAGGTGGGGGGGGGGGTTTGCATTCCGCGGGTCTGGGGTGTAGCGGGCTTAGGTGGGGGTTTAGAGTAGGAATTTGTTGCCCTAAATAAGGGCGTAAGTTGGTTGGTTGTGTATTTTTTTTTTCCATTTATAACGGGATTTCAGTGGCTAGGCTCTTTTCTTTAATACACAGTAACGGGGATTAATATTTTTTTCTAATTATATTTTTAGTAATTTACGTCCTAAAAAAGGAAATAAGTTTGTAAGTTAGACAAAAAAAATGGACGTAATATATTTATATAATCTTTTAATACATACCATCGTCAGTAAACGCAAATATCCTAAACTTTATACCTTTTAAGAAATAAACTTGAACTCGATGCCTTTTATGCAATTATCTGAAATGGAAAACTCCAAGGGAGGACCCACGATTCTTCAATTGGGAATGCCACATACTACAAAAAGATAAGAGCAGCCACCATCAATCCTACATTCATGGACAAAGTTTTTTTGTTTTTATTTTCTAGGAAAATGAAATAACTTTAATGTTTTCCAAATATAATGACAACACTAAAATAATGTTTGTCACGTTTTTATTAATCAGTGAAGTAGAAAAACGTCACACTAGTAATAACTAATAAATAGAAAGATGTTGGAAGCATGGATGTAACCAAGATTTGTATCCAGTTGGGACACGTTTTTCTTGGTCATATTTATTTTTTGTTAATTACTTTATAAAATACAAATATTCAAAGAGGACTTCATGAATTTTTCGGTGTCGGTAGAGAACAATATCCTTAGAAAGTTAAGGAACAAATTTGATACAATATTTGTTGTATAAGCATGACAATTTATCTATATAAACATTTTACATACTAAATCTTAATAATATCTTTTTTATGTATGTCCATGATAGTAGCTAGTTTCCAAGTTCTAAAAATTTAGGGTATACCGGTATGATACTTGTTCATATTTTTATAAATTTTACATACTTCCATATTATAAAACGGCTTTTAGCCATCGTATGTATCTGTTTGGAGCCTAAACATAATAGAGCCATATCTTAAATCCTGCTACTGGTCCTTCAGACTTGCTCCCAAAGTCTGGGCTCTGGCCCAAGTGTACTTATTTAGCCAACAAATCCCGAAACTGACCCTCACTTCAGTGAATGTTTATTTCCCACAGCCAACTGTAGTTGACTAATCACTTGGAAAACTGAATTCAAACACAATGTTTTATTCCGTATAAAAAAGTTATACGGATGCAAACATGTCAGGCACATAAACGAACAGAGATACGATCCTTTGCAGGATTATCTGTACAACAAAGCCTAAGATGAAGTAAAATGAAATCAGTTATTATTGTCTTCATTTTTATAATAGTAAGTTCCATCCCTAGTTTCAATTTCTAGATTTTCGGTTCCATTCCGTCCATAGGTGCTAAGGGTTGGGCCTCCAAATTTTTAGATTATAGATTATAGGAACTCATTTTGTAGAATTATAAATTCCAATTTGGAGCCCAACTTTGTATATTTTTAGATTAAATTTTTTTTTTCTACATCAATTTTTGATCACACCGTTTTTGGGACCGGAGCTCATTTTATCATTTCCTACTATTCTTATACAAACCCAACGCATTCTACATTTACCTGTTTTTTTTTTTTTTTTTGGATCCCATATTACATTGGCGAGTCCCAACTACTAATGATGCTCTTAAAAAAATAACATAAAAATTTTCATTTATCCAAAAATTTGGCAACATTAGAAGACCATCATATCCCAAAATTAATTGGGATGGGGACCCAATTGGCTTCTTTACAAGACTTTCAAATCTCCAAGTCAATGTTAATTTTGGCCATTTGGCATCAGTAGAAGACCTTCACATCCCTGATATGTCTTTGTTACAAAAGTTCGGTAGCATATAGAAGACATGATGCTACTTTAAAAGGTGCTCCGTTCTCTAGAAATAAAAAACAAACAACCAAAGTACAAGATTTTTGGCAATATATGTCACTAGAATTGATCTTGTTAATAGAAGTATAGTAAGAGGATGATAAATATAATGCCATAAACATAAAATTTTATTAATAGGCAACAAGTCTAATACAAGGGTGATATATACTGAAATCAGAAATAACTCTTCAAATTCGTTATCAAGGCATGTCACTTTTATTTGGTTGTAGCATTATATGCTAGTGGAATTGGTCTTGTTACAGTTCTCTGCAGCATTATGTCTCAAAAAATCTGTTCTTGATCTTATTCAGTTCATTCCTTACCATTTTAATCTCCATTCGATGCGTTGGCAAATCATTTGTGCATAGGAGACCAATTCTAAGCACCAAAGAAACACATTCAAAAGTTTTTTCATGATTTATAGTTTGGGAATGGTCACTAGTTTGAATTCCATTTGCTAGCAAGCGCTCATCCATGATGCTCATGACCCCTTCAGAAAATCCATCATTGACGAATGTACGAAGCGTTAGGCCTTCCTTAAAAGCACCATCCGTAGGTCTCTTTCCAGTAAATAGCTCAATCAGAAGTATTCCATAGCTATAGACATCTCCAAGAGTAGAAACTTTGTTGGTCATTCCGCACTCTTCATTTGAACAAAATATTAATAGTTAATTAGACTTCTACAAATAGAGTAAACACTAAAACTGATTCTTAACTTCATGTGTCGACAATTTTAATTTTCATGGAGATCGTACAATGTTTTGTGTTGGATGTCTTCTACCTACTGTAACTCTCCTTTCTACATATTTGAATTGACATTTACAAGATAAGACATTAAGAACAACACAATAAAAAGAGTAAACACTAAAAATGATTCTTAACTTCTCCTAAGAACTAGTTTGCAAAGACATGCAAACAGATTTGATACACACATGTATAAATGACTTTCAACCATTATTTTCGTCCCTTGGAGACTAGAATTGAGCAAGACATATCTGACATGAGTGTCGAGAAAGTGTCGTGTCGAATACATGTCAGGTAAAGATACAGAGAAAGAGATAGTCCTTTCCTGGAGTATATGTGCAACAAAGCCTAAGATGACGTAAAATAGAATCAATTAGTGTCTTCATTTTTTATTCAAGGAATAAGGACAAATGAAAAGACTATCTCAGACTTGGATTGGTCTTGGAGTTATTGTCATATGACTCCCGTTAAGCTCTTCTCGACATAGCTTTCTATTAAACTAAATTCTAGTAGTCAAGAATAAGCTAAATCTGAAGAACAAGTTTTAAAATCAGCTAAAAAAAGTTTAATTTATCCCAAAAAAGAAGAAGAAATTCAACTTGATAACTATGATACCTGGAGCAATATACCCAATAGTTCCTTTAATTCCAAAGGAGCTAGTAGAACTTGTTGTAGACTCGTTGATAAATCTGGCCAACCCGAAGTCGCTCACTAGGGCTGTCATGTCATCATCAAGAAGAATATTGCTTGGTTTCAAATCACAATGAATAATAGGAGCATGGCCATGGTGGTGGAGATACTCCAATGCAGATGCCACGTCCATCGCTATATTTATTCTCTGCATAAGCTTCAATGTCTTCAGTCCGAAAGTTTCATTTCCTTCTGGATGCAACCAACTTTCTAAACTGCCATTGGGCTTGAACTCGAAAACTATTGCCTTGAAGTCGTTGCCGTTGAAATCCACACTTGAACATGCAGTCAATATCTTGATAAGGTTCCGATGTCGAATATTTCTGAAAGCGTCACACTCAGCAACAAAGCTCTTCAAAGCTCCCAGTTGTTGAAGGTTAAATACTTTCACTGCAATAACTTTAGCTCCAAGCTCATGATCGTCTAGCGTTCCTCGATATACAGAACCATAATTACCAGAACCAATTAGGTTTTCTTCAGAAAATTTATTTGTTGCTTTGACAAGGTCAGAATATGAGATACTTATATGTTGCTCCTTGATGGTATAGTTTTCTACAGGTTTCCTTCTTGATCTTTGACGAATCCAACGACGAAAAGCAAAAAAAAGGAAGAGCAAGAATAAGCACAAAAATCCGCTAAAAACTGAAATGATCACTGTAATTTTTCGAGACTTATGATTCTTCTTAGGACTTGAAAATGCACAAATTGGTAGATGCAAAACTGGATCTCCCCCGCAGAGCTTATCGTTGCCAAGGACCGAAATCCCACTCTTGTTTCTGAAGACCCCTTTTCTTGGCACTTCGCCTTCAAAGTTGTTGAAAGATAGGTTGAGATCATATAGATCAGGAAAGTCCCCAAGGAATATCGGTATTTTTCCCGACAAATTATTCTGTGAAAGGTCGAGCTCTTGAAGGCCTTTTAATGCACTTAATGATGTAGGGATACTTCCTTCAAAGAAGTTTCTATCAAGATGAAGGAATTGCAGAACCAGACATTTGCCAAGACTATCGGGTATTTTTCCTGACAATTTGTTCCCAGACAACGCTAGGCCTCCTATATTTATCAAATTTCCTATTTCCGGAGGTATCGTTCCTCTTAACTGATTTTCCTCAAATGAAACCTCTCTACTAAGGCTAGAGATACTGAAGACTTCTTTAGGTATTGTGCCTGTAAACATATTGTGTCCAAGGTTCACTAATTCCAAAGACTTGCAATTGCCGAGGGTGGTTGGGATACTTCCGCTAAAGCTATTGAAATCTAGAAAAAGCAGGTTTAATTGTGAGAGGTTGCCCATAGTGGATGGAATTTCTCCCGAAAAATTGTTAAATGACAAGTCTAATTCATGTAAGTTCTTGAGCAACCCGATAGAGGTAGGAATACGTCCTGAAAGAATGTTTGGACCGAGATCAAGTGCCGTCAGGTTGACAAGGTTTCCAATCGCTGGAGGGATGCTTCCTTCTATGGAGTTGTCTCCCATTGTTAGCACTTGTAGAGTGGTGGAAAAGTTTGCAACCGATTTTGGTAGCAAGCCTCCAAGGTTGTTTTCATCTATATGCAGCCGCTCTAAGATGGTGCAATTGTTTAAAGAAGTGAGGAAGCTCCAATCAAGGGACTCCCTAGCTTCCAACTGATTGCCAGCTAGATTCAAGATGCGTAAATATTGTAAGCTCCCTAGGTTTGGAGGAATCCTTCCACTGAAATTGTTATCGCTAAGCTCAATTTCACTAAGCTGCGAAGCATTCGACAAAGACATAGGTATGGAGCCATGCATTTTATTAAAGGAGGCAAGTATATATTTAAGGTGTGGAAGTGCATGGCCCAAATCTTCTGGAAGTGATCCTTGCAGCTGGTTAAAGTCCAAATAAAGAACCACAAGAGAGGAGAGGTTCCATAGAGAAGGCGGGATGGATCCCTCTAAATTGTTAGCTCCAAAACCGAGAAATTTCAGCATAGAGAGTTCTCCCACGGATGGTGGAATTCCTCCTGAAAATTGATTGTTTGACAGTCCTAGAAGAATAAGAGATGATGCGTTGGAAAGGGAGGCCGGTATTTGCCCAGTAATATTATTGTGTCTTAGATTGAGATAATAGAGGGGGGGGGGAAGAGAACCGAACTCGCTAGGGATATATCCTCCAAGCATGTTGTAAGACATATTTATTGTTTGGAGGCCTAAACAATGGCTGAGTTCCGACGGAATTACACCGGTGAGCGAATTATTGCGAAGATCAAGAATCTGCAGACGAGACAGTCGAGAGAGTTCTACGGGGATCGGCCCATGGAAGTGATTGGAGGAGAGGTCGATCGTCCTGAGGAAGGTAAGGTTGGCTAGGTGAGGTGGTATGCTTCCGACCAGGTCGAGGGAGGTCAGGTTCAACGAGACGACTCTCTCTGGATGCCTATGGCCACAGACGACACCTTGCCAATGGCAAAAAGGAAGGGTGTCATTCCACGTAGCAAGGAGGACTCCATGGGGATCGAGGGAGATCTTGGACTTGAAGAGGAGGAGAGAAGATCGGTCGGTTACATTGTTGTGTTTTGGTGCTAGTATAGCAGCTGGAGCAGACATCCCATGGACATGGACATGGAGATGGAGATGGTGGTAGTGGTGTGGGATATTGACGAAGAAGAAGAAGAAGAAGAAGAAGAAGACAAGTAGAATTAGAGTGGTAGAAGAAGAGGAAGATGCAACTTTAGGACACAGAAGCAAAGAGGAGCACATTGCTGCGTATGGTATTGGTATGGTATGGTATGGTATGGATGGGAGTATATATATGATTGATTGATTGTACTCTTTACTCATTTCCCTTCCATTTATATAGAGCCAGTGCCAGAAGCAGAAGCACTTACGGACTTTCATGGAAGTACGAAACGGAGGCTGCTTTTTGAAAAACCAGAAGCAAAGCCAACCAACCCACTAGTCATGCTTGCTGTGTTCGATCATGTTAGCAAAAGATTCCTTTCAACACTATTAATTGTCTTTAAAAAGTGTCGCAATTTTGCACCAATATCACAAAAGATGATGAATTACCCCTTTCAAATCGACATGTTACAAGACAAAGTTCTAGCTCATGATATGTATAACATATTCAATGCTTGATTAGTTCCTTCTACCCTCATGTGGTCGGTAAGAAAAGATATAAACTTTTCTGTCTAGGCAAAAATATTTTTATCCTAATTTGCGAAATATTTAGAAAGCTATATTAGGATACTCGTCAGATAATATTGGTTTGCGTAACTCTTGTAAGATTTTTCTTGTAATTTAATATCGATATTATTTCTTTACCATGGAGACGTAGGTCGATCATTTTTGTCTCGTGGAAATAGACAAATCTTTGCTGAACCACTTCATATTTAGTGTTTGTTCTTGTTGGACTAATTTTTTAGTAAAAATTTGCCTCTGTTATTTGTTTTCATTATTCAACTATATTCCAAATTTCATATACATATTTTTACAAGGTCATGTTGTGTTCCATCTAGATTCGGTCAGGTTTGTGAAAGAGGGAAAAATAACACGTAGCTTCCTTAGAAGACCATCACATCAAAAAATTAAAATGGACAGCTGTAGCAGAGATCAATTTGAGGTTTGAGTGCAAAAATGATTAGTGCAACTTGGCATCATTACAAGACTTTCCAAGCCAAGGTTGATGTTGGCCTATTGTTAGGAAATCTTCAACATCGATCTCCATGTCAATTGAGGCTGCTCTATGGCTGGACATATATTGTGGCATCAGACCTTCAACGTCTCCAATACAGAGGTGAGCATTATTCGATTTTGGATCGAATCGAATCGAATCAAATAAGAGATTCGTTTCGGTTTAAAAAATTTTAATTTGGTTCCGGTTTTAAAAATACAAATTTTTTTTATTCGGTTTCGATTTCAATTTTGGATTTCAGTTTCGATCCAAAACCGAAAATAGAATATATATATATATATATATATATATATATATATATATATATATATATATATATATATAATCCGCAAATAAATCAAAAAATTGAAAAATCGAATAAATTGAAAATCTAATCGATTTAATTCGGTTCGATTTGATTCGGTTATGATCTAATTCGATTCGGTTTCGTTTTTGCTTATTCGATTTTCGATCGAATTTAGGTTTTTTTATTCGGTTCAATTTTGAATCGAATCGAACTGAAACCAACTGAAGCTCACTCCTACTCCAAGGACCAAGTCAATCGAGGCTGCTTTTGAATAGCAGAGCCGACAAGATTCATTCTATGATTTATATATTTGTGCATCAGGTGACGATTTATGGATCGGTGTGTCAGAGAATTGTGCATGCACATCTGTTCTGTTTTGAGTATTTGCTAGCTGCTTCTCTGCAAATAAAAAAAGAACAAATTTCATATTAGTAGAATGTCAGAAGGAGGAAAGAATATCATGACTTACATTGATACATATAAGAAGCAATATCTTTCATATGTGAACACATTTACGAGGAGAGTAACATCTATTACTAAAAGATAAGGGTTCCAAGTCTTTAGTCATGGAAGACCATCACATCTCAAAATTATGATAGACTGCTATAGCAGATCAATTTGTGGTTTGAGTTCAAGATTGACTATTGCAACTAGGTAACAGTAGGAGACTATCCTATTGGCATCAGTAAGGGACCTTCAACATCGTTTTGGAAAAAAAATTCTAACCATATAAATTAAAAGATGTAAAATTAAAAACAGAAATTAAGTAGAGGATTTGAGACACGTTAAATGCTGTGTATAGAATATAATTTTGTCCCCACGAACAGTGCAGCGGGTTCCTAACGATCTATTCTCGAGATACAACGAATTCTTTCGATCCACAACACCGTTGACTTGGTGGTGAATCCTACGAACAATCACAGCCTTTTGCTCGGAAGAGAGATTGGACGGAGGACTTTCTGGAAAAATTTAGATTATGATGGTTTTTTTCTTTCCGTCTCTATACGGTTTCTCTTCCGAACAGAGAGCGAGAGAGAGGAAAAATTAATACAGATTACTGTTATCAGATTTCAGTATTGCGTCCTGGATATATATATCTCACGTAACCTTTTCCACTCAAGCCGTGGCGGGATTACGTGAACGGGTCTGTTCCGCGGTGCGCAGCGCTAAGTGCTAAGTGCTAAGTGCGCGAGTGATAAACACGTCAAAAACGTGCATTAATTACAAGTTTATAAGGGCAATACACATTTTACTTGGGACTAGCCCATTGAAAATTTACAAAAAATTGCAAGTTTGCCATCCTAAAATGTTACTTCGGGCTAGCCCAAATTTTTATTATTGATAATTACAAGTTTGTCACTCCCAAACTCGGGACTGTTATAATCAGGACTGTCAAAATTGTGACAGTCCTACCACTTGGAAGGACTGTCAAAATTTGACAGTCCTACAAATTGTTAGGACTGTCATAATTTTGACAGTCCCATAAGCTATGTGGACTGTCAAAATTTTGACAGTCCTAATTTTAACCCACTGAAAATTTTATATAAAACTAGGACTGTCAGGATTTTGACAGTCCCACAAACAATGAGTACTGTCAAAATTTTAATTGTCAGGATTTTGACAGCCCCACAGGCAATATCGCTCCAATCCTGCTATCCCAGTATTCTCTGAACGAACACCTGAATCCATCGAACTCCGCTTGCAATCTGCACATGAAACCAACTCAAATCAATACTCGTTTCCAAATCCAACAAATCAAAATATAACCAGCTATTGCCTCATTCAGTCTGACTTAGCATAATGTACCGTACGGTTGTGGGACATTACAGGGTTGCCTTTTGAGGTGACTCAATCTATGGGCTTCAATCCCATTCCTCTTGTCGTCTCCAACACTAGTCTCCTTGAAAGACCTTTAGTTAGAGGATATGGTAGATTATTCTTTGATTTGACGAAGTCAATTGCAATTACTCCACTGGACCATAATTGCTTTACCTGATTGTAACTCAGATATATATGTCTAGATTTTTTTATGTATTATAACTTGTCCTTCGAGCCTTTGCTATTGTCGCTTGGCTATCACATTGTACAGGGATAGCAGGAACTGGTTTACACCACAGAGGAATATCTATTACCAGATTTTTAAGCCAGTCTGCTTCCTCACTGGTGATCGTCAAGAGCTATGAACTCTGCCTCCATAGTAGATCTAGAAATACAGGTCTGCCTAGTAGGGTTCCAAGCGACAATAGCTCCACCCAATATGAATACATATTCACTTGTGGCTTTGGTCTCATCTGTATCAGAGATCCAGTTTGCATCAGTATACCCTTCTAATACAGATGGATATCCTCCATAGAATATCCATGGGATATCGTTCCCTTTAGGTATCTCATTATCCGTTCTAAGACAGTCCAATATGAACTATTCAGATTGCTAGTGTACCGACTAAGCTTTCTTACTGCGTAGAAAATATTAGGTCTAGTATGATTAGCAATATAATTCATGCATCCGATTTGCTGCGAAAACTTCAGTTGAGCCACATTATCTCCTTTATTCTTCTTTAACCTGATACTTGTATTATATGGAGTGCTTACAGGTTTAGATTAAAAATAGTTAAATCTTTTTAGAATATTTTCTATATAGTGAGATTGGGAGATACCAATTTTCTCAGAAGTATGACTTAATTTAAGTCCTAAAATCACATCAGTATGTCCTAAATCTTTCATATCAAAATTTTGAGAAAAAAATAATTTGGTATCATAAATAATATCAATGTTGGTACCAAAAATAAGAATGTTATCAACATACAGATATAATATTACACAGGAGCTACCAAAAGTTTTGCTATATACACATTTATCAGAATCATTAATAGCAAAATTATATGATTGAATTACCTTATCAAATTTATCATACCATTGGTTTGGCACTTGTTTCAGCCCATAAAGATATTTTATTAATTTGCATACATCACATTCTTGTACTGGAACAACAAACCCTTCAGGTTGTGTAAAAACTCTCAAATTTTTTTATTTATATAAACAATAATTAGTAAATATCAATAAAACCGTATAGGCTTAGCAGAACCCAAAGATAAATTTTCTAGAATTTTTGACAATTTATATGAATTTTCTAGACAACATTAGCTAATAATATATAAATAACCTAATAACTTTAATTAACCCTTTAACTAAAAATCCTAAACAAAACACTAATCCTAAACCTACCCCCTCCCCCCCCCTACCCGTGTGGCCCAAGAGCAGAGTCAATACCTGCGACCCCCCTCTCATTCTCTCTCTCTATATATATCATCTAACGTAAACCCTAACCCTAGCTTCTTGTCACTACCATATTTTCTAGGAAAGGATATTTTAGTCTTTTAGTAATTAATTAAATATTATGCATGTTAAATATTTATTTATTGTATTATTTATTTATGGTTAGCATGTTAGATTTATTTTTGGACTTGTGTTAGTGTACCTAACTAGTTTAGTTTAAACTCATGGACCAACATGTATTAATTGTTAGAATTTGAGCCCAACTAGAAAGCCCATTGATTGACTCTTGTGCGTCTACTCTCATGACAGGCGACGCATGTATAATACACAATTATGTATCAGTAGGTCATGTTTTAGATATTACTGTTGACAATGGTGGTTCACTAACAGTCCGTGGATGAGGAAGTGCCCGTCTTTCTTCTGAACTATCACTCAATTCAGTATTACATACACCTGGAAACCCGTTCAGTTTACTTTTAATTAGTTAGATTACTCGTGACATGCATTGCCCAATAATATTTTTTTGATGGTTGTATTTTTCAGGACCTAAAGACTAGGATGACTATCGGTAAGGGGCATGTGGCTAGGAGCTTGTACCTGTTTGACGTCCCTCTTCTGTTGCTTGTGCCGGCATGTAACTCGATCTTTTCGAGTTATATTATCAATTAGGCCATCCATCAATCCAAGCTCTACAGAAACTATACTCATATGTTCTAGTTACTTTTTATTGTGAGTCGTGTCATTTGGCTAAGCATCACCGGGTTTCCTATCCGATAAGTCATAATAAAATTGCATCCGCTCTTTACGAGTTGGTGCATTCTAATGTATGGAGACCTTGTCCAGTTGAGTCAATGATGGGTTTCAAGTACTTTGTTATATTTGTTGATGAATACTCACGTGTCACTTTTGTCTATCTGATGAAAAATTGCTTCGAATTATTTGAAATTTGGTACAATTTTTATGCAGAAATGAAAACATAATTTGGTGTTCTGATTAAATGCTTTTGAAATGACAACGGTCATGAGTATCTATCTCGTTTGTTCAATACTCATCTATTCCGCAATGACATAATCCACCAAACTTCTTGTCCTTACACACCACAACAAAATGGTGTGGCCGAACCCAAGAATTGCCATCTCTTGGAAACAACGCGTGCTCTTATGTTTCTAGAACGTACTCCCAAAATTTTTTGGTCGGATGCGGTACTTACAACTTGCTATCTTATTAATCGCATGCCATCATCGGTTTTCAATGGTGCTACTCCATTTTCTTGGTTATATCCCGAACGAGAACCGTTTCCTCTACCTCTCAAAATTTTTGGTTGCTTGTGCTATGTTCGGGATACCCGAAGCATTGTTGCCTATTTGGTGAAGTATTCAAAGTAATTAGACATATTCAAATACTTTCTAATTCACTTGAAAAAAAAGGTATTCTTGTACAATTAATTTAACAACATGAAAAACACATCTTACATGAAAGTTATCTTTCTAAAATAGGTAGAAATTATTGATTTAAAAATATTGATATAAGAAATATTATTATTAGCATTATTAAAAAAATTGAAAAAAATCTATTATGAATATCATATGCACTTAAAACTTGTAACATGGCTCCGCAGATTGCATTTCCAGTATGAAAAAATTTCAACGATCTTAAACAAAGAATTTATTTTTGTAAAACCTATTTTGCATCTAAATAATGTGATGTGATAGAAACAAAAGAATAATATTGTTCACTAGTCCATATATCCAAAGTTAAAGAAAATCTATTAATATTTTCAAAACTTTGTTAAGCAGTCTTTTCTTTTTCAAATATTTTAAAAGTTCTAGGAGTAGATCTGTAAACTTTTGTAAAACAAAGATTTATTGTACTACGTGCATAGCCATAATATTCTTCACTCTCACAAAATGTGAAAGGTTGTCCATCACAAATAATATTGGTGAAGTTGGTTTTGTTGCGGGCACACGAATAAGTTAATAATTTTAATGAAGAATCTTGAGCACCGGTCGATGCTTAATTGTGTTTGTTTAGTATCAATTATGTTTTTACCTTAACAACTTTTATAGTGTTTCTTTAAATTTCGTGTGCCTTCATTTTTTTTTTCCATTTAAAGACTTTTTTTGTATTTATTGCATCGTGCAACTCTAGGTATTGGTTTCTGTATTGGGATCTAAGACTTCCTCTCCCTAATCATTTGTGACATATAATTTAGTAAAATAATTTTAATAAATTGATCTAGATCTACTTGGAACATAACTATTTTTACTTTTATTTTCGGAAGGTGACATTTGTGTCGTTGGTTCATATTCTACAGGATTAGGATAAATATTATTATCAAAAGTATTATAAACATTGTAACAATGATCCAAAAGACTATCAAAGTCTTGGTTAGAATTTGTACCACCATTATGATCCATACTATATTTTAAAAAATTGTAATTTAAAAATTAATAAATTTAAAATATCAAAATTAACTACTTATATAATATAATATGAAAAATATTTAAACCTCAACTTTATTTTCTCTGCAGCCGGATGTAGAAGTGTTGCAGTTTGGTGATGGTCAATCATATTGAAGCCTCCAAATCTAATTTTTTGAACTCGTGCAATTTTTTTTTTTGAAGTTCAGTCTCCAGAAAGTAGTTAATTCACTTAATATAACACAAAATTGATTGAAAGTATAAGAAAATGGAAGAAATTTTGTCGTGGTAAATTTGGATAAAATAGTCCTTATTTATAAGAATTTTCGGGTGCCAAATGACCACAAATATTCTTATAATATAGTTGTTATAGGAGTATTTTGGTCAATTTAAGCAAAATGACAAAAATACTTTTATAAACATTCATAAATTGTTAAATAATTGGCGTATTTTGCATAGTTTGCAGTATCGGTCGATACCGATCCGATACGGCCGATACCGATACAGTTTAGCATGTCCCGATTCGATACCGATTGATACCCGATACTGATCGATACCTACATTAGATGACTCTTTTTTGGTCAATTAGACCAAAAAAATTGAATGAATAAGACCAATTAGTAAGGGTGTAAAAGCATAATAAGATTGTAAAATCATATAAAAGAGGAAAACTTATCTATCGCATGTAAATCAATCGACGGGGTGACTACTATTTTATTCAATTTTAAAAATACTAAGAAACAACACAGAAAATACTTAAAATTATGCATAAATGTATAAAATATATTTTCTAAAATGTTAATAATTTACTAATAGTTGTTTACTTTTCGATACCAAAAAATCCGATACTGTCGATCCGAAACCGTCGATACTACCGATACCGTCGATCCCGATACTCATAGGAATAGTCAAAAACCGATACTTTGAACCTTGGACTATTTTGGTGAAAATACCCCCTTAAAAGACCATATTGTCCTTAAAATATAGCTATTGGTTTTTTTTATACCAAAATATCCCTCAAAGTTATAATAACTGTTAGTGGGCGGGTGTAAATAGGAAATATTACTCTTATCATCAATAGCTAACCCTAATCTGTTTTGGATAGAATATAGACTAGTTCTGTGATCCACAATATCCAAGCATTGAGCACCTCAATTGACTTTGGGGATGTTGAAGGTCTCCTACTGATGCCAATAGGCCAACATCAACCTTGACTTGGAAACTTCAAGGTCTATTTTGGACAATCAGGATGATTTTGTATTTATGTTCTGTAAGAAAAAATGCGTTGGGTTTATGAGGTCCTACTTTTCTTTATTGTATAGAATTTAGACTAGGTTTCTGAGATCCACAATGTCCAGCCATAGAGCACCTTAATTGACTCGGGGATGTTGAAGGTCTCCTACAGATGCCAATAGACCAACATCGACCATGACTTGGAAACTTCAAAGTTTTGTAATAAAGTGGGATGTGATTTTTCTTAAAAAATAGATAGCTCTCCTAAACGTTTCAAAAGTCAGGATAAATATGAATCGTCAAAGGCGGCCTTTAAATCTGACCCACATATCAATACCAGACTGTGCGACATACCAATAGCAGAACGGTGTCTTTCCTCCGTATATTGAACGTGAACCGAAGAGCAGAACTACTTAACCGAAGAGTAGAACTACTTGTGACAAATAACATCTTGTTACATGGAGACTATAAATTTTGAGTAATAGCTGAGTTGATAAAATTAAGTGGTTGAATAATGGAAAATTTATTCCATTGAATACTAAGATTATGGTTGAATGTGTAGGACTATATCCATAATGTAAAAAAATATTTTTGTACACAAATCTTTCTCTCTATCACAGTGAATTATAAAAAAAAATTAAGAAAGAGAGAATTAACATTGAATATGTTATTGATTGGTTTTGCTTCTGCTTTTCTAAAAGAAGCCTCCATCCTACTTTCATAGAAGTCCATAAGTGGTTGTCTCTGCTTCTATATAAATGGAAGAGAAATGAGTACGAGAGTATATCAGTATAATGAATCAGATATATATTCACTTCCTTTTTGTGTCCTACTTTTGGACATTCAGAATAATTTTGTATTTAACTTCTGTAAGAAAAAAAATGAGTTGGGATTTCTTAAGTCCTACTTTTCTTTATTGTATTGAATATAGACTAGGTTTCATCAGATCCACAATGTCCAGCCATAGAGCCTCTAATGATGTTGAAGTTTCCAAGACTTTGAAGTTTCCAAGTCAATGTTGATGTTGTCCTATTGGAATCATTTGAGGATCTTCAACATCGATCCCCGAGTCAATTGAGACTAGTCCTGTGATCCATAATATCTAAGCATAGAGCACCTCAAGACTTCTAATGATGCCAGTAAGTCATTCTTGAACTCAAACCACAAATTGTAGCAGTCTAGATGGAATAGTATATCAACAAATAGATGCAAGGCAACTGCCTCGCCATGGGAAAGAGACAGTCCCCACAAATCATCATCACCATTTTTTAATCCATGAAAGGAGGCGCATATTACCAAATAGCTGAAAGGGTTCTGCCATCAATATGACTTTGTATTGGAATTTAATATGGGATTGTTATTCCTGAGATTAACCTCATTTTAACTATTCAATTATTTTTGAAGAGTATGCATCTCTTAAACCAAAAAAATAATGGATACCTAACATACGTGTATATTTGAAGAGTAGGATCAAAAGCATACACCATTAACAAAATTTTCCCTTTAGACATTTCTATCAAGATCGATCAAAATCATGTCAGATTCATAAGACTAATATGATCTGGTCAGCCAAATCTCAACTCCGTGATTTAGGACTAATATGGACTGTCAGATCATTTTCGTAACCAAAGTGCGAAAACCGTTCCTCAAACCAGAGAGTACCTGCGAGAGAACCGAGCAAACCGCACAAACCAAAAAATGTCAAACACAAATCACAGACAATTTTTGACGTGAAAAATCCTTGCGAAAAAAAACCACGGAACGATCGGAGTCCAACCCTGAAAAGCCTCCACTAATAGAATAAGAAATACACCGACTCCTTACAAACTTCTCATCGATCCAAATGGATCACCACAATTCTTTTGGAACAGAAAATAGATTATAACTATGAAGAAAAAAGACAACGAGAAATACCAAAAACTGATCTCCTTCTTCGAAACGGTCTCCAATCATTCTTTCTCCTCTCCAATGTTGCAATGTCACTCTTGCCTCATTTTCTCTCCTTGTTACTATGTTTTTATTTTTATTTTTATTTTAGAGAGGTCAATGTATTTTAGGGCCAGGAGACAACTATATATAGCCTCAAACCCACAACTAGCATTCCTATTATAGATAGGAATATCCAATACAAATCCAAATTCATTGAGATATTCCTATTACATCTAGGAATATCCAATCCAAATCCATTGAGATATTCCTATTATATTTAGGAATATCCAATCCAAATAAATTGAGATATTCCTATTATATGTAGAAATACTCAATCCTACTCTGGGATATTTTTCACATAGATTGGGAACCTCACCCACTCCAATAAATCTTTTCCTTTACAACAATGTGGAGGGGGTCGTCATCCCGACGATCCGCCTGCAGTACTCAAACTTTTTCCTTGGTAGAACCTTTGTGAACATATTTGCTCCGTTGTCATCTGTATGAACCTTCTCAAGCGCCGCTTCCTTCTTGTCAACCATATCCCGTATCCAATGATACCGGGTATAAATGTGCTTGGAGCGGCTATAAAATGTCTGGTTCTTCATAAGGTGAATAGCACTCTAACTATCGCAAAGCAAAGGATATTGCTCCTGCTTTAGCCCAATTTCCTGCAGCAGCTTCTTCATCCACATCAACTCCTTGCAAGTCTCCGTCGCCGTAATTTATTCTTCCTCTGTCGTCGACAAGGCAACACACTTCTGCAAATGCGACTGCCACGATACTGTTCCACCAGCAAACATCATCACATAGTCGTCTCGTGTCTACATTTTCAGCCATATCATCTTCGGTATGTCCAACCAGCTTCGGCTCGTCGCCACCGAATGAAAGTCTCGAATCGGCAGTACCCTGAAGATATCGTAGAATCTACTTGACCCCACTCCAATGTACCCTTTCAGTATTGGAAGTATACCTGCTAACTGTGTCGATTGTGTGAGCAATATCTAGCCTCTTACACACCATAACATACATGAGACTCCCCACAGCTGAGGCATATGGAACCCGCTCTATATCTTTCTTCTCGTCCTCGGTAGATGGACACTGCTCCTTAGTGAACTTAAAATGAGCCGCAAGGGGGTTACTCACTTTCTTTGACCCGTCCATCACGAAACGCTGAAGTACCCTGTGAATGTACTTCTTTTGGGATAAGTGTAGCAGCTTGGAATCTCTCTCTCGGCTGATCTCTATCCCAAGAATAGTTTTTGCTACGTCCAAATCCTTTATAGAGAAGGCGGCGTCCAGTTGGCCCTTCAACTCTGCTATCCTTGTGGCATTCCGACCCACCAACAGCATGTCATCAACATAAAGCAACAAAATGATAAAATTATCCTCGGTGAAGTAACTCACAAAATCATAATGATCCGACGGCGTCCGTGCATACCCATGCTCCCCCATAAACGACTCGAACTTTCTGTACCACTGCCTCAGAGCATGTTTCAGACCATACAAGCTCTTTCTCAACCGGCAGACCAAATATGACTTGCCCTTCTCACAAAACCCCTCTGGCTGCTCCATGTACAACTTCTCCTCAAGATCACCATGGAAAAATATCGTCTTCACGTCCATTTGCTCGGCCTCCAAGTCGAAACTGGCTGCCAAAGCTAGCACCACCCGAATAGATGACTGTTTGACGACTGACGAAAAGATCTCATCATAATCTACGTCTTTACGCTGACCGTAGTCTTTAACTACCAGCCTCATTTTGTATCGAGGGCGAGTATCATCATCTGTGTGCTTCACTCTGAACACCCATTGATTCTTCAAAGCCTTCTTGCCCTTTGGCAATCGTACCAGATCATAAGTAGAGTTGGCCTCCAAGGAACTCATCTCCTCCTGCATGGCCTTCATCCACTTATGTCTGTGTTTGTCTTCCATAGTCTCTACAAAACTTTCGAGTTCTCCCCCGTCAGTCAGTAGCACATACTCACCCGGTGAGTATCTCGTAGATGGTCGACGTTCTCTATCGCTCCTCCTCAACAGAATCACTGGTGCTGGCAGTATATCTACAGTCTCCTCCCCTCCAGGAACTGCCTTATCGGCATGCTCATCCTCCTGAGGGTCACCCTGACCACCATCAGCAGGCTGATGATCAAGGTTGGGAGCAACTCCATGTACTGGATCCCCCATAACTGGATCTTCTGCGATGTCCTCTGGAAACTGCTCGAAGCGAAATGACTCTAACTCAGGCAATTTCTCGGCCTCAGAAGGCATCTCAGAATCCTGAATGTTGGTCATGGTCTGATCCTCGACGAATATCATGTTCCTGATTCTGTAGAGCTTTATTTCCATTGGATCGTAGAGTCTATAGCCAAACTCATCCCGACCATAGCCGACAAAGAGGCACTGCCTCATCTTTGGCTCAAGTTTGGATCTCTCGTCCTTTGGTACATGTACGAAGGCCTTACAACCAAACACTCATAGGTAATTGTATAACGGCTCTTTGTCGTACTATAATTTATCAGGTACATCACCCTGCAAAGGAGTACTAGGAGATAAATTAATAACATAAGCAGTTGTGTAAAGTGCCTTACACCAATAGCTGTCCGACAAGTTTGCTTCTGACAGCAAACAACGTACCCTCTCCATCAGTGTCCTATTCATCCATTCTACTACACCATTGAGATGAGTTATCTTTGGTGGATTCTTCTGGTGTCGTATTCCTTGATCTCTGTAATAAGCATCAAAGGGACTGATATACTCGCCGCCATTGTCCGACCGAACATATAGCAGCTTCTTGTCCGTCTCCCTTTCAACAGAGGCCTGAAACTCTTTGAAAGTGGACAGCACCTGATCCTTGTTCTTTAAGGCATCGACTCAAATCTTCCTGGAATAGTCATCAATAAATATTACAAAATAAGAAGCACCACCAATGGATTTTACCTTCATAGGACCGCAGACATCCGAGTGAATCAACTCGAGCAACGTCGACTTCCTTGAACTTGGGTGACTTTGAAAAGACATCCTATTTTGCTTTTCTGTCAAACAGTGTGTGCACTTCTCCAACTTTATAGACTTTAGCCCTGGAATCACCTTCATGTTCACCAAGTAGCTCATCCCCTTCTCCCTGATATGGATGAGCCGCCTGTGCCACAACTCAGTAGACGCATCAGTAGCTGCATTAACCTCCTGTGCCCCCTGTGCCCTCCCTTCTATATAGTAGAGTCCGGATCTCTTGCTTTCTCTGGCAATCACCATCGAACCTCTGGAAAAATTCCACTGACTGTTCTCGAAGAGACTGAAGAAACCCTGGTCATCCAACCTTCCAACCGACACTAGGTTGAAACGGATATAAGGGACATGATGGACATCTTTGAGAACAAGAACCATACCCGTCTTTGTCCTAAAATGCACATCTCTAATGGTAATCACCTTCAACACAGCTCTATTGCCCATCTTCAACACTCCATAGTCGCCTGTTGTGTATGTAGCAAATAGTGCCATATTGTGAGATACATGCGCTGAAGCACCGGAGTCCACCAGCCAAGAGTTGTCATCGCAGGCGAGGTTCATAACTACCTCATCACCTACAATGATCATGTTGCCTCCATGTGTCGAGGCCGCCGCTGTAGTGTTCTTATTTTGCTTCCCCTTGTTGCCCTTCTTCTCTCTCTTCCAAGCAAAATAGTTCCGCTTGATGTGGACCTTCTTGCCACAATGGTAACACTCTGAGTCCTCGTACCGACCCTTGGACTTCCTTCTTTTGTCTCTGCCACCGCCTGGACTCCTGCTTTTACCCCTTGTCATAGCCATAAAGGACGAGTTATAGTCACGGGATAAAAATAGAATACAACGCAGGTGGCGATCCCTGCTGCATGTCATTTCCTTCTCTAATATACTAACTATTCAATATTTTTCGTCCAGATCAGATCGGTCCCACTGCCCCGACAACCGTCCGCAGAACTATTCCATACCCTTGTGCACAGGTTATGCACGATATGCAAGTCTTTTAGGTCGTTTCCAGATTCATAACGATAATCCAAAGATTCTTTTCTGAACGAGCATTGCTCCATGAGCTGATGATTCATTTCTTTACTTAACACGATTCTCGTTCAGCATTCAACTTGACTTGATACAATCTAAGACAATACGAGCATGAGACAATCATATAACATGATCTGTCTTTGCATAGTCTTCCAGAGCCATTAGATTGAGTACAAGACGAGTATCACTTTTCTGAGGTGTTGCGATATTATCTTGCTTGACTGTCCTTGATGTAGTCCTCTATTTTGGGAATTACCTTGGCGACCTAACAGTCCCGGATACTTTCAGGTTCATATTGCACAGAAAGACTATTCGATAGTCTTTTGGCTGACTCGATGCATGCACGATACACGATAGTGTTCTTGATTGTGGTATGGTATTTTATGTAGCAAACATTGAATGAGGCAATGTGTACAAACTACACTAAGCAGGCAAGCATGCATTCATATTAAAAAGTTAAGCATTTACGTTGGCTCGAGCCCGAAGGTAAGCCGAGGGGTAAAACCGTAAAGGGACTTTCCGAGTGACATTATCTAGGGTCGTGTAGTGTAGCAAGTAAAATAGTGCACTACAGATTATATATATATTTATTTTTCTACTCGAGGAATAGCGGGGTCTAGTTGCACAAGACAAAGGGAGCATGCAAGGGTCTGTATATAAGCAATATTTTATTTTCATGTTCTAACACAAGCAATACAAGTTGGAATTATTCTCTTAGCTAGGTGCGTTGTATTGTTATTAGCATGCAGGGGGTGATTCACCTAGCGACTAGCATAAAATATCCATATTTTAAGTGTGCTGGCTAAGCAAAGACAAGTTCACCGTAGCCACCCACCTTAGCGATGATTCGCCTCGGTCAAGGGATACTCCGAGCGAGCCTCTGAAAGCCTAAGCCGGAACTCCTGTAGCCCAAGTCTGGAAATCCTTTTGCCTCAAACGAGTATTCTCGCTGAAGCAAAGCGGGCCGGGTCGTAGCACTTTTGCCATTTGAATCGGCAGTCCGCTTGAGCGGAATGGGGTGTTATATTATACACCACTCAGAAACGAGACTTCCTGAGCACAAGTCATTTTAACGCACTATCGAATCTATCCCAAGCGTAGCAATCGGTACCACTAAATCCGTTAGAGCATAATCTCCTACTCGACCCTTATGTCGTGTAGAGTGTATGCTGAGTCAGTCTCATTTGTGCCTTAGCGCGGGACATATTGCCTAACGTGGAGTACGCTTCAGTCCACCGTGAAAGATGATCTAAGGCTGAGGCAAACTTATACAAGTCATTATACTTGTCCATATGGATATTCACTTGCACTAGCATCGAGATCAGTATATCGTGAGTCTAGACCGTTCACATATTCAAAGTGTACCTCAAACATATGCATGCCGACCAACTTAGCGATAGTGAACTCTTAGCACTCGAGTTTTACATCTCATTGTGTCTTGGATCGTGCACACGTTCAAGGTGTCAATCAAACATATACATTCAACCAAACTTAGAGATAGTGAAATTGGGCAAGCTACTTTGCAAAAATCTCAAGGGTTCTCATTTTTACTGAATAACGAGGATACTTCCGATAGGGTCAATCAAATCCCAAACCATTTTACACTATCGTTAAGCACGATCTATTCGGTTTACCGACTAGCGTCCATCCGTTCGGGTCAAACATAGCACGCATTATCGTCCCAAGTCTAACCCTAAGTCTTGTTGCCCCAGTTCTATAGCTTGTTGGCAATGTGCTAAAGTCGGTAATATAGGTTATTTTACTTGGCATAGGGTCGTCTGCCTAATCGCTAGGTCAGCTCACAAGATCATAGGTATAAGTTCAAGTATACGATACATCGTGCAAATTTGTCGCACGATGCTCGCCCCAATGCCTAGGGTTAAACCATGGTTAATTTGCATAGGGTGTTCTACCCAAGCTTATTTCACTCAGATTTTTAACATCGAGCACATATTATCCTACTCTCAATAGCACGTTCGTTTGCACAGGGGTTCGAGTATACCCAAGTTGCAGGATAAGTCTAGTGATTAGCATAGTCTATCTCTCCAAACATGTTTTAATAGAATACCTATCCATTCTAAGTCTAAACCATCAAGCCAAGATTCAATTATAAACCTTAGATTTATATTCCAAATTTTTTAACCTGATTTATGTATCCATTCGTGAAACCATCAAGCGTGATTTATTTCAAGTTCTAGGCTAACTTATTCTCGAAATATTTCCAATCACTTGCATTCCAAATTTGTCTTTTCGTATCGAACCAAAAGTCAAGACGATCTATAAGTTGTCACGCTCCGGTCTTCCGCAAGTTCAATCATCCTCGTTGGATGTAAAATCACTACGCCAACGCTCCCGCTGGATAATCGTCCTAATCTGGGTGTGATGCATGTACGAGCATAGAGTTACGCTCGCACAAGACAAGAACATTTGAAAGTTATGGTTATCTTCGACACGATCAAGATACCTTATCCTTACTCTTTGCTCCATCCAATTCTATATATAAAATCCATCGAGTCAAGTCCATTCATGCTGTAATTATACATCCAACTTTAAGGTTATTGTTCGGTAAATTTATAGTTTACTTCTAGCATTCCTAAAGAAACTAAGTTTTAATTATTCAAGCCCAAGTCTATTCCATCTTTTGATACATTATATTTATCGAGTTCCTTTAGAATAATCATCGAACATGTTTCCGTGAGTTCGATCATCCCCACCGTACGTAAAATCACCACGCCGGCACTCCCGCAGGATAATCGCTCTCGTTGGGACTGATTTCGATGGTTACCATTTTAAACTCAATTTCAAGATCGTTCTTCCAAACTCCAAGCCAATTCCATTATCGTTCATCTTATTCATCGAACCACAATATTTATTTTTTGGCTAACTTTTATTCTGACATTGTATTCAAGTTCAATTCGTTTGTTTCAATCCAAAATTGTACGCATAATCCTCAAGTTTCCTTAACGAAGATATCAATTTCTATTTCCGTAATTCCCAATTCGATATAAGCCATATCATTTGGTTCAAGACATTCTCAAATTCGTTCAATCCAACTATCGCATGAGACCTATGAATCCGTTTGAATATTTCTAAATGATTCATACATCACTCAGAATTGAGTCATCCAATTAAATCCTCAATCGATTTGTATCTTCCGACATAAAATATCGTTCGAGCTATTTCCCAAAATTCAAGCACGGTTTTCTATGTTCGCCTAAGCGATAAATCCGAGAATATTCTATCGGTTGGCATTCTAAGTCTGACTTGTTTTATTCCTGAAAGAAATCACATTCTCGTTGTAACTTAGCTTGCACCAAAGGGTCTCAGCGCGCAATACTTTACACAACTTAGCCGAAAGGCTGTGTGCATAGCGAACCGTTAGGACGATATTCGATTTCGTACCCTAACCAGTTGGGAAATCAAGTATAGGCATACTGGTTTGCACATAAATCGTGAATCTAGCACGAGTCTAATCCCAAAGGGTCTAGCACAGGTCGGCACAAAGGCCTTAGCATTTTAATCTCGTACAAGCAATCATACCATTCACATGCACTTGTTTTGAAAGTATTTAGACTCATTGTTGGAATATTCCATTTGGGACATTGAGAGAGAGTGTGCACATAACCCACGAAAAAGCTTTCAAAACTGAGAAAATTGAAACGAAGTCCAAAAGTGTATAGCCAAGCTCTGATACCAACCTGTCATGCCCCGATCTCCCGCAGGCTAATCGGCCGTCCCCGTGTAAAATCCTTAATCCTAAAAACCGTATTAAGCTATTTTTTATTAATTATTAATTTAACTGTAGTAATTATGAGATAATTAGAAAAAATAGATTTTATTTAATTTTTATTTTGGGTGTTTGTAATTTAGGAGATTTATGGAGTCGGTATAAATTTTTCCTAATTTATTTCATGTAGGAGACCCTTTGGACAGTTGCTAGCTTAATGGTATGCATTAATACAAATTCTAGATTTTTTTTTATGTATATATATATGTATATATATATACAAATATATATATATACATATATATTTTTTAAAGGAAAAAGAAAGAAAAAGAAATAAAAAAGAAAAAGAATAAAAGAAAAAGAAAAAGAAAAAGAGTAATGAAAAAGGAAAGAAAAAGAAAAAGAACAATTAAACCTCTTATTGGATCTAACTCCTTAATCTACCCAAACCCAAACCCCTATCCTAACCCACACCCGCTAGTATTATAAAGCAACAGCAGCAGCTTCAACCCATCATCCGCGAGTAAAAACCGCACCCCGCGTTCTATCTCTCCCTCTTCCCTATATATATTCACATATCCTCATCTCCAAAACCCTAAACCTAATCCTCCCTCTCCTCCACCCTCGACCGCGCCACAGAGCCAGAGCCGCCGCCGCGCAGAGCCAACTCCGGCCGACCACGACGACCGCGACCCCGCGCGAGCACCGCGCCGCGCAGAAGCTACAGCAACTTACCTCTCTTCCCACGCGGTTTTTCGTCACCTCGCTCAACCAAACTCGACCCCGTCTTCACCGATATGATCCTCACCTATCCCCCTCCCATATTTGTATGTTATTTTACCTCGAACAGCACGTAATCCTAGGCGAAAACAGCGTCCAAGTTGACGGAAAAAGACCAATTTTCGGTTCTCGCAGAAAACTGCGGTGACACCTATGTTCCCGGATTCGTATCTCCCATCACACAGATCCGAATTAGATTTTTCTTTTTGGTATGCGGAGACCACTTGACCTAGTTTAATTTCTGTTAGTTACATTAATTTGTTAACTGCTGTATGTAGAATTAAATTTGTTGGAAAACTCCAAAAACTCACTTTTTCCAGATTTCCAAAAATTGCGAAACGGAGCACCCCCCGCCAAACGGGACTGCCCCATCGTGTACCAAGTATACCAAAAGGTGCGCACAGTATACTCGGACACGTGAGATCTCATGAAAACTGATTCGGACGCGTGTGCGCGTTAGAATCAGCCCGTATCCGCGAACAATCTTCGTGTCGCAACTTTTACAAAAGCCGTGCGCATTTTGTGCACGTCAGTCATAATTCGACGACTCTTGTGCCACTGGACTCGTGGTAAGGCGCTGGTCCTGTGACCCAATTTTCAGGCAATTTTGAGACAGTTCACCAAGTCGCCAATTGGCGGGCCCCACGGTTGACTTTTTGGGCGAATTTGTGTTCAACTCACCAGAATCCAAAATTGGAAGTACCGTTGAGTTCGTACTGACATTTAGAGTTTATTTGACCTATATTTTGTCCCATTTAGAGACCTTTATCCCTGGCACGCTTTTCGGTGCAAAGTGGGCCACATGTGGACCCACTTTGACCTAAAATTTTTGTTTTGCCCCTGTGTCCAAATTGGACCAAAGGGAAGTACTTTTTAGCTATTTTGCTTATTCTGGGAACGTTGGTGATGTCTATTTCAGCATCTGGAGACATTTGTTCTGAGGCCATAGCTTCTGATCCTGTATGTTAGACTTCTGGACGTAAAACTTTGCAGATTTCTTGCCAGGCAAGATACCTTGCCAAATTGCTTACAGTATTTTGCATGCTTAGTATATTTCTGTATATTTATTGCATTTTTATTTATTCATTGTATGTGTAGTTTTCTTTCTGTCATTACTATATGTATTAGATATGTTGACACCCACTTGACACCTAGTATCATGAGAGGACAATCATTAGGCGTATGGGCTTTTAACCACTCTGGAAAACTGTAGTATATAGCTCGCACTACGGGCGTGTGTCGCGCTGGTCGCTACCCCCGCGGTATGTCAATTTCTGGAGTCTCGCTGGTCGCTACCCCCGCGGTATGTCGATTTCTGATGTCCATTGACGGGTGTGTGAGTTGTGAGGATTAGATCGAGTAGCCTACCCTTGCCCATACGTCGAAAAGTTGTCCTCATTTGCATTCATATAGATTGTCTTGTACAGCTTACTTACATATTTTCTACCTATTATGCATGTTTACTGTATTCAAATTGGCTTGCTTCTATGTATTTTTTTACGTCCCTCTGAGGACCTGGCCCTTCCAGGTGTATCTGTTCTTGAGTATTCGCAGGAGCGCAGATTTGGATGGTTACATATGTTTCGAGGATGTCTTCTCTTCGAGCCCCGTGGTCGTTAGCTGGTATTCTTATATTGTGTTGTACTTTTTCATTTGAGTTGGTAGTGGATTTGTTTCCATCCAACTATCATCCTTAGATACTTATATTGAGATCTAGTTTCATAGATACTGGTTATTTATTTATATTAATTTTCTGTGGATGAGATTTAGATTGTACCCTGTGACTTGTGATACATTTTATACCACTTGTGGATTTGATATTCATATTACAGCGTCCGTATGGGTTATGATTTCCATATATTGGAGTTACCATATCCATGCGACTGGCATGCTTACGTGTCCTAGTCCTATGTATTTTGGGACTGGGGCGTGATACCCCGCTAGGCGAGAATTACCATGCTAGCGCCCCCACAGAATGATTATTCAGGCCCATCCAGGCGTGATGTCGCACGAGCGTGAGCCGCGCCCGTGCAAGGCCATTGTTCATTGGCTGGTGGTAAGAGATTTAAGCTACAGTGTCGCACAGATTGCCTGAGTGCAGCATAATTTATAAACACATAGGCGGTTGGTAACAAGGTCACTAAGTCGTCAATAGCGGAAGCATTGAATAACACAAGTATAGAAGTAAAGCAACTCTTTATTGATATAAACAAGTATTACAGGCGTTGCTAGGCTGAGATTTTAAGTCGCTCCAGCCTCTCTCTCTGAAACAGTAAAAGTGTGCCAAGTGGCTATATTTATGGAATGATGTATAGGCGATGTTCTAATATTATGTCTTGTATATGTGCCTCAGTTTCGGACGCAACGCTCCAAGGCTCCAGAGTGAACTCTATGCCTTAGCACGCATGCACGAAGGAGGCATCCGCAACGACCGAGGTTCTCCGCACCCTACAAACAATCTGGTAGATTATCAGTATATAAATGCACTAGTGGGGAGGCTACTCGCCCGCTCGATAAATCCAAACACGTTCATTAGGTTCCGTACACCAACTATTATGTTGTCTATATAGTATTGCCTAGGATCAGTTTCATGGCAAAGATAAATAGTGTCACGCCCCAGTCCCAAAATACCGAGGGACTGGACGCGTGGCAATGGCCAGCAGCACAAACTGATGGACAAACCCAATTTAATGGATCCACCAGGGCATACTTAAGCTGTAGTACAATAATAAATAGGTCCAATGATATAAGTCACAGTCTATTCTAATCTCATCCACAGAATATAAACACAGATCAAAAGCCAGAATAAATGCAAATGAATAGAATCTAACATATCTCTGTCACGCCCCAGTCCCAAAATGACGAGGGACTGAGCACGTGAGCAATGGCCAGCAGCACGCACCGATGGACAACCCAATTTAATGGATCCATCAGGGCATGCTTAAGCTGTAGTCTAGCAGTACTAAGTATAAGTCTCAGGTATTACTATTCTCATCCACAGAATAACACAGATTAATGACGGAAATAATGCAAATAGAATTAAATATATGCAATAACAAATAGGGTTGTCTCGGGAAACAAATCCGAGAATTATTCTGTTACAATTAAGGAGAAAAGACAGGAAATGAAATGCTGGAAATGGAAATACTGTGTTGTTGAAGCCGGTGCTCAGGAGAAATCTTCGGCCACTACTTTGTCCTCTATTCCTTGTTCTGCTCCAAGGAGTGCTCCTGTACCGTACACCTCGGGGTAGTTCTCCTCGGTTATACCTGGGGACATAGTCCATTCCAGGTCCTCAGGGGACATAACAAGGTACAGAAAATACAAGCCAAAATATATGCAGTGCAGCAATAATGAAATAGCAGGGTAAACATATAAACCAGCTAGTGATATGCAAGTGAGAGTTTTAGTCATACTCAGGCTGAGACTACTACAGGATCAGTGTCGAAGAAACCATAGCAGTATTTTCTCGAAGAGCCAGAACTTGTGCCAAAGCTCTGTATCAGAGACTAGGACACCTCCAGATAACATTATTTATATTATAATCAGCCTTGATATGGTAATACTCTCCCCACCCCATGTAATCTCACGTCACAGTTCCAGAATATCAGGTACAAGTCACGCAAGATTGAACTAATGCAATGAGTCAGGCTAGAATCTAAGCATGTAAACTGGAAATGACATGAAAATATAGCCTATACGGAATCACCAGGTATATCTCAGGTAATTCCGTCACATGAAGAGTGTCAGGTGTCCTGGGTTGAGCAGTTAAACAAGTTACTTATGAAACTACAAGAAATCAAGTAAATACTTTAACCAGAATTATCTGAGAATTGGCAAACTTTACTTGCTCACTGATGTATAACCAAGTCCAGGAAATAGATAGCAAACCTGCAAGTTTTGGCAAGGTACACTTGCCTGTGGTTCCGGCTCGGTTCGCAGTTCTGACTTCGGCGGGAATTGCAGGCGGTACTCCGGTTGCTGAAACAAACATCACCATCAGATCCAGAAAATATCAATCAGCTAGAAACGCCTGTCCTTGGGTCCAATTTGGAGACAAGGGCAAAAACGGCAGTTTCGGGTCAAAACGGGGTCCACCGGTGGGCCCGTTTTGCACCGAAAAATGCGTCCGGGTCAACGGTCTCCAAATTCACCAAACTTAGTGTCAACAGGTCAGGAACGATGATACGAACCCAACGGAACTTCCAGAATTGGATTCCGATGAGCCGATCACAAAATCGCCCGTCGAGCGGGGCCTATAGGGCCCACGACACGCGATTTCGTCAACGTTCTCAGAATCGAACCAAACTTGACCCACAGGACCAGCGTATCGCTACGAGTCCGATGGCACAAGTTTCGTCTCGATCCGACGTGTGTACACAAAGTTAGGGTGCGTTCCAGAAAGTACGAATACGGGGCGATGTCCGCGGATACGCGTTAATTTCGGTGTGCACGTACACCCGAATCAGCTTCCGTGAAATCTCACACGTCCGTACCGACGAGGCGCACGTATCTGTGAAGACCGCGCGCGACCAAGTCGTCCCGTTTGGCGGGGCGTACTCGATTCCGGGGTGAAACAGGGTCTAGTTTTTCCTGTTTTTGGATCGCGGTGTGCGATCACCACAGGACGCGATGCCCCGAACAGTTTGTCCGGACACCGAGAGGGTCATACAGGCTTCGCAACGCAACTTGCGGAATCGAAAACGGAGCTACGAGTAAAAAGATACACGCACCTGAAGGGGACCCAAAAAACCGGGGTCGATCGTGTCCGACACGTGTCAGACACGCGGATTTAGGAATTAGGGTTAGGGTTCTGGACTCTCAGGCGGCCGAAGACGGCGGCTCTGCGGCACAGCGGCGGGGGAGGCCGGCCGGGGGCTAGGTCGGGGACGAGTGGCCGCGGGCGGAGGCGGCGCGGCGGCGCGCAGGCGGCTGAGCGGCGCGGCCGCTGCTGCTGTTGATGCTGCTGTCGGGGAAGGAGGCGGATGGAGGAGGAGGAAGGGGGAGCTGGGCGGCGGCGCTGCGGCGGGGTCGGCGTGGCTGCAGCGGCGAGGCAGGACGGCGGCGTGGTGGGGAGGAGCGGTGGCCGGAGAGGAAGGGGGAGGGGTATATATAGGGAGAGAGTAGGCTGGGGGGGGCCGAGATGGGCGGCCGACGGGGCGGAGAAGGCGGGGAGAGGTGGACGTGGCCGGGCGGAGCTGCGCCGGCGGCGGAAGCGGCGCGGGACGCGGGGAGAGGGAGAGGGTCGTGGGGGGGTGCGGGTTCGGGCGGGTTTGCGGGTCGGGCGGCGGCGGATCCGACCCGACCCGCTGGGCGGGGTCTGGGCCGGGTTGGGCTGGGCCGGGCCGGCCCAACGGGCCGCGGGCCGGATAAAAATAAAAAGAAAAAAAATAATAATATTAATAATAAAATCAATAATTAATTAATAATTAATTAATTAAATAAGTAAATACTTTTTAGGCATTTAAAAATAGGTCCGGGGCCCAATAAATTCCAGAAAAATTGTCCTAAGTCCAGTTTTCCATTTTACATCCAAAAATATTATTTTCATAATATTTTAATATCATTTATTATCATTTAAAAATCATTGAATAATTAAAACCCTATTTTTAATTTACAGAAAAATCCCAGAAAATTCCAGAAAATTGTGAAAAATCCAGTTTTTAAAATTTTGAAAAATCAGGGGGTTTACATCTCAATAAAAGTGTCTCGGAGAACAACCCGAGAATAAGTCTGATACATCAATGCAATAGGCAGGAAATAAAGTAACTGGAAATAGAAATAACTGAGTATGGAAAGCCAATACTCAGGAGAAGTTCTCTGGCCAGATCTCGTCCTCGGGTTCTGGTACTGCTCCGAGAAGTGCTCCTGTCCCGTATACCTCGGGGTAGATCTCTTCGGCTATACCTAGGGACATAATCCAGATCCAGGTCCTCAGGGGACATAGCAAGGTACAAAATAACTCATGCCAACATCAATACAATACAGATATCAATGCAATAATAGGGTAAATAAATAAACCAGCTAAGTTGTCACGCCCCAGTCCCAAAATACCGAGGGACCGGACGCGTGGCAATGGCCAGCAGTACGCACCGATGGACAAACCCAATTTAATGGATCCATCAGGGCATACTTAAGCTGTAATACAACAATAAGTAGGTACAGTGATATAAGTCACAGTCTATGCTAATCTCATCCACAACAGATAACCACAGATCAAGTCAGATTAATGCAAATAAATATAAACTAACAAGTCTCAATAAAAGTGTCTCGGAGAACAATCCGAGTACAAGTCTGGTACATCAATGAAATAGACTGGAAATGATATAACTATAAACTGAAATAAATGAGTATCTCAAGCCAATACTCAAGAGAAGTCCTCTGGTACGATCTCGTCCTCAGATCCTGGTTCTGATCCAATGTATGCACCTGCTCCTGCTTCTGCTAATGCTAATGCTCCGGTCCCGTATACCTTGGGGTAGATCTCGTCAGCTAACCCTGGGGACTCAATCCGGATCCAGGTCCTCAGGGGACATAGCAAGGTACAAGAAAGCTCATGCCAAAATAAATATCAGTGCAGCAATAAATAAAACAATAGGGTAAATATGTAACCAACTAAGTGATATGCAAGTTGAGAGTTCTAGTCATACTCGGGCTGAGGCTACTACAGGATCAGTGTCGGAGGAACCCATAGCAGTATTCTCTCGAGGGCCAGTACGGTACCAAAGTTCTGTTGCCAGAGACTAAGGCACTTCCATTAAATTATTATATATATATATATTCAGCCTTTTGTATGGTAAATCTCTCCCCACCCAATGTAATCTCACGTCTCATGTCCATGACACGCAGGATCATATCTAATGCAACAAGTCTGGATAAAATCTAAGCATGTAAACTGTGTATGTCATAACCTGTATCCTATACAGAATCACCATGAATATCTCAGGAAGATTTTGTCTCATAAATAGTGTCAAGTGTCCTGGGTATATCGTACTTGATAAGACAGGTACGAGCATGTAAAGGGTCACGAACGTCCATCTCTAGATGACAATACACAACACCGCGTACGGTGTTGGCACCCGACTATAATCGGACGCTAAGTACGTCACACGGTCCTAGGTTAAGCATGCACAACAATGTAAAATAATCAAGGAAAATATGTAGCAAGACTGCAAAGTTTGGCAAGGTGCCCTTGCCTGGGGTCCTGGCTCCAACTGTAGCTCTGGTCTCTGTGTGATCTGCAGGTACTACTCCGGTTGCTGAAATAAACATCACCATCATATCCAAAAAATATCAAATAGCTAAAAATGCCTGTCCTTACGTCCAATTTGGACACAGGGGCAAAAACGACATTTCTGGGTCAAAGCGGGTCCACATGTGGGCCACTTCGTACTGAAAAGCGTGCCCGGGTCAACGGTCTCCAAATTTGCCCAACTTAGTGTCAACAAGTCAGGAACGATGATACGAACCCAACGAAACTTTCAGAATTGGATTCCGATGAGCCGATCACAAAATCGCCCGTCAAGTGGAGCCTGTGGGGCCCACGATACGCGACTTTGTCAACGTTCTCAGAATCGAACCAAACTTGGGTCACAGGACCAGCGTATTGCTACGAGTCCGATGGCATAAGTTTTGTTTCGATCCGACGTGTGTACACAAAGTTACAGCGTGTTCCAGAACCGACGGATACGGGACGGTGTCGGCGGATACGCACTGATTCCGGTGTGTTCGCACATCCGAATCAGCTTCTGCGAAATCCCGCACGTCCGTATCAACGACGCGCACGTATCTGTGAAAACCGTACGCGACCAAGTCGTCCCGTTTGGCGGGGCGTACCCAGTTCCGGGGTGAAACGGGGTGTTATTTTTCCTGTTTTTGGATCGCGGTGTGCGATCACCACAGGACGCGATGCACCGAGCGGGTTGTACGGGCACCGAGAGGGTCATGCAGGGTCCGCGACGCAACTGACGGAATTGAAAACGGGTAAACGAGCAGAAAGTTACGAGTACCTGAACAGGGCTCCGCGAAGACCGATTCTCACGTGTCCGAGTCGTGTCCGGGTCCTGTATCCGTGTCCTGTGTCCACGGTACTAGGGCAGCGGGTCGTGTCCGTGTCCGCTGTGTCGAGTCTAGGGTTCGCTGTGGGGTCGACTGCGGTTGGTGGACACGGCGGATGCGGCCGGTGCTGGGTCGTGGGCTGGTCGGCGATGGAAGGGTACGGCGAGGCTGTCAGAGGGGTCCGGTCGAGGGCGGCCTGACGGAGTTCGACTAGGGCGGCTCTGCGAGAGGGGATGATCGTCGGGAGCGGCAGGAAGGTGGAGAGGAGGAAAGTTAGGGCGGGGGAGATCGGCTGAGGCGTGGCGGATGAGAGTGGTCGACGGATCGGGGAAGGAGGATGGGAGGAGACGGCTGCGGGGTGCCAGATGAGGCCGTGGGGTGAGGTCGAGGAGTTCGTCGCCGGTGGAGTCGGGGACGGGTGGAGGAGGACTGGGGGACTGCGGGGAGTTAGGTCGAGGAAGAAGGAAGAGGAGTTCTGGTGGAGGGGCGGCGGCTAGGTCGTCGAGGGCGGAGCGGGGAGAGCTAGGGTTCAGGTCAGGGGCGGGGAGACGGCGAGGGGCGCCGCAGGGGGAAGGAAGAAGAGGGAAGAGAGTTCTAGGGTTAGGGTTACGGCGGCGGAGGGGATTTATAGGCGCCGGCCCAGGCGGAGTCCGACTAGGAATGGGATTAGGGTTCCGATTGGGGTTTGTTTTCGGGTTTGGGTTTCGGGTCCGCGGGTCGGGTTCATATGAATCCGGCCCGACCCATTATTGTTTAAGTATGGGTTTGGGTTTTGGGTTTCGGGTCGGGTTTAGATCCGACCCGACCCGATAAGGCTGGTTTCGGTTCAACTGAACCGGGTCTGGGTTGGTTTGGGTTGGTTTGGGTTGGTTTGGTTCAATTGAACCGGGTTTATTTTAGGGGTTTATTTCGGTTTAATTATTAGTAGTTTTTATGGCTTTAAAAATGCTTCCGGAGTCCAATAAATTTCCGAAAAATTATCCTATGTCCAGTTTTCTATTTTACACCATAAAATATTATTTTCATAATATTTTAATATTAATTAACAGCAATTAAAAATCATTTAATTAGAAAATACCTAGGTTTTAATTTCAGAAAAATCTCGAAAAATTCCAAAAAATTATGAAAAATCCAAATTATAATTTCTTGAAAAATCAGGGGGATTACATAAGTGATATGCAAGTGAGAGTTTTAGTCATACTCAGGTTGAGACTACTACAGGATCAGTGTCGGTTAAACCCATAGCAGTATTCTCTTGAAGGGCCAGAACTTGCGCTAAAGCTCTGTATTAGAGACTAAGACACCTCCAGATGACATTATTTATAATATAATCAGCCTTGATATGGTAATACTCTCCCCACCCAATGTAATCTCACGCCACAGTTCACGATGTACATGTTACGCAAGATCAAAACTAATGCAATAAGTCAGGATAAAATCTAAGCATGTAAAGATGTCATAAGCCTGTATCCTATACAGAATCACCTTGAATATTTCAGGAAGATTCTGTCTCATGATTCGTGTCAGGTGTCCTGGGTATAACGTACTTGAGAATGCAAGTACGAGAATGTAAATGTCATGATATCCATCTCTAGGTGACGTTGCACAACCCCGCGTACGGTGTTGGCACCCGAATATTAATCGGACGCTAAGCAAGTCACACGGCCCTAGGGTTAAGCATGAACAACTGTCACGACCCGCACCCGGATATTCGGGCACGAGTACGTGGGTACGTCCAGCCTACGCCGCAGTGTCGGCGGTAGTACGCTGTCTAGATCATTTTTAGAAGTAATTTAAAATCTAGCTCATCCACAATAATAAATAGGCAAGGAGAATAACAGGAAATAGGAATGTTAAGAATTCATAAGATAAAATATGACAGACAAATCCACAGTTTATTACAGAACCAGAAGATAAATCGGGGACAAACCCGATTACTATGCTGAAGAAAAATACTAACTAACTGGCTAACTACTCCTCAGAAGTAGCCTCCTGAGTGGGAACCGGCTCCTCAAATGTATCATCTGCTACCTCATATAGGCCATAAAAGGTGGGGGCATAGTCCTCATCATCGCCTAATATCAACGGATCCAGTCAGGAAAGGAGCAAAGTACCAATGCACAACAAAGCTTAAACTAAATAATTATGACAAGTAGAAAAGAACTGACTAAGTATCATGATAAGAATATGCATAATAAGTAGTAAAATTAACTAAGAGTTAATTGCTGTAAATCAGGGATATGAGTAAACAGGAATATAATGAGACAGGAAAATGGAACTACAACAAGACAACAGGAACTATGTGTGTGTGAAATTGTGTATTTAGAATACATAGTTGGCATATAGGGATTTATAAGGCTAATAAGGCCGTCATAGATGACTAGCAGTCAGGAATAATCGAGTATAAGGCTGATGGTACAGTCGCGTACCAACAGCTAGCAGTCACGACAGGGGGAAGGGTAAACTACATGCCTCCTAGTATTCTCCCACCCGACACAAAAAGCAAGACATGAAATATAAATTCTAACACTAAGTGTAATCATCCAATGGTACTAGTAGAGCAAGAAACTAATTATCACAATATAAAGAATAAACTTGAAGTGCAAGTACTTGCCTGATATTTTGGATCCCAACTACGGTTCTGTTCTCGAGAAATTTCTAGAAATGTCTCCGGATGCTGAAATAAATATTACTATCATGCTCAGAAGATATCAAATAGCTAGAAACGCCTGTCCTTGAGTCCAATTTGGAGACAAGGGCAAAAACGGCAATTTTGGGTCAAAACGGGGTCCACATGTGGGCCCGCTTTGCACCGAAAAATGTGTCAGGGTCAAAGGTCTCCAAATTCACCAAACTTAGTGTCAACAGGTCAGGAACAAAGATACGAACCCAACGGAACTTTCAGAATTGGATTCCGATGAGCCGATCATAAAATCGCCCGTCGAGCGGAGCCTGTAGGGCCCACGACACGCGATTTCGTCAACGTTCTCAGAATCGAACCAAACTTGGGTCACAGGACCAGCGTATCGCTACGAGTCCGATGGCGCAAGTTTCGTTTCAATCCGACGTGTGTACACAAAGTTAGGGCGGGATTCAGAAAAGGCGGATTTGGGGCGGTGTCCGCGGATACGCGTTGATCCCGGTGTGCACGCACACCCGAATCGACTTCTGCGAATTCCCACACATCCGTATCAATGACATGCACGTATCTGTGAAGACCCCGCGCGACCAAATTATCCCGTTTGGCGGGGCGTACTCAGTTCCGGGGTGAATCGGGTCGTTGTTTTTCCTGTTTTTGGATCGCGGTTCGCGATCGCCACAGGACGCGATGCACCGAGCGGTTTGCCCGGGCACCGAGAGGGTCATGCAGGCTTCGCAACGCAACTGACGGAATCGAAAACGGGGTTACGAGCAGAAAGATACGCGTACTTGAACAGGGTCAGAAAAACCCAGAGATTACCGTATCCGACACGTGTCCGACACATCTCCGACACAGGGGAAATTAGGGTTAGGGTTAGGGAGCTCAGGCGGGGAGGCCGACCGGAGGAAGGCTGGGGTGAGGCGGTGCTGGCCGGAGGCGGCCGGGGAAGCAGGGGCGAGGCTGGGCGGAGGCACGGCGGCCGGCTCGGGGCGGCTGGGCCGAGTGGGACGCTGGATCGGGGAGAGAGGAGGAGGAAGCTGGGCGTTGGCGGCCGGCGACGAGGTAGGGCGGAGCTGGAGGAGAGGAGGAGGGGCTGGCCGAGGGCGGAGGGAGCCGGCGAGGGCTGCAGCGGGCGACGGGGGTTCGTGGTGGTCGACGGGGGAAAGGAAGGGTTTATATAGGGAAGGAAGAGGGAGGAGCGGCCGGGCAAGGCGGAGGAGAGGGGGGGGTCGTGGCCGCGGGGCGTGGGGCGAGCCGGACGGAGCGGCGGGCGGCGCGGCCGACGGAAGCGGAGCGGGGGCCGGGAGACGCGGGCAGAGGAGTAGGGAAGAAGCGGGTCTGCGGGCGGCAGAGCGATTCGGGTCTGACCGACCCGAACCCGACCCGGATGGCCAATGGGCCAGGCTGGCCGAGCTAGGTGGGCCGCGGGCTGGGCTCAAGGTTTACGGGCTGGGCTAAAATTAAATAAATAATTAAATGATTAAATAAATAAATAATTAATTAATTAATTAAGTATAAAAGTGTTTAGGTGTTTTAAAATAGGTCCGGGGCCCAATAAATTCCAGAAAAATTATCCTAAGTCCAGTTTTTTATTTTACACCCAAAAATATTATTTTCATAATATATTAATATTATTTATTATTAATTAAAAATTATTTAATAATTAAAAACCCTGAATTTAATTACAGAAAATTCCCAGAAAATTTCAGAAAATTGTGTTTAATATTTTTGAAAAATCAGGGGGTTTACAATCTACCCAACTTATAAAAATTTTGTCCTCGAAATTAAAATTAAGGCATAACCTGTTAATCCTTCATGTACATAAGGTAAGTCAATCGCAATCTCCTTGCGATAATTAAAATCCTAATCATATCCACTGCAATCACTTCAAGGTTAAGATGACTACTGTTCCAATCAGAATTCAACCTATGGTTATCACTTCTTACTTCCTCAAATTATCCACAGGCAAATTTTAAATTAAGTCCATATAACATCTTCAAGATTTGCATACGCTTATAAATTTGTCTCACGATTCTAACTATCATAATTTCCTCTAGAAGTAATTCGAGTCCAATAGTATTCCCATCCTCAACTTTTTAAATTCCATTCACATCCTCAATGTTCCAACTAGGTAGTCCAACCATCAAATTTTAATTCTTAATTCAAATCATCAAATTGAAAAATAATTTAAATGTAGTCCACCAATGTTCAAATCTGAAATTCTATATTTTTATCCTCTAAATTCAAATTGATGATTTTTACTTTCATTATTCAAAATTTAAATCATGCACCTAAGATATAACTATTGGGTCCTCGATATCAATTCATTAATCATCTTAGTCACTCCTCTAAATTTTCAAAATTAGAATGGCTTGAACCTCTCCCAATCTAATCTTACTCGGTCACAATCTTAAAAGAAATTCCTCTCGAGTTGACAATGCACTGCTACCCAACTTAGAATTTACCCATCCATCACATAAGGCTCTATACCTTAAGAAAATATTCCTTAATATGTTTACTCATGTCATTCAATCCTCGAAACTTCAACGCCGATCATATCACATATGATATGTCCTTAATTTCGAAAGAATAATCCTCAAGTATGTGATCGGCCTATGGGACATATCTAGTATTCTCTGTGTATCAAACTTATACCAAGCACGAGGTTTTATTTTTCCGAAGTGAGGGAAGACGAAGATCAATAATAAGGAGTTCAAGGGAGGGGTAATAGAATAGAAGTGTCGGGATCAAGACGTTTAAAGAATTCAAATGGGAATTGTCAAAGCAGTTGTGGATTGAATCCTATTTTGGTAATTCCTATTCACATGCTCGTATTAATACAGTTATGTAACTGATACGATATGCTCGGACATATCTAGAGGGCAAGTATACTAGCCAACTATATATCTCAATCCACGTAAAGTAGTCGTGCGAAGTGCGAACCAAAATGCACTAAGGTTGATCAGACCGTAATACACTGATTCTGAATAGACACTTGTATTAGTAGGGTTGATCAGGCCTTAATAACACATATGTCATGAACAAGCCTGATAAAGAGTAAGCTTGCAAAACTAGGCTATAGAATAGCAGCATAAGTCAAGTACAGCAAAATTAAGTGCGCTAGATGATGATGAAAGGAGGTACAAATTATTTAAGTTCACAAAACAACACATAATAAGCACAATAAAAAAGACTCTACAATCTCTTCAGTTATCAAATATAAAAGCATACCAGGTTATTAGCAGGTTCAAAATTACTAGGTTGGGGCTGAGGTCACGAACCAATAGGCATGAGCTAAACAATACTAGAAACGGTATATACGAATCACCTATGCGCATTAGCTACTCCACGAGTCTGCGCGTCCTCCAAAGTCATCGCGTAAGCTTATCCGCGTCCTTGAGGTGGTGCCCTCTGCTGTTGCTGGGCTAGCTGGGAGAGTGCTGCTTGTGGTACCAATGGTGGTCTCGGTTCGGGTGCTGGTAGAGCTTGCTGGTTTATCACAGCATCTCGTGGTGATTTTGTAGGAATCTCGTCGCTTGCTGATAGGTCCTTTACTCTGCATCCAAAATAAACGATAAGAGGCGCACAGGAATCAAGGCAGGATGCAAGTCAAGGAATTAATTCGAATCCGAGATAGATGTCAAGAACGATTCAAGCAAGTGGATGAGATCCTAATACTTATCCTATCTTATTGCAGGCATGTTCGGTCCCTGAGTTGAAACCGAACAATTTAGTCGTTGACCTGCATGGGCCACCATAAAAACGTGTCACGACCCGCACCCGGATATTCGGGCACGAGTACGTGGGTACGCCCAGCCTACGCCGCAGTGTCGGCGGTAGTACGCTGTCTAGATTATTTTCACAGGTAATTTAAAATCTAGCTCATCCACAATAATAAATAGGCAAGGAGAATAACAGAAAATAGGAATGTTAAGAATTCATAAGACAAAATGTGATAGACAAATCCACAGTTTATTACAGAACTAGAAGATAAATCGGGGACAAACCCGATTACTATGCTGAAGAAAAATACTAACTAACTGGCTAACTACTCCTCAGAAGTAGCCTCCTGAGTGGGAACCGGCTCCTCAAATGTATCATCTGCTACCTCATATGGGCCATAAAAGGTGGGGGCATAGTCCTCATCATCGCCTAATATCAACGGATCCAGTCAGGAAAGGAGCAAAGTACCAATGCACAACAAAGCTTAAACTAAATAATTATGACAAGTAGAAAAGAACTGACTAAGTATCATGATAAGAATATGCATAATAAGTAGTAAAATTAACTAAGAGTTAATTGCTGTAAATCAGGGATATGAGTAAACAGGAATATAATGAGACAGGAAAATGGAACTACAACAAGACAACAGGAACTATGTGTGTGTAAAATTGTGTATTTAGAATACATAGTTGTCATGTAGGGGTTTATAAGGCTAATAAGGCCGTCATAGACGACTAGAAGTCAAGAATAATCGAGTATAAGGCTGATGGTACAGTCGCGTACCAACAGCTAGCAGTCACGACAGGGGGAAGGGTAAACTACATGCCTCCTAGTATTCTCCCACCCGACACGAAAAGCAAGACATGGAATCCAAATTCTAACACTAAGTGTAATCATCCAATGGTACTAGTAGAGCAAGGAACTAATTATCACAATATAAAGAATAAACTTGAAGTGCAGGTACTTGCCTGATGTTTTGGATCCCAACTACGGTTCTGTTCTCGGGAAATTTCTAGAAATGTCTTCGGATGCTGAAATAAATATTAACATCATGCTCAGAAGATATCAAATAGCTAGAAACGCCTGTCCTTGAGTCTAATTTGGAGACAAGGGCAAAAAAGGCAATTTCGGGTCAAAACGGGTCTACATGTGGGCCCGCTTTGCACCGAAAAACGTGTCAGGATCAAAGGTCTCCAAATTTACCAAACTTAGTGTCAACAGGTCAGGAACGATGATACGAACCCAACGGAACTTCCAGAATTGGATTCCGATGAGCCGATCACAAAATCGCCCGTCGAGCGGAGCCTGTGGGGCCCACGACACGCGATTTTGTCAACGTTCTCAGAATCTAACCAAACTTGGGTCACAGGACCAGCGTATCTCTACGAGTACGATGGCGCAAGTTTTGTTTCAATCCGACGTGTGTACACAAAGTTATGGCGGTATTCAGAAAAGGCGAATACGGGGCGGTGTCCGCGGATACGCGTTGATCCCGGTGTGCACGCACACCCGAATCGACTTCTGCGAAATCCAACACGTCCGTATCAATGACGTGCATGTATCTGTAAAGACCGCGTGCGACCAAGTTGTCCCGTTTGGCGGGGCGTACCCAGTTCTGGGGTGAATCGGGTCGTTGTTTTTCCTATTTTTGGATCGCGGTTCGCGATCGCCACAGGTCGTGATGCACCGAGCGGTTTTCCAGGACACCGAGAGGGTCATGAAGGCTTCGCAACGCAACTGACGGAATCGAAAACGGGGTTACGAACAGAAAGATATGCGTACCTGAACAGGGTCAAAAAAACCCGAAGATTACCGTGTCCGACACGTGTCCGACACAGGGGAAATTAGGGTTAGGGTTAGGGAGCTCAGGCGGGGAGGCCGGCCGGAGGAAGGCTGGGGCGAGGCGGTGCTGGCCGGAGGCTGCCGGGGAAGCAGGGGCGAGGCTGGGCGGAGGCACGGCGGAGGCACGGCGGCCGGCTCAGGGCGGCTGGGCCGAGCGGGGCGCTTGATCGGGGAGAGAGGAGGAGGAAGCTGGGCGTTGGCGGCCGGCGGCGAGGTGGGGCGGAGCTGGAGGAGAGGAGGAGGGGCTGGCCGAGGGCGGAGGGAGCCGTCGAGGGCTGCAGCAGGCGGCGGGGGTTCGTGGTGGTCGACGGGGGAAGGGAAGGGTTTATATAGGGAAGGGAGAGGGAGGAGCGGCCGGGCAAGGCGGAGGAGAGGGGGGGGGGTCGTGGCCGCGGGGCATGGGGCGAGCTGGACGGAGCGGCGGGCGGCGCGGCCGGCGGAAGCGGAGAGGGGGCCGGGAGACGCGGGCAGAGTAGTGGGGAAGAAGCGGGTCTGCGGGCGGCGGAGCGGTTCGGGTCTGACCGACCCGAACCCAACCCGGATGGCCAATGGGCCGGGCTGGCCGAGCTAGGTGGGCCGCGGGCTGGGCTCAAGGTTTACGGGCTGGGCTGAAATTAAATAAATAATTAAATGATTAAATAAATAAATAAATAATTAATTAATTAAGTATAAAAGTTTTTAGGTGTTTTAAAATAGGTCCGGGGCCCAATAAATTCCAGAAAAATTATCCTAAGTCCAGTTTTTCATTTTACACCAAAAAATATTATTTCCATAATATATTAATATTATTTATTATCAATTAAAAATTATTTAACAATTAAAAACCTTGAATTTAATTACAGAAAATTCTCAAAAAATTCCAGAAAATTATGTTTAATATTTTTGAAAAATCAGGGGGTTTACAACAACAGTCACAGGAATAAACCAAGAGAACAAAATGAATCAATATACTGCAATTATGGCTAGGTACACTTGCCTGGGTTTTCGGCTCCAATTGTAGCTCTAGCAGTAGCGGGATTTGCAGGAAATTCTTCGGTTGCTGAAATAGACATAACCATCATATCCAGAAAATATTAATCAGCTAGAAACGCCTGTCCTTGAGTCCAATTTGGACACAGGGGAAAAATGACATTTTCAGGTCAAGGCGGGGTCCACATTTGGGCCGCTTTGCACCAAAAAATGTGTCAGAGTCAAAGGTCTCCAAATCTGTCAAACTTAGTGTCAACAAATTAGGAACGATGATACGAACCCAATGGAACTTCCAGAAATGGATTCCGATGAGCCGTTCACAAAATCGCCCGTCAAGTGGAGCCTGTGGGGCCCACGATACGCGATTTTGTCAACGTTCTCAGAATCGAGCCAAACTTGGGTCACAGGACCAGCATATTGCTACGAGTCCGATGGCGCAAGTTTCGTTTTGATCCGACGTGTGTACACAAAGTTACAGCAAGATCCAGAAAGGACGGATACGGGGCGTTGTCGGCGGATACGCGTTGATTCCGGTGTGCACGCACATTCAAATCAACTTTTGCGAAATCTCGCACGTCCGTATCGACGGCGCGCACGTATCGGTGAAGACCGCACGCGACCAAGTCGTCCCGTTTGGCGGGGCGTACTCAGTTCCGGGGTTAAACAGGGCGTTGTTTTTCCTGTTTTTGGATCGCGATTCGCGATCACCACAGGACGCGATGCACTGAGCGGGTTGCATGGGCATCAAGAGGGTCATGCAGTCTACTCGTTGCAATAGACAAAACAGAAAACGGGACAGTGAGGAGAGAAAAATGGGTACCTGAACAGGGTTCCAAAAACCGAGAATTCTCGTGTCCGCGTGTCTCGATACGAACTATGTCCTGTCACTGTTCAGTTCTAGGGTTAGGGTTAGGGATTCGACCACCGGAGTGGGGCTCGCCGGAGCTGCAGCGGGGACCGAGGGCACTGGCGGAGAGGGGAGCCGGTCAGCGGGGCGACGCTTCGTCGTGGCGGAGGGGAGAAGAGCAGCGGTTGGGGTCGGGCTCTGCTGGCTGGTCTCGGGCGGGGACGGCGGCTCACTGGAGGCGGAAGAAAAAGTCGAAGAGGGCGGAGGTGTTCTGGGTGGTCGACTGTACAACGGAGACTCGAGGCGGCTGTAGAGTTCTGGACGGCGAGGTCGTCGTGGAGGAAGGAGGGCGGACGGAGGCGGAGAGGTGAGGGTTTTATAGTGCGGAGAGGAGGCGGAGGGTCAGCCGGTGCGGAAGGCGGAGCGATGGGTCGGGGCAGTGAAGCGGCGGTCGGTGCGGGAGGTGATGAGGCGGCGGGTGCGGGAAGCCGGAGCGGCGCCGGGGAGGCGAAGCGCCACGGCGGTTCAGCCGCCGAAGGAAACGAGGGGTCGGGGGAGATCGGGTTTGGGGGTGCACTATTCACCCGGGTCGGGTTGGGTCGGGTCGGGCTATTGGGGATCCAACCCGATCCGCTAAAGATTAAGTGCCGGTCGGGTAGGCGGGTTAGGGTCGGGTAGGTAGGCAAGATCCGACCCGTTAGGGTGGGCGGTCCGGTCCGGTTCGGTTGGACCGGGTTCAGGCCGGTTCAACCCAGTTTGAGCCCGGTTCAACCCGGTTTGTTTGGGTTTTAATTAAAATAGGGCTTTCGGTCTTTAAAAATTATTTTCGGGGTCCAATAAATTTCCGAAAAATTACCCTTTGTCTATATTTTCATTTTACACCATAAAATATTATTTACATAATATTTTAATATTATTTAACATTATTTAAAAATCATTTAATAATTAAAACACCTTAGTTTAATTAGAGAAAAATCTCAAAAAATTCCAGAAATTTGTGAAAAATTCCAAATTAAAATTTCTTGAAAAATCAGGGGGTTTACAATCTACCCCCCTTAAGAGGATTGTGTCCTCGCAATCAAAGAATAACAGGGGAACAGAGATGATACGGTTACCAACATTATTCGAAGCACATCATAATTAAAGAGATCAAGTTGAGGATTAAATCACATAGGGAAAATCATTTCCCTAAGTAATGGAAGTTATGTAATTTCCCAATTGTAGGAAATCTAGAAAATTACAGTTTTTAGAAAAATCTAGGTTATTCTTTAAAAACATCACTAGGTTATCAATTATTAGTAAGTCAGGTTAAGTCTAAGGTCACGAACCAGCAAGCACAAACTAAAGCAATTCTAGAAACAGATAACTATAAAAACTTACGCGCATTAGCTACTCCATGATTCTGAGCGTCCTCCAAAGTCATCGCGAAAGCTTGTCCGCGTCCTTGAGGTGGTGCCCTCTGCTGTTGTTGGGATTGCTGGTAGGGTGCTGCTTGAAGTGCCAAGGGTGGCCTTGGTTGATGTCCTCCTGGTGCTGGTAGAGCTTGTTGGTTTGCCCTTGGTGCTCCTTCTCCATGTTCAGGGCAATCCCTTACCGAATGCTGACGGGATTCGCATGCTAAACACAATCCTAATCTGCGTCGTCATTCCTTGGCGAGATGGCCTGCTTTGCCACAGTAGTGACAAGTAGAAAGGACTATTACTTGTGGTGTAGATGCTTTCTGCTGTTGGTGTAGGTGAGGTCTCTTTGCAGCTTCTTCTTGTGGTGCTCTGGCTGTTGTTGATGGGGAAGGCCGCTTCAGACTAGTCTCTCTCCAGGTGACGCGCTCCATGCGTCGGGCTGCAGCAAGGACGTCCGAGTACGAAGTAGGTACAACGGATCCAATTAGTTTCTGTAGCTCGAAGTTGAGTCCGTCGAAAAACTTCTCGGCCTTCTCTTCTTCTGTCGGGATCAATGTTGGGGCAAAGTGACTTAGACGAATGAACTCGGCGTTGTACTCTTCCACCGTCATAGCATCCTGAGTGAGGCGATTGAACTTGTCCCGAAGTTCTGATCGAGCGATTGCAGGAATGTACATCTCCTGAAAGAGTCTAGAGAACTCTTTCCAAATAACTCGGTCTGGTCCGAGCCGTGTCTCCTCAGATAGCCACCAGTGATGAGCATTGTCCGTCAATTGAATTCTGACGACAGTCATCCAACGTTCCCGTGGAAGCTCAGCTGCTTCTAATTGATGCCGAATGTTGGTGAGCCATTCATGAACTTCTGTTGGTCCTTCCTTGCCAGAAATCGGTGATAGAGCCCGTCATTGGCCGTCGAGCTGGTAGGTTGACCTGCTCCAGTGCAGTTACTATGCTGTTCCTTAACTAATCAGCCTCGCGACGCTGAGCCTCGTGTTGGACTTGTTGCTGGGCTTGCATCATTGCGTAGATCATTTGGAATATTTGTTGCCCGTCAATAGGCTGCCCTTGTGGGAATACAGGCATTGGTGGAATAAACTACGGCGGAGGTGGGATGTCATCACGCCAGAACCTTGAATTTTGCTGGGCTGCTTGATCGCTTTGAGAAGATTGTCCTCGGTCTTTGGGTGTCACTCCTTCATCATAGGTGACCACTGCATCGTGTGGTGTACCCAAGGGATTCTCGTCTCCGCTTCTTGGATCCATTACTCTGCATCAAAAATAAACTATAAGAGGCGCACAGGAATCAAGGCAAGATGCAAGTCAAAATTTAACTCGAATACGGTATAGATATCAAGAACGATTCAAGCAAGTAGATGAGATCCTAAAAACTTATCCTATTTTTATTGCAGGCATGTTCGGTCCCTAAGTTGAAACCGAACAATTTAGTCGTTGACGTGCATGGGCCACCACAAAAACCATGTCACACCCCAGTCCCAAAATACCGAGGGACTGGACGCATGGCAATGGCCAGCAGCACACACTGATGGACAAACCCAATTTAATGGATCCACCAGGGCATACTTAAGCTGTAGTACAATAATAAATAGGTCCAATGATACAAGTTACAGTCTATTCTAATCTCATCCACAGAATATAAACACAGATCAAAAGCCAGAATAAATGCAAATGAATAGAATCTAACATATCTCAATAAAAGTGTCTCGGAGAACAACCCGAGAATAAGTCTGATACATCAATACAATAGGCAGGAAATAAAGTAACTGGAAATAGAAATAACTGAGTATGTAAAGCCAATACTCAGGAGAAGTCCTCTGGCACGATCTCGTCCTCGAGTTCTGGTACTGCTCCGAGAAGTGCTCCTGTCCCGTATACCTCGGGGTAGATCTCTTCGGCTATACCTGGGGACATAATCCAGATCCAGGTCCTCAGGGGACATAGCAAGGTACAAAATAACTCATGCCAACATCAATACAGTGTAGAAATCAATGCAATAATAGGGTAAATAAATAAACCAGCTAAGTGATATGCAAGTGAGAGTTTTAGTCATACTCAGGCTGAGACTACTACAGGATCAGTGTCGGTTAAACCCATAGAAGTATTCTCTCGAAGGGCCAGAACATGCGCCAAAGCTCTGTATCAGAGACTAAGACACCTCCAGATGACATTATTTATAATATAATCAGCCTTGATATGGTAATACTCTCCCCACCCAATGTAATCTCACGTCACAGTTCACGATGTACATGTTACGCAAGATCAAAACTAATGCAATAAGTCAGGATAAAATCTAACCATGTAAAGATGTCATAAACCTGTATCCTATACAGAATCACCTTGAATATTTTAGGAAGATGTTGTCTCATGATTCGTGTCAGGTGTCCTGGGTATAACGTGTCACGACCCGCACCCTGATATTCGGGCACGAGTACGTGGCTACGCCCAGCCTACGCCGCAGAATCGGCGGTAGAACGCTGTCTGGGTCATTTCTAACTATCTAACATCTCAACAATATAAAATGGTACCTGTCAATCATCTCAACTCCAATCGGAGGAGCAATATGGTATCTCACAATATATCAATCTCAATCACAAAACAAACTAAGGAGGAAAATAATGCACGAATGGAAATAGCGAAGGAAAGAAGATACAATCCACAATATGAAATAATAGTACATCTGTGAATCTCCACAAAAATATAGTCTAATACAACATCTAAACAAAACTAGACCTCCTCGGTCACTGGTACTATGTCCTCTGGCTCTAGGGGAGTGTCCTCTAAAGTCTCACCCTCCTGAGGTCCGTAATGTGTGGGACACAGCTCCTCTAGCCAATCATCTGGAAAAAATATATCCAGTCAGGATTGGAGCGAAGCACATACCTCTGAAAGCAGTTCCAATAACATAATCGAGCATATATAACAAGCAATAGAAAAATGATACAAGATGCACAAGTAGAAGGAATAAACTGTACAAGTGAACAGGCAATAGGCACAATAAGCTGGAAGTAAAATACAAGAATAGCTGCAAGTAGAGAACAAGAAATACTAACTATGTGTTTTAGAGTGAGAGTTCGTTATGTGATCGGTTTAGGTTGCACATGAGGTATATAGGTAACTCCATTATACGTGAGGTGTATAATCGACATGAACATGAGATCAAGAGGGCTTTGATCATATAACCAACTCCTACTCCCCCTCCCCAACCAATACTCATGGATCCAATCACGACACGTTACGTACATGATCACGATAGTCACACTAGCACACGAAATAGTGGATGCACAAGAAGCACATGAAAGTCAATACCCGATGCACACGATGAAATACATATCATTGGGTACCCGTTGCACACGGTAGGGGATAACACCTCCTGACGGGATCCATATAGCACCAGTCCGTGAAATCACTGTGTCGGGAATCAACGTATACTAATCTAGAACATGCATATATACAACATTATGAATTGAAAACAATCAAAGAAATGTACTCGCCTGAAGTCCTGAGCAAAGTGTGTCTCTCGATGCCCAAGCCGGTGTCTCACAACCTATATATGGTATGTTGTATCAATACAAGGTTCAATGATGAAAATAATTGAAGTTGAAGAAGTTCTAGGTCAATACGTCGTTTCTAAGTCAAACCAATGTATTTCTAGGTTGTAAGAGTCTAATGCTAGTCACTAAGTCAATACACTATGAAGCTATGCTATACTAGCTAAGCTAACACACCACGGTGCAATCAAGAAGCCGTATCCTAAGATACGCAGATTTTCTAATATAAATTAGGTTTATATATATACATAAGTCATATATAATAATAATAATATCTCAAACAATTTAATTATGATACTTTGGCCTTGTGCCAATGAGTATCGCAATTACCCTTGATACCCACGCTCAATACCTTGGGTATCGGCCCGATACCTTGGGAATACCCCGGTATCCCAAGGCAAACCAAAACTAAACACAAAAGATATAAATAGATATCCCAAACTAATATGCTAAGTATACACTAATATCTTAAACTAATTAACCAATACCTTAACTAAAAACTAATTGCTTTCTAACAAGTATACTAACTAATATTATACCTATACTAATATACATATCTAACATAATCACCTAGTACCTCTACTACTCACTAACCTCTAGAATACATAGTTATAACCATACTAACTACACCATGACCAAGATACTTGAAACTAAAACTGATAATAATAACAACTAACCAAGTTCATATATATACCTATAATTAACTAGTTACTAGGTAACTTAATAATTCAACTAATAACTAACTCAACTAACAAAAGCTAACACTATAAGAGATTAGCCTCAAACTGATGCTACAGCAGAAACTAAAGGACCAATCTGACAACAACACCTAACTGGAACCTAGCTCACAACAAGAGACTGAGCTACACAGTCAAATAGAAAACATAAACTGTCACTGTGTCGAGCACAGCACAGTGAAATCTAAAACATACAATGTGCAGGCCCGACCCCTCTCCTCTGGGTGACTTGCAAAAGAGCATCTGAGCTTCCCTTCCAGCTGATGAAGTAACTATTTCAGATTCCAAACCATAACTGTCTTTAGAAATAACAGTAGTACCATGTTTGATGAAGCCACATTTAGGTTCCTCGGTTTTTCCCTTTTCATGAACACAAAGACAGGGTTGGAATTGATTAAGCTTTCAGTACGGGATCTCAAAGCAGTACTAAGGCTACCTGATGAGTCAAGATACCTCCAGGCTCGAACCTCTGCTACAGCTGCTGTGTTTCAGTTCTTCAGCTGTCCTTGCTGTGTGTGCCTCAAACTGCCCAGGTAATCTTCAGTCTGTGCTCAAACTGGTGTGTTCCTCTGCAGTGTGCAATCTTGAGTCTTCAGGCACAGTGTAGTCTGCAGGTAGAGTCTTCAGTAGGTGAGTTGCTGTGCTGCCTTCATTTCAGTCTTCAGTGTACTGATCTGTTCACAGTTTGCTGTGTCAAGTTCAGTCTCAAGCACAGTGTAGTCTGCCTTGCTGCCCTTGCTGTGTTCAGGTAAGTGTGTTCAAGTAAATCCTTGCTGTGTTCAGGTAACACAGTCTCCTTGCTGTCTGTTATCCAGTTCTGCCCTCCTCATACTCTCACATCCACACAGACACACAACACTACACAATACCTTATGCATATAAACACAACCAATATGTAGCTATCCCCATATATATATGTATATATAACATATAAGCCAAATACATATATATATATATATACCTATAGATATTAATACATATAGCTATATACACCAATATATATATATATATACACACACATATAGATTAATGTAGATACTCTATTAAATACACATAGACACACATAAATACCAAAACCCAAAGTACACTATTATATGCTCCAATTAAAGTATAGATAGCATATACAAATATATTTACATATGTATGCATAGTACAAAAGCCAAAAACACAAACACATGGGGTGCACCGCACCCGTATCACACTTTTCTATGATACGCTTGCGACACGGCCCCCAACTCACAACCAAACGTATCCCGGAGGACACGTACAAGCCTAATACATATATTATGAACAAAACATATATAAATTAGAGTGTCTACGTGTCCGTGTCGCCATATGATATGCACATGGCCCCGTGTCGAAAGAAAACTCCCAAAATCGACCGTTTCGTCAAATTGACGAGATACGGCCCACACGTATCCAATTGTGGACACGACACAAGCTACAAACAAACAATCAATGGTCAATTAGATCTATTAGATCTATTGACAAACACTACATGTGCCAATTTCGGAATTCCCCCAAAATTGGCACCAAAATGGACATAACTCCCACCGTTGGTCTCCAAATGATACCAAATCAAATCCTATGGATAACCTATGCATGTGGGGTGGTTTCTCATGGTAAAATCTCAGATCTATAGTCTATAGGAAGGGGGAAAACTGAATTGTACCTATTGGGAGATGGATTCCCAATAAAAAGGTTACAAATGACAAGTTGCTCTTCTCCTTGTAGATCTTGGCCTCCTCCTCCTTGTTCCTTGCTCCTTGCTTGTAGATCCTTGATGTAGAGGCTTCAATGTTGAATTTAGGAAGAGATTTAAAGAGAATTGATGGTGAATTGATGGGGAAATGATGGGGAATTGGAAGGGGAAAAACTAGATCTAGAATTTTGGGGAAGAACTAAAATGAGAGCACTCTCTCTCCTCTCAATTTTGGCTGGACAAAAACCCTTCCTCAAGCAATGTACAAAGTCAAAAATACCCCTTGGGGCCTCTCATGAAGAAATAATTAGGGAGGGAAGGTTCTAGTCTAATGGTTTCACTAATTAATCATGTTTCCTAATCCATGGGCCTAATTCATGGGCTCAACTTAGACTAGTCCAAAAGTTTGTTTCATGCTCTCCAATTAAATGGTTAGGTCCACTACACAAGTCCACAACAAGTCTACACTAACAATAAATGAAATAAATAAATTAGTCATGCACAAATATTAATTATAAAAATTCTAAAATAATTAATACCCATGATAATTACCAAACTACCCTTAGATAAAAATGTGAGGGTGACAAACCTACCCACCTTAGAAAAATTTCGTCCTCGAAATTAAGGAAGAAACTAACTACCAAAACAAACAATATAATGCAAGAAGGAATTATACCTCACGGCTCAAAAAGATATGGATATCGCTCGCGCATCTCGGTCTCTCGCTCCCAGGTACTCTCTCCTGGCGAGTGATGCCTCCACGCGACGCGCACCAAAGGAATCGTCTGGTTCCTCAGCACCTTCTCTCTCCGATCCAGAATCTCCACTGGCTGCTCTGGATAGCTAAGAGTAGGGCCCACCTCTATCTCCGAATGATCCAACACATGACTGGGATCTGCCACGTATCGTCTCAACTGCGACACGTGAAACACGTTGTGCACTCCCTCCAGTGCAGGTGGTAAGTCTAGTCTGTAAGCGACTGCACCGACCCTCTCAAGAATGCTGAAAGGACCGATGAATCGCGGACTAAGCTTGCCGCCTCCACCAAAACGGATCGTGCCACGTGTCGGAGAAATCCTCAAGAAAACCAGACCGCCAACCTAGCACGAAACACAAACTTAGCACTCTAACAAGCAACAATCAAACACAAACAAGACAAACCAAAGCTATACCTCAAACTCCAGAGGTCTCCGGTGGCTATCGGCCCAATGCCGTTGCCTGTCCCGCGCCACTCGAAGTCTGTCTCTGATAAGTTTCACCTTCTCTGCTGCATCCACTACCATCTCTGGTCCCAATAAAGCCCTGTCACCAATATCATCCCAGGACAACGGAGTGCGGCATCTCCGTCCATACAATGCCTCGAATGGTGACATCTCAATGCTGGCTTGGTAGCTGTTGTTGTATGAAAACTCTACCAAGTGAAGGTGATCCTCCCAAGAACCTCCAAGATCCAAAACACAGGTGCGTAGCATGTCCTCGAGAGTCTGAATAGTCCTCTCCGACTGTCCGTCCGTCTGAGGGTGATAAGCGGTACTGAACTTGAGCTGAGTGCCCAAGCTAGCCTGCAAACTCCTCCAGAAATGGGACGTGAAGCGGCTATCCCGATCCGAGATAATGCTCACTGGAACACCGTGCAATCTGACAATCTGGCGCACATACATCTCCGCAAGTCTCTCCGTAGATGTACCCACTTTAAATGGCAGAAAGTGGGCTGATTTGGTCAACCTGTCCACGATGACCCAAATCGCATCCTTGTCTCCTGGAGAACGCGGAAGCCGTGATACAAAATCCATGGTAACATGCTCCCATTTTCACTCCGAAATGGGCAAAGGCTGAAGCAATCCGCCTGGTCTCTGTCTCTCCGCCTTGACCTGTTGGCAAACTAAGCATCTGGACACGAAGCTAGCTACCTCTCGCTTTATGCCATACCACCATATATGCTCCCTCATGTCTCTATACATCTTGTTGGCACCGGGATGCATAGAGTATTGGGAACGATGTGCCTCCTGCATAATCTCCTCGCGTAATGCTCCCTTCGGTACGCACAACCTGGTACCATGTCGCAATGATCCATCATCTGCGACGGTAAAGTCCTCTGCCAGCCCGACCTGAACCTGTGCTCTGATGCTCCTCAGAGACTCATCCTCATACTGTCCGGCTCTGACTCGGTCCATCAGCTCCGACTGAACCTGAAGTCCCCACATCTGCGCCGCGACTCCCGGAACCAATACCTCAATGCCCAAACTATCGAGGTCTGCCAATAGATGCCTGTCCCTAGTCAAGCACATAGCCACGGGATACCTGCTCAAAGCATCCGCGACTACGTTGGCCTTCCCTGGATGGTACTGTAAAGATATGTCGAAGTCCTTCATCAGCTCCAACCATCGTCGCTGCCTCATGTTGAGCTCCTTCTGTGTAAACACATACTTTAAGCTCTTATGGTCTGTGAAGATCTCTACTCTCTCTCCATATAGATAGTGTTTCCACAATTTGAGAGCAAAGATAACCGCTGCAAGCTCCAAGTCATGGGTAGGGTAGTTCTTCTCATGCGGGCGTAATTGTCTGGAAGCATAGGCAATTACCTTCCCGTGCTGCTGTAGTACACAACCCAAACCCTTCCCTGATGCATCACTGTAAATGGAAAATCCTCCTGCTCCTGATGGTAGTGTCAAGATGGGAGCTGTAGTCAATCTCTTCTTCAGCTCCTCAAATGCTGACTGGCAATCCTCAGTCCAGACGAATTCCACGTCCTTTCTGGTCAGCCTAGTCATCGGCTCTGCTAGTCTGGAGAAGTCCTGAACAAACTTCCGGTAGTAGCCTGCTAATCCAAGGAAGCTCCTGATCTCTGCTACTGAACTCGGGGTAGACCACGATTCAACTGCTGAGATCTTCTTCGGGTCCACCGAGACTCCATCTCCTGTAATGACATGCCCAAGAAATTCAACCTTATCAAGAAAGAATTCACACTTCGACAACTTGCCATACAACTTCTCCTTCCTGAGGGTCTCAAGAACAATCCTCAAGTGCTGCTCATGCTCCTCCGGGGTCTTCGAATATATCAGAATGTCGTCTATGAAGACTACAACAAACTGATCCAGGTACTGATGAAATACCTTGTTCATCAGGTTCATGAACACTGCCGGGGCATTGGTCAACCCAAACGGCATCACCAAGAACTCGAACTGTCCATAACGAGTCCTGAAAGCCGTCTTCGGGATGTCTTCCCTCTTCACCTTCACCTGGTGGTACCCTGACCTCAAGTCTATCTTCGAGAATACCTTCGCTCCGCTCAGCTGGTCGAACAAGTCATCAATCCGCGGCAACGGGTATTTGTTCTTGATAGTGAGGTTATTAAGTGCCCTGTAGTCGATACACATACGTACCGACCCATCCTTCTTGGGTACAAACAGTACTGGAGCACCCCATGGTGACGAACTGGAACGGATAAAGCCTTTGTCTTGCAACTCATCCACCTGCTTCTTCAACTCTGCCAGTTCACCGTTGTTTACTCTATAGACGTGCTGAGAGATTGGCTCTGCTCCTGGCACTAAGTCTATAGAGAACTCTACATCTCTGTCCGGCGGCAACCCCGGCAAATCCTCTGGAAAGACATCCAAGAACTCTGCAATCAACGGATGTGGTGGCTTCTGCTCTTCTACCAAAGTCCCACAGAAAATGCCCTCGCTCTACTCTGCTCCTCGGACGAACTCGAACTCCGGCTCTCCTGGTGTTTGAAATAAAACTCTGCCTCCACGACAATCGATACTAGCGTGATGTCTACTCAACCAATCCATTCCGAGTACTATATCGTAACCCGGAAGTGGCATTACAAGTAAACATACACTCAGCTCACGGCCTCCCATATAAACCCTCTGGTTCTTGCAAACATCACTGACCAGGATGATGCCACCCCCGGTCGTGATCTTGCAAGTCCGCGCCAACGGTTCAGACTCAAGACGATGTCTCAAAGCAAAAGATACAGATACAAAGCTATGAGATGCACCAGAATCAAATAAGGCATGAGCTGGAAAAGAATCGAGTAAGACTGGACCTGATATCACGTCTCCGACTGGCTCTGACTCCTCCACGGTCAGGGCAAAAGCTCGCCCCTGATGTGCACCCCTCTGCTGGTGCTGGTGCTGGTGCTGCACGAACTTCTGCTGCTGGGACTGTAACGGAGGTCCTCTCGGCTGTCCTGCCGGATGTCTAGCGGGTATCCTCTGGATAGGGGCTACATCCTGTACTGTCCGAGCTAAGGTCTTGGGGCAATCCCTCAGCTGGTGATCTGATGAACCGCAAAACAAACACTGACCGAGCCTCTTCCTGCAAACGTCCCATCCGTGCCCTGCCTTCTTACAGAAGGGGCAAGCACGAGCTGTCTGGGCTGGTCTCTGCATCTGATACGTCTGCTGTACCGGTGCTCGGTTAGGCGCATTGGACTGCTGCCTCTGGTGCTGGAAATATGGCTTCTTCGCTGGACCTGTGCTGCTGCTGCCACCATAAACATCTCGGTCCCTCTTGTGCCTCCCACTCAGGTCTCTCTCGACCTTGCGAGCCTCCCTCAAGATGTCGGTATACGTTTCGTGGCTCGAAGAAATGAGGGCCTTCACTTTCCAGTTCAGACCCTCTCTGAACCTACTAGCCCGGTTCTCTGGGTCTCTCACCATATAGTCGGCATATCTGCTCAACCTACCAAACTCGGCGGCATACTCCTCCACCGACATGTTCCCCTGGTAAAGGTTCTGGAACTGTCGCTCCAGGTCAAGTCTCTCAGTAGGCGGGAAGAACTTCCTTCTGAACAGGTCCCTGAACTCTCCCCACGTCAATCCTGGATCGACGATCCGTGGCTCATTCCGGAACCACGTGCTGGCGATGTCCATCATCTGTAATCCCGCTGCCTCCACCATCAGGTCCTCCGCAAGACGGGATAAGCGCATGACGCGCTCCATGCTCTCCAACCAATCATCGGCATAGATGATGCCC